>CM065678.1:1892536-2492536 GCA_033220385.1 Triplophysa yarkandensis
TGTCGCACAATATTTTGCTGTATTATATATAAAAAATATACATTTGAACAATAAATTATTAAAGAAATTAAGAATAAATAATAAATAATAATAAGAATAATAATAAACCCTTGGAGATAACGTCTTAAAGTAGTAAAAGATTCGTGGACTACCAAGTGGAATGAAAGTGTAGGATGAGCAGTTTCATTATGAAATCAGTTTTACAATCAATATTTCCCCATGGGCCAAAAGTTTCTGAATAGTTGTTAATAAAAAAAAATTTCTTCACAAATGTATTAGACATCTTTTGGTTCGTTTTCTCGGTTTCTCTGTGGGGCGAGTTAAGCAACTCTTTTGGTTTTTCTTTTCAGTGCTAGATGAATATGTGGAAAATGACTCACATATTAGCATTGTTGTAAGGAGTCGTGCTTAAGAATACATTCCGATTTCACGAAATCAAGTATGTGATACCATTTTCTGGAAAATGCTGCATTGCAGCAAATGAGAACATTGAATATCCTGTTCATATCCTAATGAGATGTGCTATCCACTTCACAATACATACTCAGCAATTCTGAAATTTAAAGCAAACTTTTCTTTATTTTACTGTATCTGGAGCTCAATGCTCAATCTATATGCAATAAGCATGGTTATCCAATTTTAACTTGAATAAGATGAAGTACTGAAATTCACTACAAGCGATGCTGTAGTTTTAGGCCCAATTTCCCATTAACACATCTAGACGGGTGGAACTGGGGATGTGGGTGGGTGATTGTTGCTTTGTTTGCACCTTGTTCCAAACTGCTAGAAATCTGTTAACAAGAATTGAAAAATAAAGAGTCAGAAGGAAAATTCACAATCATTGGCTAGAGTTTAATGAATGAACCGGGAGGATTCAAGCAAATAACATTACCACGCTCCAAATTCTGGTTAAAGGCATTGTCCTCTACTCGAGATTGTGAGAACAAAATAATAAAGGCATTAAAAATGCATTAAGTGACAGCACCAGGTGTTCTCACAATTCAAAGGTTGAGTGAGAAAGGGGCAGAGAGGATACCATCATTTAAAGGGAGAATATAACAACTAAACATGGGAAATGGTGTGCAATCAAATTTGAAAAAATAATTAAATAACTAAAGTGCCGTAAGGTTTTACATCTCATTTTACATTTTCTTTGTGTGTTTGTGTGTTAATGCATGCAAACAATCTGTGACGTTATAAAACCCAAAGTTCAAGCAAATAATCGTTTTTTACAGAAATTAGATGTCTTGAACTTCAGCAAACGCCAGGATTGTAGGCATCCAGTTACTTCCGTGACGTGTCGTCAGAGAGCCGTTACAAATGCAAATGGAATCAAATGAGGTCGTCTCGTCACTGGTGGTGATGCTGTAACTGAAAGCAGAGTTGACCAATAACAGTAGACTAGAACGTTTGACCAATCAGAGCAGACTGGGAGGCGGAGCTTAAAGAGTCAGGTGCTAAATAGAAGTGTTTTAAGACGTGAAGTAACAAGGTAAGTAAGATAACTATTAATGCACCCTTTGATGATTTAATGGACTAAATGTATAGTTGAAGACGAAAGGTGTCCCTGACATAAATGAATAGACGGCGTAGTTTTCCATTACACTTTATATTTGTGAACGAAGTAGGCGAGGTCACTCGGTGAACATAATTAGAAGCAATAAAAGCAGACACATAAGCTTTTAATAGGTCATTATCATTGTCTCTTTCACCAGCCAGATATAACATTTGCCATTATATGTGTTTTTAATCCTAATGGCCTGATTTTTCAAGGAGATTGGTCTGTTAGTATCCTATTTTATATTCATATAGCTATTACTGTCATTTTAAAATGACGGATATTACAAAGGCAAATGTCCACAGCAGATTATAAAGACCAAATATTTAAAACATAGTTTCATCAAAACTACATTAGGCTGTACTAATGTAGTTTTTTAAAACATCTACGACCCTTACTGTTAAACCGAGGCTAAAGTCATGAGTAAATGATGGGATAATAAGAATCAATGTAATATAGTCGCCGTTGAAAAGAATGCAAATCAAAGTTTGCTATATTTCTAAGCACAGGCCTTACATCGCATTATTGCTTCCGTCGAAACAATTAAATCCTTATGCTAACAGTTTTGAGATTTGAGAAACACCACACAGCGCCGAGTATCTTCACGTGTCCATACCCTTCAAACTTTTTCAATGAATCAAAATTTCTCGCTTTCAACCTTTCGCAAACACACATCAATCGCCCCCTCGGAATCGCATGATTCGCATCGATGAGAGTTGGCATCTATTTACTTATTTGCATTAAGTGTGTATGTAATCAACTTGCGCAAACGGCTTCATTTGCGTTTTCTGCGAACTGCTATGATATGACTTTTGGTACGTTTTCGACTTACTGTTTTCATTCCCACAATGCTTTGTTCCACCTTGGTGACATAAGTGACATGATCTTCGTTCGAGCGTAATTCCCTCTGTTGAATACGCTCATAGATTCCCACCACCATGTCCCGAGGTATATCTGCCCCATCGTCAACACCTAAATAACACAAATACATATATATGCATAACAATTGGCCTATGGCATAGATATTTAACAAGCTAGGCTTGTAAGTTACCTTCGAACAGCCTGAAACCAATGACGTCAGGTTTTAATACAGTACAGTATGTCGGCCTGCATTCTCACATAGTGGCTTATGTATCTGTCTACCATGAATGAAAGAGTGACCGAATTGAGTCTTATACAATCTAGAGACAGGATTTGCTGGTAAGAAAAGAGATATAGGGGGTAAATGTTTTTAATAAATAACTTTTCCTTTTGCTCTAGAGAATATCTAATAAGACACACTGTTTCTGGGTACAATTGTTCATTGTCAATGTTCAGCGCATTCTCTTTGGAATTAAGCAGATTATGTCACTGTTTGCTTTTTTGTGTCTTTATAAGGCGTGATTGCTGATATAGGATTGCAAAAGTGATAAAAATGAAAGTTTATGATGCGTGAGAGCACAGATCATTTACGAAAGAGGTCGGGCTGACATCCCGGGATGTTTTTATTAAATCAAATCTTGTGGGTGCCTTTCAGTAACATTCGAATTTGACGCAGAAGAAAAAGATGTTGAGATTGAAGAAGCAAAAACAGTTTTAGTTCATTATCATGATGTATTAATGTATTTAAAAGAAAAAGATAAACAATTATTATATTGGCTAAAGGGTATAGTTCACCCCCAAAAGCTGTCATCATTTACTCACATTCAAAATCTGTATAAATGTTTTTTTTCTGACGATCAAACTCTGCTTGGACCTTGATGACTAACACAGTAAGAAATTTATATTAAAAATAGCATTAATTTGGAAAAAGGCTAAATGTGATTTAAAGGTGACTTTTGGAAGTAAAGACAGCACAGAATTTCAGCGTCCCCTTGCGATTTATTCACTCTCAGAATAAAACACCCGTCCGACTGTTTCAATTTCTTTAAATTTTTTTACAGTTCTTAAGACGTCATTCCTATCACAGTTCACTCCTGTCTTACCTCTAAGGTTGCGGATGAAGTCTTCCAGCATCATCTTGCGATCTGGTTTGATGTTTGGACTGTACATGTCTGTGTTTAGCAGGATGATGGCGAATGCGAGGATGAATATGGTATCGGGATTATGGAACTGCTGAACCACGTCGGGGTTACACATACAGTACCGCTGACTAAGAACAGGAGGCATAGAGAAAAGAACACAGGTTTTACTCAAACAATTCTTCTGTTTCTAAACTATCAGAGTCAACAAAGAATCGATTTAAACTGTCAATAACAATCTGCCTACTTTTTTATGGCTAAAGATAAAACGTTTAGCAATATTCTTAGAATATCACACATGAAATGTTCCTTGTAATGTCAAAAGAAACGCTTTGTTGAGTTGGTGAGGTCTACGTGGTCCAATTGTTAAAAACCATTTAAGATGTACGGCGTCATATTTTTGAGCCCAATACACATTGTTTCGTAATGGTTCTTTTAAATATTCAACCCATCACTAGATCCGTCATTAGATTAGGAGTTATTTACTGGCCATACGTCCATGAAATCCCGCCCATACACCAATCAGAGACCATGGAAGACCATGAGCATCGAGGAATACATTCCAGAAGAATCCCTAATTAGAAGAGCTTGCAGAGCTTTTCATCTCTTCATGTGTGTGAACCAAAAATGAATGGCTTGAACCATGATCCACAGTGAGTTGATATGATTGGTTACATCTTAACGATGTCAATAACCTGGGCATGCAAACCCCAATTTTTTTGTTTAATGGAGAAAATACTTAGAGATGCGTTAAAGTGATACATCTCTACATGTTCTGTATTTCCACATGTACATTTCTACATGTTTCCATATTTCGAACAAATATATAAACAGCATTAAAAACGTCATTGTCACCACGGAGGGTCTTGAAGTAAGGATTGTGTTTATCAATATCAAATGTATTATACAATACCTTTATAATTCCTCTCATATAGGATAACTCATAATTCATAAAACGAAGGTTTGGTAAAGCAAAACACTCAACCGAAACACTTTACTAGAACAAAACTGATTTCAACATTTGCATACAAATGTGTATATTATATAACATTTATTTATTTCTATCCACATCACTACTTTAGAGTTGGCAAAATATCAAAATAGAGGACAGGCTGGCACAGGCTGGGTCGTGTTATGCAAGCAGTTATTTATAAACCAGCATCTCTCAAACAGATTCAGACATGTGCAACACACACACACGCGCACACACGCACGCACGCACGCACGCACGCACGCACGCACACACACACACACACACACACACACACACACACACAGACAGAAAGAGAGACCAGCATACTGATGGCTGGCCTTTATTTTCTAGTGCTGGAAACAAAAGCCCAGTTGGCAATTGTCTTACAAATGTTGATAGCTGCCACTGTTATCAGTTATTCTCATATTAAATCCAGCCTCGTTTATGAGAGCATTCAACAACAATGGAATATTAATATGCAGATATTATGATGGCTTTGAATAATAATTCATTGGGCAGAGGAAAAAGATAAGGCTGTTGGCCAGATCTTCTATGGAGTACTTGAAGATATAGTAGTTGTTGTACAACAATAGTCTATATGTTAAGCTATATTCCACGCTGAATTCGTGCTTACATATTTCTTTGGAAAGAACTTTGGTTACGTTTGTTGTATTACACTTTATGCATCCTGATGCCAACCGATGACATGATGTCAAAGTATCACGTTGGTGTCTTATCATGCTATGAAATGATGTCAAACGCGTTTGGTCTGGATCGCACATCTTAGAAAAAATGTGTGCGTCATGTTCTTGAATTAATACACAACAAACATTTGTGTGTTGTTAGAAGAATTTATGGATCCGTGAATCTGCATATGCAAATCATCATTGTTGAGACGTTCCTGCCATGGTCTGACGTACACATTCCTGGACTGATTAGTCCAATCGCGTTGAGGTTTTTATCCCCCGATCAAACTGCTCGGTACTGAACCGACCCTACATTTCATCACTAAGCTGGCAAACACAATTACTTAGGATCAGGGATTAAAAACAGTGACAGGGACATTTCCAACACAGACTATGGAGAGATATTTTAGGATTGAGGATGAAGACCAATCCCAAGGAGTAACTAAGGTCATTTTTATATGATGAGAGTTTAAAGTTGTTTTAGTGAATGAAGTTTGCAGTTTGTTAAACTTTCAGGAGTGTCAGGAGTACTTTAGTAATCATCGGCTTGAATGACCAATAAATGATACAGATTTTAGTTCATGGGTCCTAAAGTTACCATTGTGTTCAGCAAGGGATGCCACAGATTATATGATTTGATGTTTAAATGGCACTGGTGCACCAGTTTTTGCACTATGTACATATTTGATACATAATTCCTTTCTGCTTTGTTTCTGCTGTTTATCTCTTAGTCTTTATGATGCAAAAAGCCAGTTCTCCTTAAACACCAGCTTTTATAACGAAACCTATAAGCAAGTACAATAAAAACTCAGTAACAGCAAACTTCATTTACTATATCTCATAAGATGAAAAGTCTCGCAGCTGTCTGTGTTACAAATCTCTGTTTTAAATATCCCCAGTCAGGCACAGGAACAGCTTCTCCCCCCAGGCAATGGACCTTAAGAACAGTTAAATAGATTTATTGCAAAAACCACTTCTGCATCTCATTTGTATTTGATTCCATTTTATCATGTAGCGCAACTATACATACAACTTATTAATTTTTACTTATATCAATATATGCGTATTTTTTATTGTCTCTTATTTTTCCATTTCCCGTGAACAGTGGAAGCTTATGTCACCATAACAAATTCCATAAAGCTTATTTTTAATGCTTGTTTCAAAGTAGTTGCGCATGCCAGCGCAGGGATGATCTATTGAAGTCTGTTCAGTGAGGAGCGTTTCGATTGGAGGATAAGAGGCAACATACAGGGCCACACGGAATCCGCGCCCACAGTTATCTGCAGAAAACGCTGCACCCCCTTGTGACGAAAGGTATTTATTGCGTTTTTTCTCGAATCAGTACGTCAAATGCGTAAAATAAAATGTAAAATCAATTCCGCAGATTTTTCCCAAAATTCGCTGAATTAACCAAAAAGTGTGCAGATATTTTCCAGCCCTGATGATGTCATAAATATGTATTTTAATATGTGACGTTTCTTTGCCATTAATAATTCAATAATCAGAATGTCATTTGGCGAGAGTCAATCGATTTTCAACATAAATGCACAGGAATCCTTACATTAGTGCAAATATTTAATTTAACGCAATTCAGACGTTGTTTCTTGAAATGTAATAAACGAAGAGCATTCTGTTTTAGTTTGTATCCTTTAATACGCCTTGGATTCAAAAAGTTCGTCCATAACCACCCGTTTCCCATCAGTCGCCGCACTTATCTTTCTCTGGCGCATGAAGGGAACTGAAGCATATATGTGTGTAAGAGGGTGTAACGGTGTCTTGGGTTTCACCTGAATGCTTCTATCAGCCGTTCCACTTTCTGTGCCTCTCCCTGCACACGGATATGAGCCTGGAACTTCCTCAAAGCTTCATCCAATTCCATCCCTGAGAAGTCCATTTCGTCCACCACACAGCTATCAAAAAGAGTAAAAATAAAATGAGAGTAGGATAGAGAGAGATATGTTTTAAGAAAATAGATATATAGCTCGCATCAACCCCAGACCTCTGGTGAAGTGAACCTGAAACAGATTGGGTGATAGAATGTCTAGCGGGCTTGAGACATATCGCTCACGATAGATTTCAGAGCGCCATTAAAGGCCTGGAGTGACAGGACCAGCCAGGAAAAACAATACAGCGAACAAAGTGCTACTTTTCTTGTCGTTAGAGTGAGTCATACGGACCTTTGTGGACATCCCCAGGTATTCTTGTGTTAGATTATGCAAACATCAAGTGCCATACAGAAAGAAAGATGATGATCTCAGTGTAACACAATGCAACATTTCTTTTCTCATGGGGAACTTCCACATCTCAGTTGAATTATTCAAACCCTTGGAAATGGTTATTCTTTACAATTGTCATTTAAAACCAAAGTGGTATAGTGGTGCCAGCACATCAAGTATTTTCCATTCATGTTTGGATGTCGAACAGTGTGTTAAGTCCACCAGCTGGAGGTATGAAAAGACAAAGCAGCTGTGGATTTGCACATAGAGCAGGTGGGGGAGACAATAAAAGACAAAAAAATAAATAACTCAAAATAAAGATGGGCACGGCATCTCTACAGGGAAATAAATAATTATAAACCGTGAGGCAATTTGTTCCCGTGTTCCTTTCTCTCTCATTTCAGAATGTGCAATGGACTGTTCTTCAAAGCTGAATAACTGAATGAACAATTGGTACACAGGGATGGCACGAGAGACCTCAAGATGCAGAACTTTCAAAAAGAATTACAATCTAGGGTTTGCAGTGAAAAACCATGTAAGCTTGCCACACGATATTTTTGAGAATTAAACTAATATAACAAACTAATTTGACAAATATAGTCATACATGTGATGGCAGGTTTTTTTTAAATTATGAATAACCCCTAACTTAAATGTTCCAATACTGTAAACCACATATCTATGCATCATTTGACAAGGGCGACTACTTTAAACATGCAAAAATATACAAAACATTATTTCCACAGTTGCAAAAATACTGCTTTTTGATGAAAAATACATAGCTAGAAAGGTCTTCGAAATTTTTGTAGAGTAAAAATTTGTTGTATGTTTGATGACAAAAGAATGACAAAAAACAACTGTTACAAAGTCAACAGTCCCTTTTGAACTTGGCGATGGGAGAACTGTGCAATGGATAGAAAATTACAAATTAAACACGCAAAAATACACATATATTTTATCCAAGTCATACACAAAAATGACTTCATATCCCATTACAAACAAGATTTGCAGGCAAACATGAGCACACTCAGATCTCGTTTTGCCATGTCACACTCACTGCCAACCGAAATCATGTTCGCATCATTTCACATTTTCACAGCTTTTTCTTTCATCTCTTTCTCCCATCATCATCACTCTGCCGTATGTAAGGCAAAAGTACACACTAGAGAGCACACTGCCTCATAAAGCACACGGCGTAAGACCATATCATATTTCTTATTTTGTAAAAAGCCCTACACTCTTGGGCTTCTTCTGAGTCTAGCTAAAAAGCATATGTCTATATTCGGGGCAATAGGCCAAAGCTGACCTAAAATGGCGAGTCTAAGATTCTCCATAGGTCTGTACCACAGTAAGCGCTTCGAGCTGAAAGAAAGTCAACTCCAGGCCGAAAAGTAATGACTTAATTCGCCTTTTTCCATTGTACAATCCAATTAACGGAGGGGGAGGGCTTCCAATGTGCTAACGGAACTTTGTAGTTCCTTGAAGTGTACGGAGACCCCAATGGTGGAGGAGAACTTTCATGGCTCTCTAGGGTTCATAACAAGAACCCTTTGCTTTAAAATGTGTAATGTTTCTGCAAATATGACAGTTAACAGCAACTAAAGCACTCAATCTTTAACGGACCGGGTGAGGAGACCCTAGGCAGGCTCCCACCAGCGGTTGCAGGTACCATCCTCAGCCTAAAGTGGTGTTGCTTCTCATCTTGGTGTTCTTCACACAGAGTTGTGCGATCATGGACGTGCTGCCCTTCCTCCGGCTCGAGCAAGACCTCGCCCCATCCTCCCTTGAGCGTATGAAGCCGCTCATCACTATTTGCTGGATGGGAGGTCACTAGGTACCTAATGGGCACATTAAGGGTAAATCCACCTAGGCCATGCAACCTACAATGCACACTCTTAATTCAAGCTCGATGAACCCTGGGATCTCCCGAAGGTGTGTCCCCAACTTTGCTCCCTGTGACTTCTTTCCTAACTAGTGAAACCACATCTTAGATCTTAGCATATGTGCCCCCCAACATTGGGATGTGACCTCAGTAACGCATTCTCTAGATTAGTGCGAGAAAGTTTCCCAGCTTTTTTGCACCTGGCAACTACCTAACTAAAGTGTGAGAAGAATGCCACCGCTCGTTCGGTCCACAATTGTGAGTCTCTCACTATTGTAAGAAGCTCTGATGACACCTAACCACTTCCCACTAGAATAACGAGTCGCGTAGACTGCTTTCCTGTGACACACCAAGACTTATAAATTACATTTACATTTAGACATGTAGTAGATGCTTCAATCCAAAGCGATTTACAATGAATCAAGGAGACAATCAAGTGGTAAATGGTTAAGTAACAGAAGGTGAAAAATTGCTACAACGAGTTAACAAGTCACAAAAGGTAAGTGAGAGGGTAAGGAAACTGGTAAGATGGGGGTCGTCTCCTGGCTTGATTATAACGGGACCCCATTTAGTCCACACAACGTTGAGAGAACGACTGAAAGGGAATGTCTCCCGTTACGTATGTCATGTCAGTTTCCTGAGAGTGGGAATAAGATGTTGTGTTCTTTCATCCTGCGACACTTGGCTACAGTCATCGAAAGAGGCCATCCAGGGTTCCCAGCACTAAGGTAGTAAATGAATCCTGCCATCGCCTTTTCTACCCGCCATCGTGGGACATGAATAGATTCATTCGACAAATTAATTGGCCTGTCAATTTGGCTCAGGGACAACAGGTTCTTTGGTTAACCACATTCAGTCGACACAATGTGTTGTTCCCTCCTTCTGGATCTGAGGATACATACGTCACCAAGAACAACCTACTTTTGAGCCATTGCCCACTCAGTGTGTGTGTCCAGTGATTTCTTCACACTGATCTTCTAGTGCATTGTAAAAAGTGCTCCATTGGCAAAGTTTTAATACCCAAAAAGTTCTGGTACGGCTCATGCTGCCACATTTTAAACGTTTAATACAAAATCGACAAACATGTGTAATAAAAAGCAGCAAAACTCAAGTGAAGCTGATGTCATGGGCAGCTGCATTTCTAGTAGAGGAAAATTATATTCATCAAAGAAAATTTTGTCTTTTCATTCTGGAAAATCTCTAATTTTCCTTATGAACCAGGGTAAGGCTGTATATTTTCACTTTTAATGTAAAAAAATTTACAATTCTGTGATCATTTACTCGACCTCTCCTCATTGTCAAACCAGACTCGTTTCTCCTGCAGAAAACACAAGAAGAAATTTTGAAGAATGTCAGCAGACGTGCTGTAACACATGTATCCAAGAAAGCCATGAATGGATGCTGTCATTCTTCAAAATATTTTCTTTTGTTTTAAGGAGTGTCTTTTCTGGGATTTGTTAAAAGCATGTGGAGTTTCCTGTTTTTGTTTTTCATTTCCTTACTTAATCATTCTAGACAACTTAATATTATCCCCAGTGCTCAGTAATCTATATTTAATCACTTCTTTTGATATGGCTGCATCATATAATGTATCTTTATATAAACACGACTTTATTACCGTGACGTGTGTGGCGATCTATATTAAAGGCACATATGGACAGCAGCTTAAAAGTGTTATCACAGCAAAACAGGCAAGGTTAAAGATTTATAACAGCGATAAGAGAAGGGGTGAACATTGCCAAGACATAAGGTGACAAAAGGTAAGTGCACCCTTGGATCCGGCTTCTCCCTGCCGACTGCAGATGGAGTAGGAGGAAGACGGCAGTCATGGATGCAAGTGTTGTTATACTTTGACTAATACTTCTGTACAATGTAATATTGAAAGTGTCATTCGTGGTTGTTTAAAGTTCTTTTACCTACATTTGACTGTACAGGTAAGCCAACACAGATTTCTATTTGAATGGGAAATTACAATACTTAAATCATTTTTATCATTTATAAACTATTAGTTATTGACTCAAAAATTATTAAATTAGCATTCAATCTGAGATAAATTACATGATACATTTCTTCCATACCAATTCATTTCGAGCTTCAGTGGACAATGCAGCTTTTCAGAGAACTGGCACACACACACACACACACACACACACACACACACACACACACACACACACACACACACCCACACACACACACACACACACACACACACACACACACACACACACACACACACACACACACACACACACAGATCTCAAGAATGTATCATTTCCTACTGCATAGGGCTGCAGTTTGCAGGACTGCAGGATCTCGGCAGGGAAGGGGGATCTTATTAAAAGATGCAACGTCTCTCCAAATCCACTGAGCGAAAATCAAATACGCACATGTAAAGTGTAAATATTCTCTTCTATTCCATCACTGGGTATTTTCTTTACTTTAGTGCCAGAAAAGTCTCTTATAGTGCCTTTTCATAAGATGGTTTATGGCAAAATACTCTTCATATACTTACTCTAACACATCTCTGTTGAAGGGCTTCTTGCTGTTGCCAAGAAACTCGCCAATCATCTGTCGGCTCAAGCCTTTTCTTTGGAGAAGGAAGTGTGCCACTCCAATGGGCGTATCGGGAATGAAACCACGGGAGATGAGAAACTGCAGGCCTTTATCTGGATTTCTATTTTTTAGAAGAAAAAAGAGAGACATTGAATAGGTCAGGGGGGTAAAGACAGTGTTTAACTAGGCTGAATATATTTACTTTTTAAGTAAAAACAAATGGACAATTCTGTGATCATTTACTCGACCTCTACTCATTTTCAAACCAGACTCGTTTCTCCTGCAGAAAACACAAGAAGAAATTTTGAAGAATGTCAGCAGACGTGCTGCAACACATGTATCCAAAAAAGCGATGAAAGGATGCTGTCATTCTTCAAAATATTTTCTTTTGTTTTACGCAGAAAATAACAATTTTGTCAAGGATTTAAATGACGTTTATTTTTTGTGATTGCATTTTGCATACATTAAAAACTCCAAGTACCTATATTTAAATTCACGATTACAACAGATAACTTATGAAAGCTTTGACCTTTACCACTTGTTCATTGTGCCGTCATTTTAACCACATTGACAATGAGACCGGTTAGACTTTTTTCGTTCTTCACAGACTTCCATCAGCTATAATACAGCAAGCCGATTCATTTTAGCCATACGTTGCCATAGAAACAAATAATAAGAATGTGGAAAGCTCAGAGAGAGTAGGATCTTTACATTGGCATTACATAATTGCAGAGATCGTGACACAACAAGAATGCATTACTTACAATTTGGGAAATTAGTGAACACTATTAGGTGAACAATGAATAAGATCCATCAAATAATCTCTTGGCACTTGAGAACCGAGAAACAATCTCTAGGATCCATTAGACCAATAGAATAATTGTAATGGACGCAAAACCCAGAACACATACAGTACACTTGAATGATTACAACATCCCTATTAAGTGTGCATTAAATAATGATTCTCATTAGAGATAATTACATATTATTTCACAACACAGCACGAGGTGGACTGTCAGTGGGTTTTGTGAAAACACATTTAACTTATATATTTAGTCTCCACTACCCATTTAGTACCATATAAAGTCTTTACTACGAAGTGTGTCTATTTTTGTTTATTACCTTCTTTTACCGACAGCGATCAAGCATTCATAACTATAGACTCCTAGATCACTTCAAACACAGCATATTATGAATGGTTTCTATTCTAGATATACTATATATAGAATAGTATATATAGTGTATGTATATATAAATATATGGGACTTGTTTTCAGAATGATGTGCTTGGAAAACTTCCATTTCAGGAAATTGACATATGTCCTGCAGACTGTTAGAATTGGCTATGATTTTCACTAGCTCTCAGTGAAATAAAAAAGTGTTAACACTCGCACTGTGGATTGTATATAGGCTGTCAGTGTTAATTTAATCCTTTTTTAACACTGGAGATTCTGCTGACAGATCTGTGAAAACCTACATACACATACAGTATCTGAAAATTGACATCATCAGTGATCTGCAGCCAATGACAGAGCACGATACAGGACAAGAAATGTTGAGGCGTAGAAGTTTGACCTGCTACAATAGACCTGTATAGAATCTTTGCCGTCCACATCTCCCCAACTTGACAGTCGGTAAGAAAGATTCGAACATGCGATCTGATGACTGAAGAAATTCTAATGCAAATTCCACATTTGAAACCCAATAGCTGGAGTTCTTTCTCACAATCCGCTATATATCAATATGACTGGTTTTGGACATATGGAGCTATGTTAAACACTTTTACAAATTTATGAAATAGGCAAATCTTCATTGCATTGTTTTCACATTCAAGTGCTCCGTCGGTCTCATACAATCACACAGATTTGTCGCCATTTCACAGATTCCAAGGCATTAACAACCTCTATATTCCATTGAGTGTCTTATCAATAGCCTGAGCGTCAACGCTCTTATACCTTCAGACACTAAAAGTGACAGAAAGGGACAGCCGGGAGCTTCTCGGATGTGTTTTATTGAGTTGCGCTATCCCTCAGTCAGCATTCTTGATGCAAAGTCTATGCTCCGGGAAAAAAGAGTGTATGAATTTATAGCACGGCAAGTAAACTTTCATTCATCCACATGCCGAGAGAAAACAGATTCTCGGGTGGTCCTGAGCATTCTTCAATCTCCCTATTTTACTTTCTCTTTCGATTCATTACTTTGATTTACCCCCCATAATAAATGTGCAGATCCTGCTGACACAGCCAAACTTAACTGAATGAAGTTCATCCGTTACAATACAAAACCGGTCACAAAACGCTCTATTTACACGTTGTTTTAACAAATGACTTTCCAAACTTTTATTTCTTCGGTGCACTTCTTATTCTGTTCACGAGTCAGGTGAAAACTCAATTTGGGAAGGTGTGTTCACTTCAATCACACCGTCTCTCGTTCACGCTTCAACGTCCTCTATTTGTCCTTAACATGTCTTGTTCCAACACACCCGGAGCGCCCCCATAATCCCTCTGCTTGCTTAATTACCTATTTAGGGAAAGCACATTCCAGTCCCCAAATCTCTCCATTAATCCAAACTCAGATTCGGGCCTAGCGTCTGGTCCCGGAGCAGACACACACACCTGCTTTAGATTCAGTCTAAGCTGTCACAGGTTTTATCCTGCAGAAAGCAAACTGCTGGAACTAATGACAACCCTCCCTCTCACTCTCTTGAAGCACATCAATTTGATTAAAAATTGGCTCATCCTTATCTGCTGGGGTATTTGAGGTGATGCGACGGGAGAGGGACTAGTTTATTTTTGATGGTGTTCAAAGTGCGTAAACTGAGATCGTCGATAGCACTGTTTTAGAGCTCTAGAGTTTGTTAAAGGGTTCAACTGAAAATGAAAAATGACTAGAATTCTGGGGTGAAAAATCAATTTCAGTTTGGTTAGAGAAACATTTGGACGGTACGTGATAATTCACTATAGATGACTTTCAGTTAAAATTACTTTATTATATTGTACACTGAAAAAAGGGTTGTTGGAAGGAACGTTATAATGTACATCGGTTCTACACACTTTAGTTATTTTTTTTAACGTATCTTCTCATGAATTTTAGAAAAGTTAAAAGAATTGCATTTACATCATTTAGAACTAATGTACATGGGAAGCTGCTGGAAAAAAGGACAAGAAAATTACTTCTGCACTTTTCATTTTCTTCTCTGTTTCCATTTATTGTTTGAGACATATTCCTCTTGGTTCTCTTTGTTTAATTTGATCATTTTTATGAGTTTATCATTGTTTAATTGTCTACTACATGAATGCATAGGCAAGTTAAGTGTCCCAAAACTTTGACTGGTAGTGCATGTGTTCTTAGATCTATATAGTATTTAAAATGTCATAAAAGAAGAAGTTTGACATATTCGAAGGGATGGCCCCGACAAGACCACAAACCCTAACTTCAAAGACGGAAAGAACTGTTGCTAAAACAAACAGAATGGGCAAAAATGGCAGGGTATGCCACCTTATAATAAAATATACATCCTATAAGTGATAAAGTTATGTCATGAAACAAAAACCAAGTAGAAAGTTCACACAATACGGTATGTGACAATTAACTAACATTCTGCATTGCTGCATTGTATGACACTGAATTTGTCACATCAAGCAGTTGCAAAGCAGGTGAGAAGAAACACTCCTTTCTCTATTTGGCAGTCGGTATGGCACTCCTAGCTTCTTCACAAGCAACCACGCACGTACATTCACTCAGTCCTTTTAAAACAGATGAATTAGTTCTGTTACTTTCGGCCTTGAATATATTTGCAATAAATGAAATTCAACGAAGGTTTTCCATGGTAATGGTAGGAAATGAATGAGTAGATTTATGGATGAAGAAATGTTGTCCATAGATGGAGGCCTATTTGTCTGTTCTAATAGAAATAAATAGGTCCAGATGCTCACGACCCTTGCATCTTCATTTGCCTCTTCACTTCTTTTACTGCACAGGACATTCATAAAAGAAAGGAACAATGTGTTTCACCTTGGATACTGGAGCGTCAATGAAAAGGAAAATAAGCCAAAGCCGGAACGTGAAGATCTCAGACGGGTTTAATGGCCTGCAGAAAGCTTCTTGCGAATAAGCTTTTAACATTCTAAAAGTCATGATCCGTTGATGGAATTTCACTAGTTGATGAAGAACTTTTAATTAGCCCTTCCATCTTCAGATTATGGCTCTAGCTTCAAGATATAGAAATGACAGACATTGTAGTCCCAGGTCATTGGTGGTATACGCAGAACGAAGGATTACTGTCTTTAATTGTTGCCGAATTCGTTAATCTTCCCTTAAAAGAGCTTAACCAGTTGCTTAGTGCCATCAATGTCATGCCAATTGAAAATGATTTAGGCTGATTACGTATAACATGACCGTTCAAATGTTATACCCTGAATATAATCTAAATGCAATGAAAGGTTCGACATATATCGTAATGCACAATATAATGTCTGGGTATAAAGAGGTTTTATCAAGCGCTTTAACTCAAGGTAATCGTAAACTGCACATGAGAGAATAGAAGAGTGGAAGCAGAATTTTAATCTGAAGACTCGTGACACTGCAGAAGTACGGCTTACAAGAATCATAAAATAGAGCTGCATTTCTTTAGCTATGTAGAAAAATGTCCTTGGTAGGAATTGTGCGTGAACTGAAATAAAATGAAATGTATAGTAGAGAGAGAGAGAAATCCAACTCTTCATGTCGACCTCGAAATTGAGTAGCTTTCAATGAATAAATCCAAAAGTACTCTCTGTTGTAACCATATTATTCGATTTCCTTCCAGCATTCTTATGCCAATCTCAGTTTGTCACAAGTACATTCTAACAGATACACCACAAATGAAGAACTACAATTAATAAATGAATTTATCTTAAAATCCCGTCTTACTATTATAACTATTCTTATACGATTGTTGTCGCTTAAACGCAAACTCATTTTTATTTGTTTTTCAATCAAGAAAAACATTAGGTCAAGGGAGCATTCATTCAAAACCGCATCTTTATGATCATGGCCAATGGAGGGGAAGTTTTCAATCCTGAGTTCCATAGGAATCATATCCTCCCTCCAGCAATCAGATAGCGTATATTTCCTAGGAGATTTTCGAGTTCCTTGGTTTGATGAGATTTTTTCAAATTTAAAACATTCCCATAAATAAAGATTAAATAAATAAAATAAAATAAAATGTTCAACCCAACAGCATTTGCATATTCGGGATTTAATAATCAAATGTTTCCAGTGTGCTGTAATGCAGTCATGCATGGACTCTAAAAATGAATGTTCCTTCATTGTAAACAAAGGTCGTGTTGATGTGAAATAATCCCTATAAATTCCATTATTTGAATATGACACAGCGAACCTGTTCTGAAATTCAATTAAGACAAATTAAAATTACATTTCTGTGAAATGAGAAAGATTTGTTAAAAGGACTTTGGATTTCCCCAAAGCACAATAAAATAGAACTTTTGGAAACAAGGATTATTTTAAAAATTGGGGGGGTCTATTCTGGCATTCCGCTGATTTTATCAAGTAAGAGATGTATTTGTGCCAACTGTGTTGACCCTAGAACAATGTTTTGCAGATAAAGTGTATACAATCCAAAACCCTAATCTATCCCTAAAACCTGAAAGAAATCTATATATTGATAACATTGGTGCAAGCCCTTAACCCTTATTAAATCACACCAATTGAACTTAACATGAACTGCAAACCTATCTCTCAAATTTATATGATTCATTTACTTTTATTTACGGTATATGAATAAATTGAATAAAACATTATTTCTAATAAAAATAAATGTGTGGTTTTGTATTAAATCATTATTCTAATAGACCTCAGAGATTGGTTTTGGCAGTAAACTAATTGTGTCATAGCACCAAAATAGAAATTATAAAGGTGATCTTGGCTAATGTTGGTCCTGGTTTTCTTCGAGCCCTCAGAAAAATGTTAAAGCATGTCGTTTTTTACAATTGTAATGACATGTTGACCAGGCGGCGATCTTAGATAAGGTCACGTAACTGTGTTTCATTTTTGCACGTTTTCTATACAGTTTTGAAAAGCTGTGAACCTCTATTTTTATTCCCTTTATTTAAGTCAATAATACTGCCCAAACTTCCCTTAAATAACATGTTTGAATGTGTGCGTTGGAACAAGATGTACTAGTAGAAAGGGAATGAGACTGCACTTTGTATAAAAGCAGAGCTATTTTTAAGGCCAGACAAACCTAAGGTGACAGGCATCAAGGAGGGGTTTTAGGCACAGCTGAAGATAAAACTGGATGACAGCGATCAGACAGGAAAGGGAGCTATAAACAGAGATGCTCTGAGACATTTTAAAATACATAGTGGCAAGTGAGAAGAGATTAATGAAATAAGATTAAAAAAGGGTATCTGGTAAGGTTACATACAGGGAACGGTAACCAAAACAATGCACACGTTACAGGGTTCAAGGACCCTGGACATGTCGGACTGGATGTAAGAGGTACTCACATGTTAAAGAGGTTGAGACCAATCCGGTACAGGCGTTTCCTCATGACATCCGTGGAGAGGGTTGGAGATTTGCAGCTAACCGGGTTCTCGCACTGGTATCTTGGCAAGCTCAGGATCATAGCCTGCAGAGCCTCTTTGGATGAGACTTCTGAAGTTGAGCGGGCTGATGTAGATGTACTGCTACTGCTCATCTGTTCTGAACTGTTGTCTGCAATGTCTGACTCAATACGTTTAGCTTCTAGAACCTCTACAGTTGGGGTGACCGGCGTCTCTGCTACCTCTGGTGGAGATAAGGTATCAGAGGTTACTGTTTGTGCCGGTACGGTTGGTTCTGTTGATTCCTTTTTCTCAAAATCTAAAGGTGAAAGCTCCTCCCCGAGTTCCTCCTCACTCGGTGGAGGGGCAGGGAAATCGCCGTCTGGTACCTCCTCAGAATCCAGCTCCAGAGGTGGAGGAGCTGGATCCTGTGGAGGTGGCGGTGGCGGCGGTGGTTGTCCATGTAGTGGTTGTTCCTTAACATCATAAACAGGAGATTGCTGTAAGCTCTCGGTAACCATGGCCCCCTGCTGGACACAGTTGCCAAGAGACACGGAAGTGGAGGATTCCATAACGGAGGAGGACATGCGAAATTTCTGACTATCAATCTGAACCGTCACATCCCGGAATGCCATCATTAGCTTGCTGGCACTGCGAGCCACGTTCTCAGAGATGTCTACTGGGGTCGTTCCACTCTGAAGCATAACAGGGTTTATGGGGCCACCCGTCCCCGCCACCACAGATGTTCCACCAGCCGAACCGAAATTTTCTTGAAGGGAACACATTGTTTTCATGCTCCAGTTGCTGAGAGCATCGTCGATTGATTTGGCAAGAGACTGGACTTGCTCATTGAAGGAATCCTCCAGGTCTGTTAGGCTGCCGCCCACTGTGTTAGGCAGGGATGGAGACCGGACCAGGGGGATACTTGTAAGGTTACAGCCTTCAGCCAGTGCCCGTTCAGCTGAGATGCCCTCTGTGTTTTGCACGCGTACCTTTCGCAGGGAGATACGCCTTGGCAAGCGACTTTCAAGGAGGGAGTTTCGTATCTTCTCAAAGTTTTTGCTGAGCTGGTATTGGCGGAAGGCCGTCTGGATTTTGCAAGCGGCACGGCGTGAGATGAGGTGGCCTCCATATTTGTGCTCTAACATTTCGATCTGTAAAGAAAGAGATAGGGAGCCTTTATGACAAGATCTTAACACAAGCATGAAATTCTCTAATCAATAACAAAGACTAATCAGAGATTGCTAAATATCGCGACATGCCGTGACAAACCAATTTTCCAGTCTGCAACTGACTTAATGTCGTTCATGCGGGAAACCTTAATAAAATTTGCCAATAAATGTCAAAACACTGGATGCAGCATCCAAAGCAATTACCCTACCATAAAAAGGACCTAACAGTCTCGATGCTCAAAGTGTATCATGCTCATTTGTGAAAGTCTGAATGGGGTTAATTAGATCTCATATACAGTTCAGACATTAACAGTCTGCAATCCTAATTAAATGTTAATTGTGGTGAAAGATTAATGACACTTGATGAAATGGTTTGACAGCCGATGAAACAGTAGTCTTCACAATCAAAAAGTCAGTTGACCAGAGTTTGCTTTAGACTCCATTTTGATGAATATAATTGTTGTCAATTAAAATTGAAAGCATAATGACACCTTTAATAGTTGAATTTGAACAAATCACTTAGAGAACAAGCATATGGAGCATACACTATTGAAAACAAAGGTGCTTCATGGTGCCATAGAGGAACCTTTCGTTGATTCTTTAACATCCAAAGAATATTTCTGTTTCATAAAAGTTTATTTCTGGTGAATAAAGTTTTCTTCAGATTATAAAAAGGCAAGAAAGAGACCTTTCTTTCAAAGACATTTGACTAAATAAGGTTTCTGCAGATACCACTGTGAAGAACCTTTTCAGCACTTTTTTTTCTTGTTTTGCAGTGATTACTTTCTCTTGTATATTTACTTTAAAAACAGTCTGTCGAAAATAAATAACATCAACGAATTGAATAAAAAATGTCAGAATTTTTTTTTCATTGGCATTCTTGCTAACAAGCAGGCAGATCCAGCCATTAGAATCCTACAAGGCATCATCGGTAATTTCTTTGCAAATAAAAGTCAGTGATAGAGTATCTACAGCACATTTTTATTCATGAATAAATTGATTAATGTCATTAGGAAAGTACTGTTTAGTATAGAAATGTGTATTCTGTTTAGTGGTTTGAATCACCGAAGAAGATGATAAACTCTGATGCTAAGGGATGAAGAGAAGATGATACGTAGGATAAAACGCCGCCTAGGATTTGCACGTCAAAACACATATATAATTTAAGTTTGTGTGCCACAGACATTGTGAGAACTTCATAGGCCCCAAAAACTAATTTAAAGCCCATAGCTGATACCCCAAGATCAACTGCACCTGATCCTTTCCCTTTGTGGTTCCATCAGCTGTCAGTGACTTTGTCCTTTGGTGGGTGAGCTCAGATTAGAGGCCATTAAAGTCCTGCCAATTCAAACCGCTAGATAAGACCGAGTGAGCTGATGCCATCTCTGTCATGGTTATGGATTCAAACACCCTGGGAGACGTTTGAATAACACCAAGAAGCAATCTTATCTCAGCGATCTACATTTGTCTTAGACTAGGTGAGAAAGGAGCGATATGACTGAGGAATATTAAGTTCTATGAAAAGGACCATAGCTCTAAGCCACAGTGAGTTACTTATCAGAGGAAGTCATGAGCTTGGAAAAGCACTGACTTCAACCGCAGATTACAGACAAGCTGCCTTCTCCGTTAGTTAGACACACTACATACTTTTTAAGTATGTAATGCAAAATAGTGATGTTATAGCAACGGTCTCCCACATGTATAGCTATTATTACTGGGCTTATTTCAGAGGTTGGTATTAGTAGCAGAAGGGTGGAATTGACCGGAAGAACAGTTTTGTACCATTTGCTGTTAATGTTTCTTTAGTCATATCTGCATTCCTATAGCTTGATCCCATATATGTGATCATCCAATAACATTATCAGAATAAATGTTGCCATTAAACCAACCGTCTATCCATCTATTATTTTGAGTATCTAATAATGACTTCCTCAAGAGTTAATACTCTTAAGATGTTTATAAAGGATGCCAGGCACATTATCTTCAGATCCCAATTGGGTAATCCATAGGTATATGATGTGCTTATTTATGTCACAGAAACCGAAATGATCACATTAGATTGTAAGGGGTCTAGCCCAACCAGTTCTTTTTTTAATTGGCAAGCTCCAAACCGTGTCCATAGCGACCAAATAGATTACCTTAGCAACTGCCAAAACCTATATCTTTGGCCATTGCACTTTTTTAGTAGTGGTTTGGAGAAGCATAACTTTATCTGCTCAGTTTCATGTTTTGCCCGTCAAACCCCACTTACATTTTTAGTTAAAGTCAACATATATTATTTGCTTATTTTTTCACAAATTAAGGGACATTTCACTTCTGCGCAACAGGTCGTGGTCAACTGACCTTACAGCAGTGGTTTCCACTTCAAAAATACTTTACGTGGCTTAGTAAATATCACTAAATAAAAATAAAAACTCTTTTAAAAACATAAAATAGATTTTTTGCAGTGGAAAATATAAAAATAATTGATTTAAAATACAACTTTCAATTTTTATAAAATCAAAAAGATAAATAAAGTATTTAATTAACATATATAATATGCAATATAACCATTTTTGGGGGGGAATTCTTATAGAATTATGTTATTGAAATATAACTTTTTTTATGCATACACAAATTTAAAGAGTACATTTACTTAATTATAAAGCTTTAAAATGTACTCATATTTTGAGTGTAAATTGGTTGACCTAAAAAAAATTTTGATTGCACATTAAGTTTGTCTCTCTTATACACTTACTTCTGTTCCTGGATCGTTGTTTTAAAGGCCTGATCATTTGAGTCATGTGTTTGCAACATGCAAAGTATGCTGAGCAGTCGGCCTACCAAGAAGGTTTGACAAACACTGATATATAGCATCTAAGAGGTCCATGTATTCCTCTGACACAAGTATTGTGCATTGGCCAACTATATCTGCAGAGCAAACCGGGGTGAGATGCCATGCTCAAGGACACTTGGGTCATTGCCATTGCACTGAGATTCGAACCAGCATTACAAGTCCAACTCTCTAACCGCCTTACCACAACTGAACCCCATGTCAAGGACTAACATTGTAAATGAATAGTATACGGCACTTTCTGTTCAGCCTCAAAGCAAACACCTTGCTATAGAATGTTAACATTAAACTGACAAAAAAGGGGCAATAATACCCAAAAGGTGTTTTAGCAAAACCGTCACACAGAGAAGTTGTTCGAAAGCAAGAGATAAAAGCAGTGTTGGCCAAGGACCCATGATAAGGTTTTAAAAACGAGATTAGATTAGCCAAGGTCTTCTCCATTATAATGCACTGAAATATGATGGTGAACTAAACCAAGGACATTGCCGATGTAAGCAAAGAAAAAATCGCTCCAAACTAAAGGTAAAAAGGAAAAAGAAAAGAATGAGAGAGTGCAGAAAAAAAGGTTTTATTTGAAATGTCACCGAGATTCACAGTTGCACATAAATATGTATAAGTTCTTTAAATGGAAAATGATTGATTTACAATTTTATTACTAAGGGAAAAAACTATTAATATGGCCCATAAAGTAAGATAAAGTGCCAAACAAAATGGTTCAACTGTGATGTAGAAAATAAAATAGATAAAGTTGTCATCTCTATAATCCTGAGGTGTGGTAAAAACATAATGGAAAACTGCCGGAAATAAAACTGGGGATGAAAGAAGGTGTGAGGAGGAGACAAAAAGACAAGAAGCAATGTAACAAATGCGGCCCTGCTGCAAATTCACCCATTAGCCAGCTGTCAGGTCTGTTTCCGATCACTTTACTAAGCGGGGCAGAGGAGAGAGATCATTCCACTACAGCCGTAAAAGAACGGGCTTTAGCGATGACACTGTTCTTTATCAACTCATCCTAGACAAATCAAACCTGACAGCTGGATCAGCACTCTATCCGAGCCCGGTTCTTTACCAACATGGCATAAAATGACATAAGTCTGTCTCTTTTTGTGAGGGCATTACATTCAAGTGAAAGTTCAACGAAAATATCATAATTTACGTAACCTTTCGTCATTTCAAACCTGTATGAATTACATTTTTCTGCAGACCACAAAAGAAGATATTTTGAAGAATGTTGGTCACCATACAGTGACGCCCATACAATTGAAGTCGATTGGTTCCACCACTGTGGGTTAACTAGCTTTCTACAAAATATCTTCTATTGTGTTCTGTGGAAGAGATTCATACAACTTGAACTCGCAACCCTAGGGTCAGGAGTTAAACTCTGCTATCGTAAATAGCCCCTGTAATATGCAAATTGCTTTTGAATATGAATGCTTCGAAGACTAATCTGCATTACTAATTTGATATTTACTAAAAAACATCTTAGGTTAAAAAAAGGGGATCGAGAGGGAGTGAAAAACAAAGCCCGAAAACAAATCTTCAGATTCCAAACTATTCATTCGAATCCGATTTAACCCTGAATATTTCATGAACGATGTTAATGTAATTCATAATCTAGTATGTTAAAATACAATACAATTCACGTTTATTATTACATTTAAAAACAATTTAAAAACAACCAATGTTGACCAAAGTGTTCTTCAACAGCTAAGTTACAAAGGCAATACAAATATAGAATACATTAATCTAAATAAAAAAATTGTCCGCATAACAATTCTAAAATGTTTTCTCTATAGAAATTAGATTTCAAGGCAGATTTAAAGACTGACAGAGTTTGGAGTTTGGGCTATAACATAACTTGGGACCGATGACCGTAAAAAGCGCGATCATCTCTATCTTTAAGTCTAGTTTAGGGGACATTGCATTGTGCGACATGTCTAGGGACACCACCATACAAAGACTTACAACAATATAGTTGTGATGCTACGAAAACATGCGTGACTACATCGAAGTTCAAAACGGACAAGAAAGTCTTAACCTTTGCTAAAAGACGAAGATGGTGAAAGCAAGACTTGGCCCTAAAACGATGGATTAAGATTGTATGGTTTAAGAATACAACATAGATCTGTTTAATTTCTCATGTAGGATATATATAATATTGTTCCTACTTTAAAAGTTGGTCAATTCAAAGGAATGTGTACAATGCAAATTTGAAAATTAGAAAACACCAAGCCCCATTCCTAAACCCAAAAGCAGGTCCTACATTGCAGTTTGAATTGCCATGAGATTGTGTTATGGCAGACTATTGTTATCAGAGCGGATAGTCTGGAAAAGGTTATTCTGTAGATGCAATCTCACTGGCCCGGTTCTGATCGCTTACTGTCACATATCTGTTCGTATTTGGTGCTTGACATTACTCTCTCATTTGCATTGATTTGTATCTCAAGGATACATGTATATTTATGAGGCCATCAGCATAAGACAGGATAATCAAAGGTCTCATTGGGAGGTTAGGCATGCTTTCATTAGCATAAAGAGGCAATCACATCGGAGAGGTGCAGCAGTAGTTATCTGTGGAGCCATCAGCTTTTGAGAGATCGTGTCTAGAGTCGCTAAAACCAGATTATCAGCACTCAGACGCACTCCGGGGGAGCTGAGTTTGCTGACGGAGGATCATAACTTGTAGTCTACCGGACAGGCCTCGTTTAAAAGCATCAACAAAATTCAACGTTAAAGTGTACCTCGGATTCTAAACCTCAATTTACATACCTCTTTGTTTGTTTGTTTGTTTGTTTGTTTGTTTGTTTGTTTGTTTGTGTGTATGTTAGTACCTTTAAACCTGTCGAGTAACAAAGCCTAAAATGTATGATAAAGCAAGTCAACAGAAATCAGATGTCTTGGACTACAGCAAACGATTTACTTCTGCGACATGTCGTAAGAGACTCGTTACGGAAGTAGCTGGGTTGCCATGATATCGTCTGGTAAATGGTGGTGATGCGGTAACAGAAGCCTAGTTGACCAATAACAGTAGACAACTGACCAATCAGAGTAAACTGGGAGGCGGACCTTAAAGAGTCAGGAACAACCACGGAGCGTTTTCGTAGACAGCGGAAAGCAACACACTACATTTTAAAATACTGATGTATTATTTCAGGTTTTAATGGAATTAATTTATAGTTGAGGACTCAAAGCATTCAATTATTAATAGTCTTATCATTAAACAATGCATTCTTTAACATAGCATAGTAGTTTCTCAAACCCCTTTGTGCCACAAGCAATTGAAAGTTAGACAAATCTTTATCCAAATACAATTTCTTATAATAAAGTTTGAATGTCATTTTTGCCATCATATTCCCAAATTGTACTGTTGTTGAATACATTGGCTTGTCTAAGGCATTTTCCAAGAATACACAAACTAATTTAATAACATTAATTGTTTCATGTACATCGGTTCCATATTACAAAATTGGGTTGTTTCAACATAACTTTTTTAAGTTTTTAAAATTTTAAGGGGTTGAGGGTTCAGTGCCTTACCTTAGTCATGTATTCCAGGCCTGAGACTTAAACCAACAATCCTAGTGTCAGAAGTCAAACTCACTTGCCACTAATCCATTACTTCCCCTAAGGAAAGTCATATATGTATATAGTTGAAAAATGTCCAAATATACTTTAAACAGCAATTTTCACTTGGTTTCTAAGTGGTAACTCTTAGCTCTTAACTCTTGCGTATTTTTACAACCAACCATATATATCAATTCAGAAAGAAGGGTTTGTTTGAATATTTGTTGGCTCAACACCATTGGTAAAAAATTCTGGCTAGTGAAAATAGTATACGATGTAATGCATTATGTTAAAAGATTGAGTATAAATTTATAAAATTCGTAATATATATTACACAATAAACGTTATTTAATAATCTTGTAAGAGGTTCTGTTAAGTAGAATTCACGCATTAAGTTAATTTTATTAAATGTGAACAATATTTACAAAACTAAAATAATCAGGGGAGCAACTATCCAGTGTTAGAGGGGTAAAAAAAATTTAAATAGATAAGTGTGCCAGACATCATCATATATGGGTTTGAAGTAATAAATGTTTATTTTAAAGTATATCCGACTGCCACTGTAAGCCTACTATAATTATATAGTATATATGTACACATACATATACATATATTGATTTACATGTTACGTCAATGCAGAGACGCGAATAGATTTATAAATACACATTATACTTTTTGTTATACTTTTATTTTACTTTTATCATACTTTTATTATACTTTAACAAAGACAGGAATAAAAGTGACATTAACTGAAGAAATTTAGTGAAGAAAAAAATTCTCTTTACTCAACTAGAGTTCAATACACATATTGAGACTATAAATAAAGCCGTCACATCAAGTTTAATCGCTTTATTTTACAATAAAGGACCTTTCCTCCGACAAGTTGAGGAGTTCCCCTGACAGAAGCCCCTCCCCCTGACAAAAGCCCCCCCCCCCCACCCCCCTGCACGTGGACGTGAGTGAGGCAAATTGTAGACGCGAATGAACTTAAATGTTCAAGCTTCAAACTATACTCGTGTGGCGTGTCAACACGCGTAAATTCGCTTCTGGTGCGAACGCAGCATAAATCCTCTACAACTTATATAACTTTTATTACTTAAAAAAAAATTATCCATCGCTTTGGCGGCGCCCCTATAGCGCATACCCACTTTTTGCGCCACTGAAAATAATCCTACGACAGGGCTTTATTTGAGCATTTTGTAAATATTAATCTCAGGCCGTAAAAGGTGATAGAACACTGTTAAAATAGGGTACCATCCATTTTACTGCTCCAGGCACCCGCTTATAAAATCTGCTAATTCAGACATTTTTTAAGGCATCAGCAGTTTAAAGATGGCATAGTGCAAGTAAACACATTCAGACAGTTTCTGCAGAGTGGATTTAGTTCCATTTATGAACTAGAAAGTTGAGATAGTGAACCCATTCGTCAGGAACATTCAATCTTCATTAGCCTGGAATTCTCAAAACGATTATAGAAAGATGAAATTCATATCAATGCATCACATGCTACCGATTCTGCGCAGTACCCGGAAATAAAGGTCGAAAAGATGAACAGAATTTGACTTCTACTCTAAAGGCCGATATTCAACATGGAAGTCTCCAAAGAACTGGAGAAAACCAATCATTCTGGCAGAGGAGTGAAATTCTCTAGAAGTAGTTTTGAGGATGGTCAGTTAGTAAAGTCCTAAGTATAATTGGCTTTAAATCTAACAACCCCAAAAAATAAAAGTTTATATTGTGTAAACCTAATTAATATAATGGAAGTAGCCAATATGGTCTGGATTAACTACGCATCATAAATGAAATAAACACCCGTGGATGGATTTGTGTGCATATGCGAAAGAACTTTTAAAAGACTTTCACACCTACATTTCAGAAGTTTCCTTTGCTTTAATCTAAGGATGTGATATCACGTGCTTTTACATGGAATTCATATATTTGAGGCCCATTTTAATGCCCTACAACAAAGAACCTCATTGTACAGCATCTCCTCATGAATGCATCGCCATGGCAACTTATATAGCATATACGTTTGTGTGACAATGTCGGTTGTCCTCTCATGACCTAGTTTACCTGATTTGGATGTACATGACTTAAAATCCAACCTTTGGCCTTGGGATGAGACAACTTCTAACTTCTTCTTTTAGGAGTCTGATGTGAAAGATTTAACTGTCGTTATTTTTCTTTAGAATACACCGTCTCCTTCACCATTCTCTAACACGTTCTATAATGAATAACATGAGTCATTATTAAGGCATTATTAACTTATCATGTAAAAACTAATGACAAGATAATAAAGAGTTATTTGTTTCTTTAGGATAAAGGGCTGAATATGTAAAAATAAGCCTTTTCTATGCATACATTTGAACCAATTCTATTAATTTTGATTGAAATCTTAAATAATATAATCCTATTATTAATTGTAATAATGATAAATGTAAATGGTATGATAACAGATACGGTATCATCAGCAACAAGAGTTAGAACAAATATATATCACATTTGTCCAACTTAATCTTGTGTGCATCTGACCTTTCTGACCTTTGTTTGGTCTGTCGTTCATCATAATGTAATCAACATATCATTTCTAATATTAAAACCAGAACAGTAAAGCAAACGCTACAATGTACTTTTGTATGCTGTATTGCATGATACTCAGAATAACGAGTGGAGTGCAATTTGCAATATAGACATTTAGCAAGAAGATAACAAAAACAAAGCATTGAGATTTTTAGGTCGCCCATGTGTTACCATGACAACTCCACCTCTTCACCCAGTCTCCCTCCATCCATCTCTATTCTGTCAGTCTTTCTATCTCTCACTGTCATCTGAATGTCCTTCTCATCAGCATCACAATGTACAATTTCAAAGGCTACAGGTATTTTCTGTACTTTAAAAAACTGTTTTATGAAACAGAAATGTTGAAATGTTCTTTATGGAACCATTTAGACCAAAAGGTTCTTCCACGGTATTGTGAAGTGTCTTTATTTTGAAGACTGTACATCCAATATAGTTGTGCCACCTACCTTTTCTATTATCTACTACATACATAAAACCTGATCTATAGCCATCGTAGATGCTCACAAGTGATTGATCTGCCTGCTGTAAATAGGCACCAAGGTTTCATGCCACACAAAAACTGCTCTTCGTGTTAAGCATGCCGTACATTTGACTTTAAAACCCAAAAGGATAATGCCATAGTCACAACAAAATACTTCAGTAACAAAATGAATTAATTATATAGAATAGACGAAATAATAAGATATTTTATATGCTTAGAATTATAAGGTTTAATTATAATGTGTTTTTTTTTTAAAGTTAACATCTTGGGAACCCCTTCAAGATATTTCAAATTGAATTAGTATGGATCTCGGGAAGCTTTGAAGACCATTATCTCTACTTATAATGCATATAAACATACCTCATCATTCAATTTATTTCATAAAACTTTTCTATGAATTTAACCAAAATAAATGTATATAGCACAAGATTTGGTCGAGCAGCAAAACAATGCAAATTTAATTAGCAACAAAGTCAGAGTTTCAATCAAAACACATTGCAATTCAAATGACATAGGCTGACATGGAATCTGCAAATTTCTCAGAAGCCCCTAATAACTCTCTCTATATATAGTGAATTATTAGGTTAATGTATACCAATTAAAGCTGCATTTACAAAGATATAGTGTAAAGAGGTTGTTTCGAAAGGACTCTTTCCCTGTTCAATGTTGTTTTAACTGGATGCCAAAATTGCTGCAACTTTAAATTGTAAAAAATACGTTTTGAACAATTTAAATCAAAGAGAATACACTGTACACAATGGCAAGGATATACAGTATTTATAACCTAAATAAATGGGACATAAGCATTAAAATATCTATTATTGTGTCTAATTTAATTTAACATCGAGTAGCTGTTCGGAATGCATGTGCATTTTCAGCTCACTTGTCCACAGAATTCTGCATTTGTTCCACCACAATCTTCACAGATTCCATGTGGGCCTACTGAAAGGTTAGAAAGCTGATGGAGATGGTTATGTATGTGTATGAGATGAGGATGGATGATCAACCTGTAAACCTCCGAAAGCCCAGAGCCACCTAAACCTCAAATAAGCCACCTCAGAAGCAACCAAGAAGCACAACAGCCAATCCGTGAGCCACACATTCACATGAACCCAAGACCACAATCCCACAGTGCCTTGCTCCCTACCTGCTTGTTTTTGAGGTCGAGCGAGAGTTCATAGTCCGAGGTAGTGGAGTGGCTGCATGCTCCGTTCCTCTGCACTCTGATTGGTGAGGCAGTGTGATGCAAGCTCGGCCTTCTTCCCGCAACTCCCGTACTTGTTGCTTCCTTCTCTTGCTCCTCCGCCTCTTTCTTCTCCTCCTCTTGTTCCACTTGTGGTTCCTGAGGCACCTGGGGTTCTTCTTCCAGCTTTATTTCCCCCGCCTCTTCCTCGTCCACCTGTGCACTCGCTTCCTCTTGAGCTCCGCCACCATCACGGTCTCCGCCACCATCGTCTACCGATGTAGCGGTGCTTCCTGCAACTTGAGGAGGCACCTGGACCTCTGGCGGGGTCGGGCTGGTAGCAGTCAAGTCTGGTGAGGGCGATACAGTTTCCTCATGGGTTGGTGTCGCAGCGGGAGGAGGGGAGGGTGGCTCTTCACTGCGGAAAGGAGGAGAAAACGAAGAGTCAGCCTGCAGTCCAGGCAGCATTTGACCTTGTCCTCCAGCTCAGGGGGCCGTGGCCTAGGGATGGGTCAATTTTAATCTCTCCCTCCCTTTTCAACTGTGCCCAGCTGGGCAAAGAGAAAGAGATGAAGCGATTGTCTTGGGACCCTAGCCCCTGTTGTCCATTCAAGGATGGACTTGAGAAAGTTACCTGACAACCAAGGGGATAGGGTGGGACACACAGTGACTTGTGACACCCAACATGTGACACACACAGACAGAAGACAAAGTCATGCAGCTAGCACTGAGTGAGTTTACATGTACAACGAAAAAAAATCGAAAAAAATCGATCTTACATTTTACCAATTGCACATTGGATTATAAATTTGTAAAAGGTTATCCATGTATCTGGCACTCAGTGGGGTATATTTGCTGCTCTTCACTGCACTGATCTTCTTTATCTTGTTAGTAACTTGAAGTTCAGTCTAGGATACTGCAGACTTGATGGGAACAGGCAAGCCCAGTGATCTCATGTATGAAATTTGCAGTGGTGGTGATATAGTGGCACGTTGTGAAGCATCACAAAACGTAATCATTGACAGTAAAGCCAGTTTCACAGCAAGGACTATGCATAAGCAAACTGGGATATATAAGACAAAATTATAAAAATGAAAAAAAATATGATGTGGATCTAGTGACGAAACAATGGAACAGACATATTTAAAGAAATGTGTTATATAAGTTAGACAGCTTAAATTTTCAAGGGTGCATTAGGTTGTTTCATGCATTATGAGGGCTTTAGACTGTTAAACATGTTTAATGCGGTCCATTTATTAAAAACCGAGTTAGACTCGCAATGCAGGACTTCCGCTTTAATGTCGCCATGAAATAAAAACAGAATATTCTACAGGTGAGTGAGCTATGCAGTGTTGCTGTAACTATTATTGCAAATGATTATTTTTTCTATTTATTTGCTCCCGTTCCTCTTTCAATTACAACTCTTTGCCATATTTGGTAAGCAATAAAAGGGGGGTAGGATTGTAATGAATGTCGAATGGCTTTTTAGCTTTCTCCCATCTTGCCCCATGTTAGTTAAATAAAGACAAGTCCCACCCAACATTTATTTATTCCAAAACTAAGATATACATCACAAAATGGAAATAACCTTATGGTTACTTTGTTTAATGGTGAATATGTCTTTGAAACCTGGCATAACTGAATTTTTTGGTAATCTAACACTTTTTTCAAGAGTTTTTGTCACTTCTTTTTGTACATTAAAATTAGGGTTAACCCTTGTTTTCTGGTGGCTGGGTATGAGAAATGACAAATAGGAAACATTTAATACATGCCTTGGTGAATCTAATTTCATCAATAGGTAACAATAACCACTCACTATTAGATATTTGCTTTTTGCCCTCCTTATAATAAAATATCTGTTTCTTGGCATTTATAAAGCACAAATTATACTTTCCATATTTAACTCCCCAGATAGCACTTATAGGCCGGGTCTGTAAGATGTCTGCTAAAGAATTGGAGATCCGTACATCTGGCGTGAAAAATCATCTACTAAACATCTCAGAAACAACAGATGTTTTTCAGATGAGCGAACCAAAGTCTGCCAGATGTCTAGCGGATAAAAATGCCGACATCAATATTTCTGTTGTGCGTGTGCCATCAGGGTCAATAACTAAACGTAAGCAGCAAATTGGACCCTTAAATATATTGTGGTGGTGTCTTTCACTGTCCATTTGTGGTAGCTGCTTTCAGGTCAAAATAACTTCTCAGATTCCATAGACCCGGCATGTCCAACCCTGTTCCTTAAGAGCTACCGTATTGCTTCAGCACATCTGTCTTTATTTATGAAGCAACTATAACACCTTGATCAGGCCTGGATGACTGGGGTTGGATTTGAAATATTTAGGACGGTAGCTCTTGAGGATCAGGGCTGGAAATTTCTGCGATAGACAAACCGCAAAAATCCCTATACATGTATACACTCCTGGCGTGTTATTACATATTAATAAAGCACAACCCTAACCTTAAACTTCGTATGAAAATCATAGACGGTCAGAGAACCCAATTTTTTTTTTCTTTTATTCATGTCAGAGATTTAATGAGACTGTTGAGTACACTTCATTAAGACTTCACTTTAAAGTACAAGATAAATATTTAGTGCTCATAAACAGCTATTTAAGATGAAGCCACACAAGAATCCATAACCGACTTTGTGGTTTGTGTCTTGTTACATATCGTTGGTAGTTGAAACAGGGGTCCTACCAAATAATACCAAGAGTATTCCATATGCCAATGACCTCATTTCAGCAGCTCTGAAATAATAAGGAAATATATCTTTTGATAGAGTCAATGCAGCCTTTGGCACTATGTTGTTCACCGAGTTGCAAATACTAACAAGGGACCACAGATCTCTCATCAAAGATCAAAAGCCCGTTTGCCTTACCTCTTTCCCTGTCTCACTTTAACTCACTCTCCCTATATTTTTTCCCCCATCATCCTGTTTGCACTATACCTATTATACCTCTTGCGCCCTAAACCCACTTGCAAACTTCTCGCTCTCTTTTTCTATTTCTAAGGAAGTTTTATTCCATACACCATGTGTGTAAGACACAGAGGCATTAGAAGCACTCAGGCCCTGCATGCATTTGTCTGATCACAAAGTGCTAGTGGACCAGGGCAGGTCACAGTCAAAGCAAGGCACATGGACAGGCTTTTAAAAGGCCCTGTCGGCATCAATGTATGCATGAAGCAGAGAAACTCAATTATCTTTTCATCCAGATCACATGACAATGGTGGATAAAGTTGAAGGACGCTGATTGGAAATGGAATCAATCTCGTTGGTTGATAGGTTGAATTCTTTCTCCAACATAAACGTGAACAATGTTTCTGCAGACTTTTATGTGTAAAATTATGGATGGTGCACGATATTGACTTTCTGAAAACCTTTTCGAGGATGAAGGACCAATACATATAACACATGTGTCCCTGGTCCATAAACCAGTTATAGTTCTATTCGTACATCATCTATAAGCTGAAAACGTACCATTAATGTGTGTTAGGTTAGGACAATATTTCCAGATACTATTTGAAAATCTGAAATTTAAAGGTTAGAAAAAATGAACTATTGGGAAAATTGCCTTTTAAGTTGTCCAAATGAAGTCCTTAGCAATGCAAATTGCTAAGGAGGGGAAATAATTGGTGTTTCTAATGGATTACTGCTATAATGATGATGTGAAGTGTAGATAAACCAGAATGAAGAAATTCTAAGCCTTTTTTTCCGCACCGGCTAGAAAATATTATGCTTTGATATCTTTATGGTAAGAAATTTGCGAAATATATTGAACATGATCTCAACCTAACAGCCTAATGTTTTTTATGGCGTAAAATAAAAATGTATAAATTTGACTTAGAAAATGTCTTGCTGGCTTTTACTAGATATATACTCACTTATGCATTCTAGGATGTTTTCCCACCTGTCAATTGACTTCTGTGTTGCGAAACCAGGGGTTATATAGCTAAAATGTTGCAATTTCATCTTGGTTTGGATCGCATTCCAAAGGCAATGCATCCAAACGGACCAAACTTTGTTTATGCAAGTCAGGTGCGAGTAAACTCTCCTTTACTTGGTCAAAGTGTCTCTGGTTTTTATTTTCCGGCAAGCTTCTCTGGGTTTCTTTGCTTTGGCTCGGCCCTGTTCAACATCTTGAAAGCTCATTTGTTTCAAACTCGAGCTGGACAATTTCTAAGTGTTTTTGTGTGTTCTTGAGAGTTGTTTCCCTTCACTTCTTTCCTGGTCCAATTTAGCCCACGATTTATTTTTGGATTCATTAGCAGTGTGTTCCCTGATGCTTCAAGCAACTCTACATAATAACAGATAATACATCATGATCCAGCCTGGTTCGTTGGTCCCTCGGTCCATTAGTTCGGATTCCATTTACACTTGTAGCTAACCGACACAGAGCTTCGGGTTGAGTCCATCTCATTCAGGAGAGATTCTTTCTATGCAGATCCTACCGAACCATACCGTATACAACATGAACCAAACCAAGGGAGGACGACACCAGGTTATGTGTGAAAGCACCCTTAAATCAATTTTAAAGAGTCTACTCTTCACCCTTATTGGCTGTTCTCTTCATTAATATCAAGTCATTTAAAAAAAAAAATGTGTGATGTAAAAACGAACTATTTTCTAAATACTGATTGTCTATTAAACTATTTTCAGATATGTTGGCCATCAAAGCATTTATAAGGTTATAAGAAACATCTCACTGTCCCCAGAATTTTGACCAGCAGTGTACCTGTGGGACTTGTGAATGGTTTTGTGATCACGGTAGACGTATATTAAGAAAAAGATGTCTGGAAATGTACGTAAGTGTCCAGGAATGGAAAAAATCATCTTATATCAGCCTCTAGACATTAAAATTGATAGTGATTGCATATTCCACTAAAGTCATTATATACCTTGCCCCAGAGGGCACCTGCCTACTTAGACAGCAATACAGCAAGGTAGATAAGTAGACTTTGGAAAAGAGCTAGTGTTCTTTCTGTCAAAGAAGTAATGTCGGCTTAACAAAGCTACCCGCTACCCTACCCTTTCAAACCATGGCAAGAGTACAAGAGCTTTAAAGAAGCACAGAATAAACCCTCCCTCACATATACCGCATATACGACACAAGATGTAATTAACCTTGTAAAATAAAAACAAATTATCCTATACGATTTGTGTTTAAACAAGTGCCCGTACCCCATTTCACCCAAGCTTTATTGGCGTCGCCGGCGGGATTGAAGCGAGCGATAAAGATCAGCTCCTTCCAGAAATGGCTAAGGCGATAAGACAGGAGTCAGTGAGCACGAAATCAGAACATTACAGGGAACATATGCAGTGTGGCACGGGCACACGGGAAATCCCCAAGGGAGGAAGAGGATTGGAGGAATAAAGAGAAAATCAGTGAGCTAGACGAAATAATACTGGAGTATAGGGAGAGGATGCTGCTAATATTTGTGTCCTCTGAATAAAAGTAAAAAAGCACTTGTTTGGAATAGGTCACCTTCACGCATTATAGACATTACACTCTATACATGTTTTTTGTTGTTTTAAAAATTAAAGCAGAAATAGTTATTATTTTATAAAAGCTTAATCCCACATTTTTTCAAGCAATCCTACGGAACTTAATTCTTTCCTTTACTTTAAGCATTTATTTGTGTGATGGACGGGTTAGGGCAAAATAAACTCATATAATGTAAGCATTATTTTTTTTTTTAATATAATGTCACAAAGTGCACTGATGGATTTCCGGTTTTGAGAAAATACATCGCTATACATAGCCACATAGAGCCGGCCCATCATTCTGTTTAAATGTAAGTCTGAGCCATTCAATATAAAACTTCAAGTGAAGTGGAATTGGTAAATAATAGATGTGGAAATAACGCTTTCCTTCAACAGTTGGCACGAAGGAAAGGCAAAAATAGGGTATGCTAAAAACACAGAATGCCCATTGTCTGTGAACATGCCTTGCTGAAATGTATTGGTGTGCCGGTTTTGCATCTTCAACTTGTAAATAGTACGAACTCAGAGTGCCTAACTGAGAATATGTTTTTTGTGTGTTTTTATCAAGCCCAGCCATATAATTCTCTTGAGGATCAAGGGAGAACAAACCAAGATGATAAGGATACGAAAAGAGGTAGAAGTGAGGAGTCGAAGGGCTGCTGGGGAATCACAAGACGAAGGCCGTGAACTAAAGAGCACACAAATACACACTTAAGGTGAAACGGTAGAGAAAGGCCGGTGTCATGCAAGGATGACAGATATCCACACACAGCATTATAGATAATGTGTGTGAGCACTGTATGTGAGTGCAACGGCAGTAAAAGCAAGTGAAGTGCCGTCTATTTTTAAAAGCCGAGGCTTCTAAAGACTTAAACGTACTCTCCTTCGACCTTTATCTCTTGTTATGTATACTTTTCCTTGGATTTTTCCTTTCTCAGCTATCTTTGTCCGCCTCTTATGTTCGCCTCTAACTATGATTTTCCCTGACTCATTATTTTTGTTTCCATAACATTTACATTTTCTTTATACTATAGCTCATTATGGGAAAAACAAAATATACACTGAAAAAATCAAGTTGGAATTGCTTTTAATTTTATTTCTAATCATGTTTACCCAATGTACATGATTCAATTGGGTCATTCAAACAACCTATGTTTTTCAGTGTACTCTAAATAAAATTAAGTTAAATAAATATGACTAAACGAAAATTCATCAACTAATTTCTTAAGAGATTTGATTATATATGTTTAATTTAAATAAATTAAAGGAAACCAAAAGTTATTCTAGAACAGTAAGAACATCTTGCAATGTTGCATATATTTTTTAGTCATATATGACTGTGTATTTGTGCGTGTGTGTGTGCGTGTGTGCGTGTGTGCGTGTGTGTGTGTGTGTGTGTGTGTGTGTTTGCAGGGTAAGTTACTGGGTGCTGTGCAAGTAATAAAGAATCTAAAAAATTTATATTATCTTCAAGATGGTGTAATTGACTTATTTCTATTAATTGAAGGATTATTACAAGGCATGGCTAATAAGAGTGGTTTCATTGTGTATTTATTTAACCAGTTCTTGTCCTCTGAAGAACTACAAAATATAACACATGATATTGAACTCGTATTCAGTCAGGTAAATTGTCAAATAAAGGCTAGAACATTCGTTTTAGAGTCCTTGGAAAGTTTTCATTACGGAAACAGAACGTCATTTTTTCTGGTTCCTTGCGAGAAATGGTTCCCACGCCGGTCCCGGAAGAAGATTTCAAGAACGTTCTAGGCACCAGAAAATAACGTTCTATTTCCGTAAAGTAAACGTCCATAGGGGATCCCCAACCCGAACCTTACACAATAACGTTTTGGTAACCAAAAGCGAACATTCTCGGAACGTTCTGGGAACCAAAAATTGTTACCTAGGATCATTTTTACATTTCCTCAGAGGGCCGCTCGGCTGTAGCAGCATCCCACCGCTTTGAAAGGTATGAATCACACATACCCCACCGACTACCAGTGGCCTACTATTTTAAACCACTGCCAACTTTATTGAGAATGTATAAGATGTTCGGTGTTTCTGTAGGATGTGTGTTATGCTTGTGTGTGTTTTTGCTCGTGTGAGACTCCCCGCTGCTCTTCTACCCCCGCACTGTCACAGAATCAGCTCAAGTGCCAGGGGAAAGAAAGAGACCTTTTTTTAACAATCCCCCATCCACCCACGATATGTATGCCTCCAACTTCAACTGCACCCTGGGCACACTGCAAAAACATTAATTATTATACTTTTCTAACAGCTAGACAAATGAACAAGCTCATCTGCTCTGTAATCCCATAAAAAACGGTGATAGAGCAGTTTCGACAAACAGTAGGATATAACTGACGCCGGATCCAAATCCTCTTATAAACGATCAACCTTGAATTTATCTTAGATGTCTTTTAGATTTGTGTTCCAAGGTTTAATGATCCGCACTGGTGAATACTGTTTGCCAGCTTCTTGGGTGTTTCCAAGTGTCTCAATATATGTGTTTACAAGTTTAAATTGAACGCAAATATTTGTAGGAAATTCATCCGAGACTCAAAAGTCTAAGCCATTATAGTTGTACGTTCATTTATACTGTACGGTGTGTCCTTCGTTTCCGTTTTTAAGACATGTAAGACAAACATCTGACTTTGTAGTTTAAAAAAGTTCAATTCCAATCTATGTAACTTATTTACATGAGGTTCATTCAAACAACCACTCCATACAAACAGATTTAAAGGTGTGCAAGACTCAATCATTATGTGTTTACCTTAGAATAAGCTACATATTGGCGGTCTTCTGACATGGAATTCACCGACATGTTTCTACAGTAGCACTATCTATCTTGCAGAACGTGCTATCGTAAATATGTTGTCTGCTTTGGCAAAGAAACATTAACATGATGACATCATTTTCGTGTGTCAAAGGGTGATCGGTGGAATTTGTAACCGTACAGCTAATGCGGATACATTTTTCATCGGGTCAGTAAAGTCCATAGTATCGGGATCTTTTCAATAGACTTCTTGATGCCTGTATCTGCATTCTTATTCTATATTCTATTCCTGTGGTGCACTTTAGGAATAGTTTTGAGTGTGTTTAAGACATTTTGCTTCTTCTTGTAATTCATGTAATACTTTTTATGTGCGCAAATTGTAATAAAAATGGTATTATAACAATCGGCATCAAGCTTCGTCCATTACACATAGCCATTTATACTGGAATGGATCGTTTGACCAACACACCAGTGGGAGTCTACTTCCTAAAGCGAAAAGATCAAATATTGAAAGTGATCTTGCCATGCGGCCTGCGCATTTTTGTGCATCTGACAGTGAACAGGCCGTGGACAAGGATCGGTGAACAGACTGTGGGTGTCTGAGGCTGGGTCTACTTACAAACTCTTAGCGAAACATGGGAAGAATGAATTAAACATTGCACCAAGAGAAAATCCCCAAGCATTTCGAGTTTACTTTCATATACAGTAAACACTTTTATCCCCTTCGAGTGTGCCGGGAATGTATTACCCTGAGCAATCTCTCCACTGCATCTTATACTTATGCGGAAATAACGTCGACACATTTACTATGGTGGGCTAAAAAAGAACAGGAAAATATGTCAAATAAAACAAGAACACATAAAGAAAGATGCCCAGAGGTCATGAGAATGAAGATTAGCACAGAAATTATAATGCAAGAACACGTCGTGCCGTTCAACTTCAGATCTAGAGTGATTTATTTAAGAGGTTATTGTAAAAAGCGCTGACATAAAAAGAAATTCATGGAGTACTTTTGAACATCATTGGTTTTATCAGGATAAGAGGGGATTTTTGAGAGCAATCATCCAGAAGGGACAGATATCGACTTGAACTAGGCTCACTTAAAGTGAATCCATTTACCACGCGTGCCCAAGGGAAATTTATAAGATTTGAATTCGCAAATGTGGAAAATTCTTTGTAATAGTGCACATTTGCCTTACAAAAAACAGATTATTCAGAAATTTAAGTCGGAATAGTTTTTTACGAACAACACTACTGGGATATCTAGATCAACAAACACGTTTTTCCTGTCCAAAAGCACAAAAGCTCTAATATTGAATCTTATAAAACATATTTTTAAAGTCTTATTTAAAATCAAGTTTTACTGTTGTTTATCCTTTATGTCTATGTGGTGTTATATGATTTGAGATGAACCATGAAGTTTATCATCATAAATCCATGCTGAGTTCAGTATTTTTACATTATTCTTATAGTAAAATGTAATATTCTGGTATTTGGGTGTCAGAAAATGTCATAAAGTAATATTTTTACAACCTTAAATAAATGTTTTTGGAGTTTCTTGTCAGACTCTTTTTCTTGTTCTCTACCATAAGATATCAACGTAAATATGAAAAAAAAATCATAAATTAAAAAAAAATTCATGTTTAACATATAAAACATAATGCATATTTTTTGCCTGTGTTGTTAATTTGATGTTTCTTTAAATTTAAGTATTATTACACTTCAATCTTTTTATATAATTGTTATTGTTTTTTAAATCTTTTTTTTTTTAAATCAATGGTCTGAGTGCCATTGAGTGATGACTAATTTACATATTTTTACATTCGCGTATTCTGAATGAGGTGAGGATGTTATATTCAAGTCACTTTGAGGCATGAAGAAATTATTCAAATATTCCAAACTTATGAACTTGAAAAACACAGCCCTTAGTGTTTTACATTTGTGTTGTGAAATAATGTTTGTGTTAATTTCAAAATGTAATACATGGTGAAGCTCACAGTTCCATTTTAAAGAGTTTTGTGTGTTTTCATTTCTCAGACAATGTACTAAAAAGTCTAACCTTGATCAGCAAACATATAACCTATCTATATATTTGTAATAATCCGAAAGATCTTTATTAGCTTGCTCAGGTGATGTATGAAATGGTTGAATTATAAATTTAGAATTGGAAGCAAATCTGCAGGATACATTTTAATATTTAAAAACAAAAATGTGCAGATGTCCATCCTCTTAACTAGTTAAACTGGTTTATTGGCTTAGCTTAAATAGATCAACGAGCAACCGAACGAGATCCACAAACGTTGGAAGTGAGATCGGCTGGATGGATGGGGGTAGATGGATGGAGGTCGAGCCGTTGACCGGAATGATGGCACATGATGCATGAAGGTGCTGAGCTGTATCGATAATGATCCCACAGAAGTGAGGACATCAGCACTATGGTAATTGATGACTTTGGCAGGCTGCCAGGGCCAAAAGAAGGGAAAAAAGATTGTGTAGAAGATATATAATGCCATCATCAAAGCAAGAGGAGGGTGCTGTTATTTTTGTCTTACAAACAAATGCATGGACATGACATATAGCAACAGCATAAGGATTTATTCCATACAACTCTAGATATAGAGAGAAAGTCACGTAAAGAAAAACACGTGCTTTTCGTTAACACATTCATTAACACAACAGAATCTAGATTGTGAAAACATCAAAGAGATCAATGGATAGAATAAAACAGGATAAATAATGAATAAACATTACAAGATGTGGAGATTTGTTTTTCCAGTACAGTAAATTATCTAGATATCATAAAGAACATGTAACATCTTGTACTTTGCTGAAGCTGCAGAGTAGTAATTGTAATATTTAAAAAAGTCATGAATTAAAAACTGTCACAAATAGAATATATACAGTAAATGTAAAAGTTTCCATCTACAACTCTTATGAGATTTGCTTTGCAAGTACTATACTATCGTTACGTAGCCGTTGTTAGATCACATTGAAGTAAACGCAACTGTACTGTCTATTTTTGCTTTCCAGCACACGAAGGAAGGGAGGACGTGTGCCGTCCATGCGGGGGAAAGCCAGGGCAGGAAACAGGATTTGACAGTCTGATTATGAGTCAGGAAGGGACAAAAGCATTAGATCATTCTTCCCATGGCTCATCTTCAAATATAGATGGGTCTCTTGGAATAGCCGTGCTTGTATTCGCAGCACGGGTTACATGATAAAGCAAATATTTATTTACAATCAAAAATAGGCTGAACAAAACTGTTCATGGCACATTTATTCCATTCTCAAAAACAAATCCATTCATTATTATTAACTTTAAAGGGATCTATTCATTTCAAATATTTTAATTTTGTTTAACTTTTTAATATTTTTACCATCCTTTTGATCAAATCTTATTTTAACTTTGCCAATATATATATATATATATATATATATATATATATATATATATATATATATATATATATATATATATGTATATATATATATATATATATATATATATATATATATATATATATATATATATATATATAATGTTCCATATTCTAACCTACTTAACCGAACACTACACATTATGGATATACATTAACTTGCGATACTAAACATTTTCATTAACAAAATAAATACAGTTAATCTTTACCCCAATATTGTACCGTAATATAATACAGCCTATACTAGACAGGTTCATGTTACGGCTTTAGTAACTACTCATTTTACCACCTGATCAGTCATCCGAAAAAGAATTTGAACTCATAACATATTATTGCTTTTTGAAGCACGTCCAATACTGTACAAACAAATTATGTGAGTTTTGAGATGGACAATTCCAGCAAGCAGGAACCTTCTCCTATCTAATGCTGGCAACAGGAGTTATATAAATCACAACTGACTTCAAATCATATATTTAGACTTACCTAGATCCGAATCCTTTTGTGATATTTAAAATGGTGTTGTCATGGTAACGCATCAAAACCTGACATTGTACTTTACATAATGGACAGATGCTTTTATCCAAAGCAACTAACGTTGCGTTATAAAAAAATAAATGTGAATTGCAATCACAGGGATCCAACTTAAAAGTGTAATTCAGAAATCTCTGGCATTGTACGACCCTAGAATTCTTCAAATGTCATGAAATCAGACACATAGGATAGCTCATTAGGTGCATGGACAACCGGTTACCAGAGGCGAATAAAAAGAAGTTTATTTGCTTGAATCATTTTAAAATGTAGAGTTAATTGTCATGGTGATATAGTTTATGGCAAAAGAAAGAAGCGTCTTATATCTCCATACACACTTAGTTATCTAAGTGCCCACCTTGCATTACTTTCTCAGAGGACCCGCAAATCGCTGCCTGCAGTTTTATTTTCCTTCTTCTTCGTTGAACAAACAAAAAGGAGTTGTGATCTACAACTGACTATAAAACAACACAGGGCAGCAACTGTGTGTTTCAATCGTGTGGGCTGTGACCCACGCTATTACACAAGAAGCACTGGCACGTGGTATGGCTCACATGCAGAGGTTGCACGCTCATGGTGGAGCACATAAACCATAATCCAATCAGCTCCACCTCTACAGATCACAGATATAAATCATAGATAGATCAGTCTCACGCCATTACTGCAAGTGGGGATAGAGATAGAAAAGTGTGAAAAGTGTCTCTGTACATTCCTTCCATCTTGCAGACACTTCAGACTTACAGACACCCTTTTTCCGAAGGATGACTGCATCTACTGAACAACACTGAGGATGCATTCAGTCTCCCAGCTGGCACATTCAGCCTTGTAACATCTTGACGGCCGTGTCCTTGCGACAGGACAGGAAGTGACACGTTTAAGCAGCTGACACGCATATTCAACAAAGACATGGGCCAGTCACATCAGCACATGTTGGAGCATCTTTGATGAAGACTGACTCATGATTTAGCTGACAAATCCGCTGCTCTCTGTGGGTTGTGAAGCAGATGCACTTGGCAGATTCAGAGATTCAACAATGTGCCGCCGGGTTTGAAATCAGATTGATGTGTCTTGACATTGATGACAATGACAGAACATCATAAAGTTAATTTAAAATACATTATGATTTTGAAAATGAACTACTTCTGATTTGCATGTATGTGGCGGAAAAACACATTTCAATGTCAAAAACAAGCACATTTTGTCAGTGAATAAGGGTCATTTGGGCCTCATTATTGACGAATGCTATTAAAACCAAGTCAAGGTTCACCCGGTTGCCTTGGGTCAAATTTTCACCCCCGTTTCCCATAAGCCCTGCCATATCCATGGATTTTCATTTCGTAACATTGAAACGCAAAGCAAAAACGTTAAAGGCAAATGGGACTTGAAAAAACGGTGACGAATACGCGTGACTTCATATCATGACATCATAAATGAAAAAAGGTTGAACGCGTGTGAATGTGCTACTCCCAAAACTCCCGATGTTTCACAGATTGTGTGTGTTTTAATCACCAGTAACCCGTCGAGAGTTGATCGGAGCATGGTGTAGAAAACTAGATCAGATATAAGCGTGAGTTTGCATGGGCTGGTGGAAGATGAAATACCTTAAAACAAAAGCTCACTCCCGTTCTTAACTATTCCATGTAGTGGCTTATTTGTATTATTTCACTTATTTTGGCATGATTTGCTTTGCCCCAGTGACAATTGGTGGAATTGGAGATGGAGTATTCTTTATAGTCTTATTACATATGAAACCTCCTTTGGTACACTTTCCTAACGTACTTTACAGTGCCGTGGATGAACCTGTTTGGCCTAAAATGTTTCCTCCGACATCACTGTAAGGCAGCGGTTCTCAAACTTTTCAGTCACGCCCCCTTTAAACTTTCAAAAGTAACTGGTGATGGGCAGCGCCCAGGAGCAGTTGGGGGTTCAGTGCCTTGCTCAAGACTTTCCGGCACGAGACTTGAACCCACAACTCTAAACTCTAAACACTCTAATGCTTTTTTTCATTAAACAATTTGCAGTGAGAAAACACGTGCATCACTAAAACTGCACATTTTCATTGTTTTTATTGCCTGGGGCTGTGCGACTTCCATCTTTAACTCAACGTCTACTTAATGTGGTTGTTTACTATTCTTTTTTTCCTGTACACCCTCACAATCGACAAGGAGAAAGATGCCATCTTATTTATAACAAATAACACATTTGTTAAATTCAGGACTGTCATGTGTAACATTTTAGGACACCTACTTTCAGGTAAAGATACATTTTACAAGCTTTTTATCCAAGTAAACAAAAAATAATCATATGCAGATATATTCATTTCTAACCCACTCCCAAGACAAATCAAAGCAGCAACTCATTGCACTGAATTGTACAATGTGCCATTTCCCATTCTTGTTGTTTGAGTGATAGATGCATTACTCTCTCGACTGGCATGTTCGCCCTCAGATTATCTGCCGGGAACACTTTCTTATTTCTCATTCAATCCATACACATTTGGTCCAGAATATCTTCCAGCTTGCAGACACTTTGAAGATTTTGATTGTAATGCAGTTCAGTTTTGAGGTCTTTTTCTAACAAGTGTGAAAAGAATCCCATTTAAATCCATCTCTCATGTATCAGCCTGCCACAATCTGGAACGAGTTGGCATGCGCCACACACACAGCAGGGTGGGCGACGAACATGCCTGACAAACTGTTGTTCACATATGCTGCTCACGTTCAAGAGGCTGCACAAAACAACATTATGTATGTTTTAACATACACCACACATGGCCAGTATAGTCTGAATTCACTTTAAGCTATTTCATATTGGGAAGCCAAAGAAGCTGGAGGCAATGGGAAACAAACTAGATGCAACAAAGGATATATTTAGTCAAAGGTCGGATTTGATGTGTAACATCTTTGACAACAAAAGAGTTCAGTTGTGACCTGGTGGTTAGAGAGTTGGACTTGTAAGCAGAGGGTTGTTGGTTCGATCCCGGTGCCAGCAGACAATGACTGAGGGATCCTTGAGCAAGGCATCTTACCCCGTTTGCACTGCAGTGAAAATTGGCCACTGCAAAATACTTAAAAAGTGTCTGCCAAATGAATAAATGTAAATGTAAACGTTAAGATATTTTATGAACACCAGCACAATGTATGGTTTCTAATATCAATTTGATAAACTGCTGAGTATTCTATACTCATTTCATGCAGGTTAAATGTTGATAATTAAACCAACTTATTCCAAAAATGAAGACTTTTCATTTTTAAATTTATTTGAAAAATTATTAAAAAACATGACAGCATAGATTTGAGAATTGAATTATCATCAGAATTTTTTTTTAAATATTCAATTGCATGTGTAACAAGCCCTACAAACACATCACCTATGAATCACATTGAATTCTGCATGCAGAGTTCTGATAGAATTCTAATGGTGTATTTTGAAGGATGCCATCAATTCCTTTTTTATTTGAGTAAACTTAAACCATAGTATCCGTACCGCAAATCAATGACCAGATTTCAACATGTATCATGTTGGAACACTTATTGAAGCCAAGCTAAGTTAGATGTTTTACCACAGAGGTTTGAAAGCCCTCAATGATATGTCCACTGTTACCCATTAACCAAAGCGTCCCTAGGATGATTTATGGACTGCCGTACTGCTGTTGTAGCCACGAGATAGCGTACAGTAAGCGATTAGGAAGAAAAAAGATTGTGCGGGGTGACAGGTGTACAGTGTAAACCGTTCGGGAGCTTGGGGAGATAGGAAGGACACTCTGTCTAATGTTCTTTAAAAGTGTCGAGCTCATTATGTTCTCATGGGATCTCCCAAGAGACCCAATTTAGTTTGGTAGAACTCTCCATTTTATCTCTCTTTCCGTTCTTACACTAGTTTTACAACCATGTGGACTTTTTATTAGGTGGCACCGAAATACGGCTGTAATTTCCGTAAAAATCCTCGAATGACCGTTTTATGCCACTGCTTTTTTGGGACGCAACACGCAAACTTTCATTTTACAAAACTTTTATAAAGATCTGTACACATCTCTGCTTGCTATACTACTAATTGGAGCATTAATCAAAGAATGTATACTAGAAAACTAAGCATGCAACTTCTGCAAAGTTTATCTTTTGAATATAGCAGATACCCAAGATATCAATACAGAGCATAAAATCATAGAGGAAAATTCTTTGACCCAGACATATTGAACGTGAACGTACTTCCAAGAACATCATCAGCTGAAACAAACACATAAACGTTTTTTTCTGCATCTACACCATCTGCATCAGAAGAGCTGTTGAAGAGCATCCAAACACTGCTGCATTGCAGGTGAGCACCTGCCTTCATGCAGTTAAACAGTCATTCACTTTAACCCTCTTCCAGGTTTTTCAACTCTATGGAAGTGAAATATTTATTTGGGGCTTTATAGGATCCGCTCTGATGGCTCCCCGGTTGAATTTTTCCATTAGGTGAGTTTAATGAATAGCGTTAGTATGCATATCTTTAGTACAGAACAGCGGATGAAGATGTTTAAAGACGAACTCTCATTTTTTAATGTTGGTTTGAGAGTCAATGTAGACAATGTACCGAGTTAACCTTTTGTCATTTTGACAATAACGTTCTTCTGTATAACATTGGAAAGGTAAACTTGTCAGGCAGGTCTCTGCTCTGGTATTCTGTAAATGATCGAATAAATCTGTCCTCGATAGGTCTGTCTGTCTTTAAGGCTTCCTCTTTTAGTTTTCCAGGCTTTGTCACGTCAGCATTTAGAGTATTCTTCAACAATATTCGGAATCTGAATTAGATGTAAAATATTTTTGATCCTGGGTTAACCCACCAGTCATTTGCGTTATGACAGAATTGAACATATAAAGTAATCAAGAAATTAAGTTAACAATTTTAAGTAATATTGTTAATAATTTAGCCATCATCCAAGGGTCAAAATGTTAACCAACTTGCTCTCTCTGCCTTCCTTTAAGTGTTCATCATTGGCATATAAAAGAGGAAAAAACATCAAATTAGTAAAATCCAAACTTGACTGATTGCATTATATACATAATATAAATATCATATATGAATAATAATTGTTGTTGTCCTAAGGAGTATTGATTAAAAAAATTTGAACATAAAATGAGATATTTTGAAGAATGTAGGACAACAAAAAGTTCTTGATTAATTGTTTCATTTTCCCTATTATCGTGGTCAATCGTGTCCATAAACGGTTTGGTTACAGCATTCATCCAAATATTTTTTCTGTGTTCACCTGAGAACAATGGACCAACTTGAGAATGAGTCATCAATGAAGATTGATCATTTTGGGGTAAACTATCAGCCAACTCCAAACATCAAGTCCCCCCGCACAACATCATCAAGCTAAGTCTGTTGTTGTTATTCTAAAATGTAACCTTAAGAGCATTTACTTATTGCACTAAAATTTTTGTATAATTGTACGTTAAAATAGGATTCTACATTTTATGGACAATTATTTATGTTGGTGTGCCTATGGTACAGTGAACTGAATCTTGTACCATGGAGGTGCAGATGTTTCAGATTTCAAGCACGATTCAGAAAACCCTTTTCACACTTTCTTCACACACCTGATTTTTGACTTCTGTTTTTTATAGTCTGCCAGCATAAACGGGCATGTCTGCCCGTCTTCCCGTACTGGCCGCTGTTCCCATGACAACAGCACGATGAGCCAGCGAGGTCACAGGATACAGGCAACATGCAAAATCATTTTAAAACTGTGTGCTGAGAGAAAGGTCAAAGAAAAAGAAATAAAAAAATGAAAGGTAAGAAATAAAGGAAAGAGTCATTAGGAGAAAAAAACATAGGCGGTTGTAATTACTAGTGCATTTGTACGCTCATTAACCTCAGTGTGTAGAGAAGATGTTTCACAACACCTGAACGGAGATTATTAACCCTGTCCAATTGCTTTTCTGTTGTCTGAAACATTACCATATCATTATAAGAGACAAACTGCATTATTTTTAGTTCATGTTTAAAGACGTCTTGGGATTTAGGTCAACTATTTAGTTCACGTTGCAAACAATTGTTGATGTTCATTTTGGAATGCATGGCCATTCATGTTGCATAGTTTTCGTGGATGTCACAAAGACTACCCACGTTGACATTTGCTATTTCGTTGCAAAATGTTAAAAAAAAGAATGTATTATAATTTATATTTCTTTGGCTTCAGATGTGTATAAAGACTAGATGAACCGTTATGTTTTTAATACCTAGAATGTTTCTCTGACATGGCATTCCCAGCAAATTTCATATAGTAGTTCTAAATGGACCAACTGTCTTACCTTCGCAAGTAAGCAAAAACGTGACAACAATTTTGTACTTTATCAGCCACCATAGTGTTTCAAAAAGAAGGGGTGAAGTGAGCCATCGTGCCAGTGTGCCATCTTACCCCAAGAGGCCGCCACATTTTACAAACTGGACCTTTAAAAATCAAGTTTGTTTTGATGACCTTAGAATAAATTATTGCATAGAATATATCATATTTATCATCCCATTGTCCGTTTTTTATTAATAATTTTACAATCTTTTTCAGCCAGAATAAAACCATTTGGTTCAAAGAAGTTTAATTTCATCACTGGGTGTTTTAGTTAACCTAAAGCTTGTTTGCACCCAATGTGGTAATACTTATACTAAGTGTGTTCATTTCATCATTTAGCAACATTATACAACCCAAAATTACAGTGACAGACAGCAGGTACGAATGTGTTCGGGTTATAATCAGTCTTTGTAAAAGAAATGTGAAGTGAATCACTTAAATTTAATTACATTTGTTAATAACAATATGTAATGTCATTGATATTTTGAAAATTGAAAACTAAGCATAATGAACACAGGTTTGAAAGTCCCCCTTGGTTTTTATTGCTTAAAATTTATATTTGACAATCAAAGTGATATATTTCATCTTTTTTGTGTTTTTTGGCTCAAAATATCTTAAATGTAAATCTTTTTGTTTATTAAGTATACGCAGACACACATATTTAAATAAGCCCCACCTCCACTTCATCTTTTTCACATACAAAAAAGATCATGAATATGTTTTAACATCAAGGCAAAAGTAAATTCAACCCAAAAAGCAAAAAGCATTGCGTGTATCTTAATGTATTTGTCTTATTCAAGCATGTTCATGTTCATGTTGTGCTCTTTAACATGATAAATGCTCTAATCAAGAATGATTTGTTCTCTTCTACCAAATATCTTTTACTAAAAGATACACGAAAGGTTTTGGATTCGGCTCCATTCTGGTCGTATCTTCAGAAATGTGCTCACGGAGGGCCGCAGCTGCCGCTTGTCATGATGTGTATTTCTTTGAGCGGGTTTTCTGTCTGAGATTCTCATGTTTCAGGACCTGACAGATATTACACTAATAATATATCTCCCCGCGGTCCCAGATCAGAGAGGAAAGCTGTAGAAACGATCACTACTGCTACTGTTGAAAGAACATTATGTGTAATATCTCAATAACAAAAGGCCATAAATAATAGCCCCCATTTTTTTCTAGGGCCCTTGGCCTTAAAATGATCAAAACCTGTATACCCTTTATTTGTATTAAATAATGATCGACCAATTTAATGACAAATAAACGAAAACGAATATGTGTAATTACGATCCTATGCACTACGATGGTATAACTCTAATTTTTGACAACCAATCCGACCGGAAACATCTGAAGTCTGCTCCAGTTTTAGTTTTAGTGTACACCACAAATAGAAACAAAATGCGTAGACATAAAATGACCGCTTTAACAAAAATATAATCACAGTATTAACTCAACCTTTCTTGTGAAGCAATATCAGCTTGTCAGCGTACCCCTTTGTTCCAGACAGCCAATCAGATGATAGCTTGCCAAATTTCTGAAGTGCTTTCCAATTTGGCGTGTCGTATGTGTTCTATTAATAAGCATTAACACAATCATCCTCTTGGTAAATACAATTTGTGCCCCAGAAATAAAGCTATTTATACACAAATGAGGAACCCAAGCCTTCCATCCCCCCAAAGCAACAATTTGATTAAACGTGGTCTAAACTTACACCCCAAATGAGTATCAGGGTGGACCGATCCCCTTGGCGACGTTATAAAGGAGTTTTTCTTTGAGTGTCAAATGTAGTTTAAATAAAGCAGACACACACACACAAGCCTCTACTCTACGGCGACATTGGCATGCAACAATAACACCATAGCTCGGATCCCCACAAAGCTGCTATGATTGATGAAACGTGATGTTAATATGTACAAAAGCACATTCACGAGAACATCTGAAAGGTTTTGGTGGCTTGAATATGTGCCAACTTTATTTCCGACTACTATTGATTTTTGAGCTGGACATTATGTACTTCAGTTCTGCTGTTCTATAAGAAATGCAGTCTTAAGGAGTAAACTTGTTTGTGAACTCATTCGACTGTCTTTCTGCCAATGCTTTTGAGATGTAATGAGCCATGTGTGAGAAATGTTGAAAGCAGTGCTGTATATTCCACGACCATTTTACTTGCTATTACAAAGTAATGCAGTTATTACAATGTAGTAATAGCATTTATAACACGTGGTCAAATGCTGAATTATGACTAAGCGAACATGACATGAATGAATTGGTGCTGGTGAATGCAGCGGTGCGGTGAGGCGAGAAACGTGAACATTGACTCATTGACAAACAGTCAGAGGTGACGGACAACAGAAAACAAAAACTACGATTCTCTTGAAGCAAACAAACTGCAACCAGCAACCCATGGACCGCCGTTACTCTCCTGTCTGAAGTGGTCTGCTTTTCTTTTCGAGATTCTAATCGGAACATTCAGTACTCATTTATGCAACCTGATAAGGAATGTCTGTGTTTGACAAATGTTTTTTTAATTAAAATTATTAAGCCACCCCCCAGGACAATTAATTATTTTTAAATATTTAATCAAAGTTTTAATCATTATTATTGGTGTCTTTAGGGGACATGTTTGACCTGGTGTTTTCTTGTGTTTTTGTTTCGTACATAAGATAGCGATCTAGATTAACGCTCTTCATTAATTTCTGAAAAAGTTTGTTGTTTTTAGTGAGTGGCACGAAAAGCGTTATGCGACAGGGAGCGTCTTAAGGCATCTACACCCTTTAAATGGTCAATGTCAATGTCAATGACCTGTCAATGACCTTTCATGGAACATACGTTTATGGAAATTGCACAGCCACGTTGGCATCATTGAGGATTTTGCGTGTTTTTATTGACTTTGTGTGTAATTTTCTTGCGCCAATCACTTAATTCGCATTTGGTGTGAACACAACATTAGTCTCTTTTCATGAGAATCATATTTAAGTGTTTGACTTGAATGCTTTTCAGTTTTGATAAAAGAGTATCTTTGTGCATCGGGATGTGAAAAACCATACAGTCTGTGTCCAAGAGCACTTTGCATGAATATCCGGCTTCAGTTGAAACTTGACAACCTGCAATGTTGCGCATTCGCAATAATCTGGCTGCTTGATTTGCATCATTCTTCACCCTAGGCAAATTCGGCGCCGGTATGTATTTGCATTGGTTTTGTTGGAATATATGTAATTCTAGTATGATCACACAATAGTATTTTACTGTGTGCTACAACCCTTTCTAAACATAATGGGAGTTTGTTTAAATATTGTGTGATCTTACCCACCGATTTATCAATGATACATTTTGCAGAATCTGCTTTTACAGTCATTGTTTGGTAGGCCCGACTACATTGCATTCAAGATATTCACTTTATTAGTAGGTGCGTCCCTGAGGCTTAAAACTATTCTAAAGCCGCTAACATGTGGGATCCAGGAACTTTTGACAAGAATTTGCATTGAACACCATAAATCATAAAGGCCGAGGTTTCTGTCGCTTTGAATTTTGCGGGCAGAGATGCTAACATAGTATACAATCTTATAGGTCATAAGGAACCCAAACATCTGCATTATAGTTGGTAGAGGTTGGAGGCTGAAATCAATCAATTGATAAATGTCATGTTTATTTCCTGCACTGCAGTACACAAGACAAACCTATGGGAGTGATACGAATACATCTGTCCCGTTTCTAGCCTTCCTTCTGGGTCTAATTCGATTACTTCTGAGCTCTGTGATGTAGAAGCTCCTCAGCGGGAGACTGCAGTGTTTCATCGACGCCAACAATGGCAACGCCAGGCCGTCATCAATTCCAGTTTGTGTTACTTGCTGTGCTCATCTTTTCTGACCCCTACATTTCAATGCAACCCAACCCCTAAAGTGCTTTCACTAATTACTATTGATGCCATCCCACCATTTCAACACAAGTTGTAAAGCTTCACAACTGCAGGAAGGCTTAAAATAAAATGGATAATAATATTTATAGGCTTTATTGGGGAAATGGTTTGGCCTGTTGCATTACTGGTTGATTATTGCCCTAAATGTGTAATTATGATTTATATTATAGTATCAAAATAGAGGCACTGATGGTGACTGATAATAATTTATGTCTAGACTTTATAGACAGCACCTTTGTATATATGAGACAGCAAGAAGCTATGCATTAACAATAGAGTTGGGACTTTAAAGTTAGAATAAACTGTAAATTGCTTTATTGATTATACTAGGTGTTGGTACATCACAACGTACCGATGCTGTCTTGGTGGGACAGCGAAATCAAAAATGTAATCTCGCAGCACCCGTAAAACCTTCTTTGTTGTTGTGTCTAAATTCCCTTTAAATGTCTAAAGCAATGGACAGATACGGGGCCGGATCTCTGTTTGAGTGATCTGCGTGATCGTTATGTACCAAGATACTTATCTTGATATTCATGTAAACATGGCTTCGCAAACAGAATGGAAAATTTGTTTAAGGCTCTTAAGATGACTTTAATACCATGCTCTCAAACTTAACAGTGGAGGCAAAAATAAAAATGTTGTTTTTAAAGCACATTGCGAGCGCTATCTTTGTTCAGAATATGGATGGACATAAATCTGCATTTGTATATGTATCAATTTCTAGATTTGTATATTGTACATGTATTGACGTGTTTTTTGATACATACAACAATTAAGGAAAATAATAATTATATATAATATATAATATTCATATAAGTTTATTCACCAGTTTATGTAAAACAACGTGAGAGTCATTATTTTTTGTCATTTATTCATTCAGATTTTATCGATGCGATCCTCTAATTGACTTAAAAACTTGTGAATCATTCTTTAATATTTAAAACTAGTAAAAATATTTAAGAATGGATTGTGGTTAGACGAATTGCGACAATTTAAACCATTTTGATTTCTACAATTTTTTTTACCATAAAAGTTAACTTTGTTGAGTTGCAAGAAAAGCACCTTCTCAAAAATATCAGATACACATTGGGCTGAAGAATGACAATAAAACCAATTTTATGTATATTATGGAGAAAAATAAACCATTGAGTTTTTATGTCGTTTTAGAGACACCGATAAAAAAATCCCCTTTAAAAACAAGAACTGAGTGACTGGCTGTCTTTTCCCATTTTTATCTTTTCGTTTTCATCTTGATTTTTTTCCATTTTAGAATCTGAAACATTTGTGTTATACGTTTCAAAGCCATTTTTCCTGACTTCCGAATGAACATCTTTATAGTATATTTGGGAACATCCTTGTCAAAGTGATATTCCAGCGGGAGGTAAATAAAGTCTCACAACCACTTCAAGACAGGTGTAACTAAAGGGCATTTGTGTTGCCTACCACCATCAGTAACCAGAAGAGCAGTTTTTTACTGTGGCAATGGAGTATTTGGTTAAAATGTACCAAGCACTCTCTCCTACCTAGGTACACAGGCCTGAGATTCAGACTCAGGGGCATCCGGAGCAGGGCAGCAGAACTGGTGCAGAACCGTCTGATTCCTGTGACAAAAAGGAAAGAGACAATGATCAAGCAAAGCATAAAATCCAGCCGCCAATACACAATCTAGTTCCAAATTGTAATCCTATTGAGCAAATTCTTTAAAACATTTGACTATTCAAAACAGTAAGCATAAAGAAAAATAAATAAAGTATTTTACGATGATTTTCATGCTACAAATACATAACAAAATTTCACCAACATCTTGGTTGCCAAGGGAAATTATGAATTGAATTACAATGTAGAATATACAAAATAAAAGTTTGTATTTGCATATTATTCGTCTGTGTTATGTGCATAATAACTTCTTATTTCTAAACACATACATATAAAGTTTATATATAGAATGAAAATATTTATATATATTTTTTTTATTTAAATGATAAAATAATATTACAAATATTTTTATGCATTGAATTGTATATTTTATTTGCTATTCAAAACATGTGCATGCATGTGATTATTACAAACCAAATTCAATAATCCCAATCCACAAAATTCATTTTTAAGTCTACTTTGAATGCATTTTTTTCGTACAGTGAATGAGAATCAACTCAAAGGCTAGCCCTACAAGAAGATGCAAAGGTTGATGGACACAACAAGAACAGCAAAGAAAAACAAAGTCACTCTGCCATCACAATAAAACCCTCTTGTAAAGAACAATCGGCCATTTGACTCAAAGCCATCATTACGCCTATACAATATTACGGTCAAACACAAGAAATAAGGCAGGATCTATGCAGAGATGTTTAATCCAAAGATGAAGAAAGATACATTTGAACACGAAAAGAAGACGAACTTTATTTGACAGAGGACAGATCATGGGGAACACAAATCCATTCATAATTATATCCAAAATACACGATCTAAAATACAGGCCAAGATAGATTAAACACAGAAGAATCAGAAGAGGAAGCCATCCAACATGACATGTACACCGTCTAATTTCCCGTACTCCATGGAGCTGGACCTCCAATCCATCAAACCAGATAAAAAGAAAATCAGCCAGAGCGGTAAAGCAACAATTCTCCAGATGTCATTTGAATGAGTTATTAAAAGTTATGTGGTTATTTTTGCTCTGCAGACCTTTGACACGCAGAGGAAAGAAATCCCATTCGCATACCAGATTAACTCTCCTTTTCAAACCCTACTTCAGCTCTTTCACTTTTCTACGCAATTACTTGTGATTTATTCTTCTCCCTGTTGTACAAGACGAATGAAGTGCCGACTCAAGGATCCTGCAGTAGACTGCCATTCTGGATTGGCATCATCTACCTATTCAAACATAAACCAATTTCACGAGGGGAAAGTAACCGAAACAAGCCGTGTTGGGAAAGATACTTTGAAATCGAAACTTGTAGGACAACAAGCGTCATTCAAACAACTTTTCTAGTGAATAACCATGGAAATTATAACAGTAACAGTGAATTAAGAGTATTGGGAGATTGGTGGGCATTCTACAAGAAAAGAACCTTTACTTGGCAGAATTTAGTTTGATAGTGCATCCAAAAATGAAAAGTCTGCCATCGTTTACACTTTACATTTCCAACCTGCATGACTTACTTTTTTAATCAGCTTTTAAGAATGTTGGTGAAAAGAAATTTATTTTAATATGGAAAGAAAACCAATGCAAATGACCTTGGACCTACTGTTATTAGTGAGTTTTAGTTAATATGAATCATCATTGGATTTTAAGAGTGTATCATTCTATAATGTTGACTATGAATTCGGACACCACTTAAAATGGGTGTTCTTTCAAATAGTGCATACAGACTGGAAGTTAAAGTAAGACTTCACAAAAACTCAAACTTCTTCGATTCCTCGCCCTTTAATGTATAACATCTTTGTTCTGCCGAAAAACAAAATATGATATTTGAAGAAACCTAGTAATCGAACAGCACTGGCACCATTCACTTAAATAGGAGCAGAACCAATAAAAGGAAATAGGTCCTAGTTCTCAAACCTGTTCGAAATATCTTCTTTTGTGTACTGCGGAAGAAAGAAAGTCATACAGATTTATAGCCAAGGTTTATAAATTTGCTACATTTATAACCAACAGAACCTTCTTAGTTATGAAAAATAGTTATGAAAAATATACAAATGTAACAGAACGTGTTGGTTGGTAAAGGTTGTCTAATGCCAATGGACGGAAGAGAGAAATGCAAAAAGGACAAAACAACGCCATTTTTGTAGGTAATAGTTAAGGACATTGGCATAATTGACCAGTGGTAACTCATTGTTACCATAATAAATAATATTATAAGCCTTTATAAAGGTGTTTTATTAGTAATAAAAGTTAGTAATAGATCAGCCACTATCAAAATATGAACATATTACTGAAGCAAGACTAACTGCTCTCCTTCATATAAGGACTTGATGAATATATAGAACTTATATAGAAGAATTTGGTCTTCGTATTTGAATAAACAGCTGTGTAAAGGAAACTTGATCAAATGTTGAAATCATTGACCTTAAAAAAATCCGTCTGTCATTCAACGATCCACGGTAAATCTTTTAACTCAAAGGGTAACCAAGGTTTGCTTAAAAAACATAAAACCTTCAAGGGGATGGTTCTGTTTAAAGAGGAAAGATATGCCAAAATGATTGCAATCTGATTTGGATTGAAATTAAATATTTCAAAGGAGCTTTAACTTATAGATAGCCCGTAGGCTTTAAAAAGATGAAAGTTGTCTCTCTGACAGCGAGGAGAAGAAATGGATCCTTTTAAAGTTCATAAACACAACATTGGTCTCGAATTTGTTGAGCTGAAGTTCATCACGATTTTGTGTTTTGGAGTAATCTTTTTCCGCATTCCTAATGATATTGTCCATCAAAGGCCTTGGGCACTTTTTCCAAATCAGTCATATGTTTTTGTGCTTTCATATTCACAATGAATAAATCAATGATTCATTTGATATACACTAAAAATTGTATGAAACGCTTTCTATTAAATGCATGGTTTGATACTTTGCAGTACAAAATAAATTCCCATCATTCGTTGAAGGAGGTTTTAGTCTATCTTCCCCCAAGCTATCTCTAGCATATTTCTTCATTATATAAGATGTTGGCGATGTGACCAAGAGCCTTATGCCCCACATCAGTTCTTTTATAATAAATGGTAACATTAGGGTGATATTAAGGCGACGAACAATGGGTGTTACATACTGTTAACACATGGTACGACGTTTCTGTAGACGCTGTTCCTGCACTTTATATACATAAACATGCACTTTTTGTAGATAAAAATAGATCGCTTTAAGGTTATAAAACATAACGGTTCAAATTTGTGAGTCTATACACCTTTAAACACATAGATATGTACTACTTTATATAGCATTAATGTAAATAAATTCTAGAACGATGTTACACAATGCAACTTTAATTGGTTAGGTCTATCAAGCATACATTTTAAAATCATTCTAACAAACACGTAATGTTCTGTAAACATCCAGTTGGACTTCATGTGCCTTTTCATTAAGGCCTTAGTTTGTCAGAACTTTCCGACCAAAGTCCTGGAAACGTTGTGGCCAAATAACATTGAAAATAAATGTCCCCAAAATCCCAATCCTTAATCCCAAAAACATGATTTGCTATATCATTGGATGTGTCTCAGGGTGTAATGTGACGGGAATCACAAAGTAACGTCAATGGAAAAAAAATGTCGTTACATTACTGGAACGGTTATGGATTGGTCCAGACACATCTTCATAACATAACTTCTTTAACTGGGATGTGGCTTGTAGTTTTAATGGAAAGACCGCTAGCCCATAAATGAAAAACATACAATCATATTTGCATTTACCTGCACGTTCAAAATACTAAATAATAAAATATCACTATTGCATACGCATAAAAAATGAAAAGTCTAGAATTGGTGCAGACTTTCAGCTGTGCAATGAGTCAAAAAAGAATACAATTTTATACGACACATTACCATAAATTATGATGCTTTACACCATGATTAAAGCTATAGTCAAATAGTCGATGTATATGACCACAATATACACCATCACACCGGTCTGCTCTGCCTATGATTTCTCATAGCTAAAGGTATTGGCATTGGAGAGGTTGCATTTTCGAATGGAAGATGCAGCGGAAATGCAAAATAATTTAAAAGGGTTTACACTTGCTTTCGATGGGTGTGTGTGTGTGTGTGTGTGTGTGTGTGCTGATGATAGGGGTCTAAAAATATATGCAATCCAGACTAGGTTTAACAGAAAGCACCCATGGTGACGTTACTTTAAATCATTATAGTGAATCCCAACATTTCCTATATAAAGAATGATTTTTAAAACAGATTTTTTAACGTTATCCCTACAGTTATCGCTTTTGGGTTCTTCAAGGTGATGTCATAAAGGAACCCTTTTTGGTTCCACTGAGAAGTATTAAGTCAAAGGTTCTGCAGATGTTAAAGGTTCTCTACGGACTCATTCCCAAATTAAGGTACATGGCATCGCTGTGAGAAGTGTATCATTTGAAAAACGTAATGCTTAAAATGTTGCGCTTTATTGAGGGCTCAAACTCTCGCTGCTTTTCCAAATAAACATCACATTTTGTTCTTCTCTCTGATGCAATCCAAACATGATTGACACGCATCAGTACACAAGCAGGAATTAGTATTCCAGATTAAACTGAGATAAGACACACAGAGCATTTCATTTCATCTCTAATCACAGGGTTTCGGCCCACCTTGCAAGGTTAATCCTCATAATACCTCATGGAAAAAACGTATGAAGCTCTCGAAGGTCAACACGGTTTGTTTGGTTGGCTTAATCTGCAAACAGCCTCTGAAATCAACCTGGCTTGTGTTTTTTATATTTTATTTCATTTTATACTTTATCTTACTTTATTTTATTAACTTTTTCTCTTGTTTTCATTATTTGGGATTGCAAGGAATTATCTAATAGGCGTCTTTCTCTTCTTTATTTTGCAGAACGCAAAAAAAAGATATTTAGAAGAAGAATGTGGAAAACTGGCGCTCATTAACTTAGTCTTGTGACCATAAATTAGATGTAATTGGGTGCCACTGCTGTACGATCACCGACATTCTTCAAAACATCTTCTTTCTGTGCTCATCGGAGGAAAGGAAGTTGTACGTGTATGATGACAAGGGGGAATGGAAATAATGACAGAACACTCATTTTTGAAGCAGAGTTCACATTAGTGCCTCTACTGGAGACATTTGATGGCAAGAAAGTCATCATCTTGTCATCTTTGAGTCTTTGCGTAGGGTTTGATCTATGTGATTAATGGACATTGATGTAGTTTCAGCCGCTCAAAAAGCTGTGTATATCCGCATTGCTGTAAAAATCTAGAGAAATAATTATTCCATTATTTAAAAATCAAGTCAACTTTGCTTCAATACAAACGATGAATCACAAGCACAATGCACATGACCATGTTTTTGTTCAGAGCTATTCCAGCATTCATAAAACAGCGAAACCGACGAAACTCTGACCTCAAATTCTGACCCGTACCAAAAACTCATATGCGGAAGCATTTGTAAAGTACGTCTACCTTCTGCAGTGACTCATATTTCCCGAACTGAATTTGCTTGGTTCAACAGAATGTTGTGCATTAGACACGTTCCGTAAGGTGGATTAATCGATAAAAATAGAGATGAATAGCATCCGGATAGTCCTGTGGGGATCAGCTTTTGAAAAAAGTCGTAGCCCCATCTCCCATTTGCAAGTGCACACGCTCATTCAGAATTAATGCGCTAAGCCTTTCTGAAAGGTTTACATCAGCAGAAAGGCTTGAACATCCTCCCGTCCACAACACAACTGAAACCGAACACAAAAGTGAGGACATTAATATTTCAAGAACTCGGAAGCCGAAGAGAGTACCGCAATCTGAAAAGTTGGGCCTTTGCAGCACTGTGTCATGATTTACGATTTCTAATGATGGTAACGCTCTGTTCTCTAAGCTGACCCATAAGCACATTCTGCACGTTCATCCAGGAACAACAATGCGGTTCTAACACTGTGCCTTGAGCAATCCTAAAATCGGTTTGAAGGTGTTTAATGCAAATTTAAAATATGCTCTACCCATCAAGACCAACAAGGTATGCCAGTGTGTGCGGAGACCGACACGGGGCGCTTATCCACGACGACCTACTTTGACCAATCACGGAATTAATCTCTAAACATTACCACCAACACAAACACACACTGGGACCAACCTCTTGCAATAGCAGCAAACATAAAATGATAATGTTGCCGCTCTGGATGTGTGGGTGTCCTATTGATGCCGCCGGTTCACCCTTCTGTTAAGCACGCAGGATGCACACAGCTCATTAAACGTCTTTATTTTCTGGTATCAGCGTTATGACTTCAGAACATTGGGTGAGAATGAAGATGATGTTAAACAGAAAGGCGAAGAGCGTGAAAAAACACGTAACAGCGCTATTCCTATAGTGAAAACTGGGGCTATTAAGGTCTGATTGTCCGCCAACTCCATTAAAACATTTAATGGGGAAAATGATTTGTGTGGTTTACCGGGAAGGGCATGTCCAGATATGCACCATTGCTGTCTCATTCCTGATTCATCACCACAGTGATGATGTAAGAAAAGAGTTTCGTAAGGTCGCGGCGCTGAGGGCGATAAGCACCGCACAACTGCACTGCACCACATGTCCATGCAGTCCACCGCTTCAGCTCTTCTCACGGAGACATGCTTTGGCTTATTAAGAGGGTTTACTGAAATCTAATTTCCATGGGGCAATCTCATAAAACCTTAAAACCACGTCGTTCAACCCTGAAACAAAAAAAGAAACATGAAACTATATCTGGCTTACGAAAAACTATGATTTTTAAAGTCCTCTTTGAGCAAAAAGGGTATGCCTTAAAACTAATCTTTGTTCAACATAAATCTAGGGCTGCATGATTTTATAAGAAAATCTTATTGCATTTACATTTACATTTAGGCATTTAGCAGACGCTTTTATCCAAAGCGACTTACAATAGTCGAGGAGACAATGAAGCGGTAAATAGCCGATACAACAATATCTGAACAAAATTCTAAATAATTGCGCTTCTATTTACCACAATTGCAAGTTAACAGGCATTTTTTTAAGCTCTATATGGTCTGTATTATTTAATAAATAATTCGGTGAATTGAAAACATACGAAAACCTGGAACATTGATTATTTTTTTTAATTTCCATCCATGAAAACATATAAAAATTCTCATAGCATAAACAGGATTGTGGAACCGGAAAGTCCGTATATTAAAGTACAGATTCAATGGGGCTTTGCCACGCTCGATATGTCTATTTAATATGATAATATGACCAGTCAAATGTTAAAAGTGCTGGATCAAACTTTCAAGCCTACGCGTATGCTTATTACCTCATTTATATAATAAAATTTAATCGAAATAATCGCATGCGTTGCGATTGGAAAAAAACACACTCTTCCTAAACATAAATCATGCAGACCTACAAAAAACCCACAAAAAAGGTGAAACTGATATATAACACAACTGCACCCGAATCTATGCCCCATCCATAGATACAGTATGACATGATCTGCCCATCCACAGGGTCATACAAGTTGATATGGTGGAATCAAGGTATGTGACGCATATAACTTGGGAAATTTCAAATTTCATTTTAAAAGTTTAAAAGTTGCACGAGACTTGGATTTAAAATAATTTTTTTATATAATGTACTTTTGACATTTAAATGACATTTAGAATTTGAAAAAGCTAACTGTGGTCTTTAAACAAGAAAAGAGAACATAATATCAGAAGCCTAAAACATAAAACATAAAATCATAACGATTCACACTTCACAATCCGGATATTAAATGCAACTTAAATTGTCTTTGAATGTCGCGATTGTTAAAAAGTGGTTTGCTATTATAAGACAGTTCTTGCCTCATAGACTTACATTGAAAGACAGATGTTCCACTAAGTGAGCGCCATCTAAAATACACAAGCCAATTCCTTAACAACACTAAAATTGTCCTTTGACAATTTCCGAAAACACCCTGGAACCATTTACCAATCCTTCGTTGAGCTTTTACTTTTTATTTCCAAATTTCAGATAATTCCCTTTTCTGTAAGTGAATCCAGGGGGAGTTTCTGGAAATTTAATTGGAACTAATTATTCGCATGTCCAATAATGAAGTTGTTATTGTGCTTTTCCCCTAGGCAATATGGAAATTGTAAAGGCAGGATCATGTTTAGAGCAATATGTATCTAAAAGCACATGCAAAAGCTGATTTATGAATATTTCCAATCACATATCTGAACATAAATGACCTTCTTCGAATACCTCAGAACATTGTGTGTAAGATTGAGAACATGAACACATTCATAAGGCTTCTGAGACTTACAGGAGCATTGAGACAATATGTCTGTCCTGTACTGATACTTCTGCATTATGTCATGCTACTTTATGGTTATAAGTTGTGCTTACAAATGCATTAAAATTGCATTTACTTAAAAAGTAAGTCAAGTTTATTCTTTTGATCACTTTAAGATTTTAGTATTGAACTTTGCAAAATGAAGTTTATCTTTACTGCAACATCTCACCATTTTAAACTCTTCTTCTGTCCTACCGTAAAAGACACAAAAGTGATGATTTTCAAAATGATGGGAAAAGAAAAACATTGGTCCATTTGATCGATTTTGTGAACAGCTTTTCGTTACCACTATTCTTCAAAATATCTTCCTTTTGTTTTTGACGAGACAAAAGTCATACAGGTTTGAAATGATCAAAGTAATTACGTAAAAGTAATTGATAATGAAATTGTGGTGGAATCTATTTGTTGAAAATCCTGCGGCCTCTATAATACATGGACCCATGAGTTTCACTTAAAAGCTTTTTGCCCTTCCCTATGAATGTCTCTCCGGGGTAAATTCATTAAACAGTTTCAACACTTTGAGGCTCGATTAGGTAAAAAGCAAATCAGCTTATTTTTCACGTTGTAATATCTATGCAGCTATGCAAAGCACTAAATGCAATGCACTTTTAAATTCACTGTCATTGCAATTTTTTTGGCATCTAAATTTGGTCAAAGAGACATTTTCCTGTTTCTGCGTTTCCTATTTATATATGATAACCAAATCAAGCTGTTTATAATTCTGCTATCTCTCTCTCTCTGCCTTTTTGTCTGTTCTGTACAAACAGGGTGTGCAAATGTTTGAAAGTCACCTTTGCGTAGTCACCTTTTTACACCCTTCCCCCCGCATCCCAGTCTCTGAGCACGTACAGTCCTGACTAATGATGTGCAAGGGTTTTGCAGATGTCGCTGGTGCATACCGCACGGACACGGAAAAAGGGGAAAAGAAAAATGAAGCAATCTAAAAGCACTCAATAGAAAATGTGATATTCATGATTTGGGTTTCTGCCACGCAAAATGCCAGAGCCAGTCACCCTGTCGTAACCACAGCGACGTGTCTGGCATCCACGAGGGAAAAACCTGCAGGAATCCTGCCGCTTGGAGAGACATTGAGGGAGGGCGTGCATTACGGGGATTTCATGGTGTATTTGCATGGGTTACCTAAAACGTCTTTATGAAACAATAGCATAAAACACACCGTTCAATGAAAAGAAGGCTGTGAATGCAAATTGTGTTAAAGTGATAGTTTACTCACCCTCTTGCCATTTACAACCCGTATCACTTACAATTTCAGAGCACAAAAGAAGATATTTAGAAAAATTTTGGTTACCGAACAGCGGCGCAATTACTTTTTGGGTTTATGTCCATACAATAGAAGCTAAAGGATGCAGCTGCCATTCGGTTACCAACGTTTTTCAAAATATCTTCTTTTGTGCTCTGCAGTTGTAAGAAATCCAAACGATAGTTCACTCAAAAATGACTCTATGACAGAACACAATATATATTGTAAAGAATGTGGGTAACTGAACAGCATTTGTACCCGTGCTAATGAGTAATGGGTAGATATTATGGTTTACAGAATTTTTAAAAAATATCTCTGTGTTTCAGAGGATTGGTATAGTAGCAGCATCAATATTTTTGTTAATGCTTAAAATGTCTGTTTTGAAAAGAAGTTTTAAATGTATTTTTATTAAATATAAGTGTTACATTAATGCAAAATATAGTTCAACAAAGAAATATTCTGTGTCTATACTGTATACAGCGACCCATTCACCATCAGTGGTTTTGTGTGCACAAAATAGAAGCTAATGAGTCAAGCTGCTATTCGGTTACCAACATTTTTCAAAATATCTTCATTTGTGCTATAAGACATAGCGAAGTAAGTAAACGGTGTCCAAATGTACATTTAGCATGTAAGTACATTTTGTATATATGTAGCACATACATTTATGAAAAAAACATTTATTACTTCATAAAAATTAACAATTAACAACGATAATGATCTTGCAAACAAACCACACTTCTAAAAAGCAAAGTTATTTAGTTCCTGCATGATAACTGTGGAAAGCACATACCCCAACTGACTTTCCATAAAATCTCTTAACCATAATATCTGTCCAAGAACTCATTAACAGAGCGGCACATCACCCATAAATACCTGCGCCATGTAATTAAAGTAAAAGCATCTGCGGAAAGAGCGACTCATCTGATGTAATCCGGATTTTGGAAATTCAATTGAATGTCTCCAAGGTAGACAACACCTACTCAAAAACAACTAAAAGCTACAGATTATTCAAAATATGAAGATTGATCATACTGTCCAACAGTGACACCAGCAGATAAATGTACAGAGGCGAGTTTGCAATTGTTGTTCATTTCAATAAAAGTAGCTTTTTCCTTGAACATTCTACCAACTAGCTACATGAGCACTCCAAATCAACACAATTCCCTGTAAAGGATGTCAGGTTAAAAGTAATACTCACCCAAAATTGAGTTCTGTCATGTATTTCATTTCTTGTCAATACAATCCTGTATGACTTTTCTTTGCAGAACAAAAAAGAAGATACTTTGAAGAATGTTGATGAAAATACAGCGGTAGCAGTTTTGTGCTTGTACTGTACAACGGCGATCTTGACTGTCTGTATTTTAAATATCCTCCTTTCTGTTTTGTGGAGGAAAGAAAGTCACGCAGGTTTAAAATGGAATGAGACTGAATAAACGATCACAGAATTTTCATTTTGGGATGTACATGCACTTTAGGAGACTGGCGCATGCCAATATTCCCTACCTAGAACCACATTTTCAGGGTCAAGTTAGCCTTCGGCTGTCATCCCTGATATACGCTAGTGCTCTTCAAACATTTCCAGGTTTGAGTCTACACTCACAGGCCCTGGCACACATTGAAACCCCGAAGCTCCTCAGCTGCAGATAAATATGGAGGGGCTGGACGACGCCAAGGAGCAGGGAGAGAGTTTGGGTTTGCCAGGTGGCATTTATGATGAGCGTGTAAGTGTGTGTGCTCATGTTTAAAGATGTCAACATGAATGTGTATTGTATGTTTGAGAGTGGAAGAACACCTGTGTGTACTAATTGAGCTTCGAGTCAGCAGTGTTATGGGCCACACCTGAGGCTAAGCTTCAGAGCCCAAGGGCCGCCCAACAGCGACTTGGCCCTCAAATGGACACTCAGGCACGCATAATCGGACAGTTATTACTTTGGAAAGGAATGACACAAATGGAAGATAAAACTAGAGTTATGATAAGAGGTAGTAATCATATCTAAATGTCCACAACACATATATTTAAAAATCCTGACTTAACTGTGTTCAAACGTAACCAAACACAGTTTGCATTCATCCTCATTTTCAAATCAATTTGATCAAAAACATTTTAGACGGCTAGCTTGAGTTTGAAAAGCTCAATTCGTGACTCTTGCTTTCTATTTCAACAATTAAAACATCCCAAGCTACATTCTCCTGTATTCTACTTTTTTTATATTACATGCAATTTAGAGCTTTTTATATTCAACATGAAAGCGAACTTGCATTTTCATTATGGCATAAAAAATATTATGAGTGGGTCTACACAAGAAAACTTAAAAACGACAACTATTTGGCCTGGTAGCTAATTTGGACTTATTCGCATAAATTCACACAATCTCACTCGTACATGTTCGTAAATTTTGTCAAGCGCTTGAGCATTTTGCTTGATCTTTGATCATTGTTTGTACGATTCACAATGTACGATTGTAAACGAATTAGCCACCTCTTAAAATTGTACCAATTTGCATGTGATCAAGCTGGAATTTTCAATAGTGTAAACGAAAAAGACGTTTCAAATGTACTTTTGATGATAATGGCCGAAGTTTGAACCAGATGTTTTTTTCAAACTCACTCTTTTTTATTTTCACGCCATATATAAGATCATGTAGTCATTTGGTTTCAACAAAATGGATAACATATTTGAAAAATGGCTAGTGGTGTTTAATAATAAAGTGTATGGTGAGGCTGGAGGTAGTAGGGGTTATTTATTCTCGCAGTTAGTTGGTCTCCATTTACCTATTGTAATAAATACAGTTATTAGACACCAATATTACAAATGTGTAACGTACGACAATACTTTGCTTATCTCGCTGTTTCGAAACAGAATGGAGCTCGTATGGACTATTTATTTTTTACATATATTTTACCTTCGCAATTTACCGCTTCATTATCTCCTTGATTTTTTCTAAGACGCTTTGGATAAATGCGTCTGACAAAGGCGGAATAGTCAATTTAAGCAGCAACGTGGTGATCCAAAATTTAGCACCATGGTGCAGTTCCAGACGTCGTCCAAGACACAAGTATTACTTATTAGACATTTCTCAAGTGTACTGGATTTGACTGACAGCGCTCTTAAAAGTGAATGCATATGCTCCAAATGAGAGCCATTTAAGTAAGTGATTCAAGTACCGTTGGTCTTAGAAAGTCCTACCCACATCCTTAGACCAATGATACTGGCAGCATTTGGAGCTTATGATGCCAACTGTTCTTGTTCAACCAATAATATGAGTTTATGATAGGACCATCCGATGGATGCTGAAGGGATTGTTTGAAAAATAAATTACTTTACCTCGAACTCATGCTTTTGCCTGGCTGCTTATAGTTGGGTTATATAATTAGAATACTGTAATAATACGTTGAGCTTTAAAAGAGATAGGGTTATGTAATACTAGAGTTTGAGGGTAGGCTAAGTAAGTATACAACACTGCTTATAGCTCAAAATGTATTTTAACGTCACATTTAAAATATCATGAGGTGCTTAAAAGAGCAAGCCAAAAAACATTCCCAATACAGAATGAGCAGACTACTTTTTTCTTGGACAGCTTGAAAAACTTGCAAAATGGATTCATATGGATTGTGGGCCAATTCTATTCATATCGTTAGTGATCTTGCACTATTTATGGCTTTTTTCAATTATTGTGATGAATTTGTCAGCATATTATGTGCTTAACTGATGGTCACATCTAATATTAAATTAGTTTTTTAAAATTCACATCAGACTCTGCAGCCTATTTTAAATCTTGTCACGAGCATCCTAAAACACTGCACCCAATTTCTGTCCAATGACTTTCTCATATCATCATTTCAATAGCCATGACAGCTTTTCAGTGCTTTTGTTTCAACCGATAGATGTATGCATGAAATATGTGTAAAGACAACACATGCTTTAATATCAATAAATACATTCTTGCCATGGAGGTGGTATATCTTGACACGGCGCTTAACAACATATTACTCCTGGCGTTCAAATTTTTCTCTGGTTTGGTTTCAAAGAGCACAGATGCCAAGTACAACAGATGGCGAGCAAACCTGAGTGTGTGTGTGTGTGTGAGAATCGTGTCCTGTGACATCAGCTGAGAAATAATCTAGCAGCTTTGCTGAAAATATTGGCCTATATATGTGTACTGTAGATCTCATGTGTTAACAACAATAAGAACCTTGATATAAGAAATCTGATCTATGTCCTGAGCCAGATTCGCCCGATTCACAACAAAGCCAATTCAACGAAATGATATGCAAGGTTTGGCATTAAGATAAGTAATTGCGGTCATTTTAATGCTCATTCAGAACTCATCAAATTATGTTTATGGGATTATTTAGACGTATGATCGATCTATAGGTGTAAAAATATTGTCTCTTTAAGGCGAGTTTATTTGTAAACAACATTGCCAATTTCAAATATATATATATATATATAGAACACAGAATACATATTGTCTGATGTATATTATAATCCCAAGTGCATAAATGTAAATGTGCAAACTGCTTCCATTACAATGAATAGGGAAGAATGCAATGTCAATATTGCAGCTCAGAGGAAGTCAACTGAAAAGGTCAATCATCAATTAGTAATGACTAATAATTCTAGATACATAAATTACTTTTTTATGAAAAAACAAGAGCTTTTTTTTTTATTTCCTTAAAATTTGAAAATCGCGCCTTAACAACTTTAAGCCGATTTACATGATAAAATTAAGTAATTCCAACGACCCATTTTTTCCAGTGCAGAGGCGATGCAAACACGACCGCCAAGTGGCACAACTTCCGCAAACAGACTTTGACCTCAAAAGAAAGATCTCGCTAAACATTGCAGTCCCATCCAGGACAGTGACAGTTCCTATCATCGAAGGTCCAATATCATTTCCTTACAAATAAAAAAAAGACATTATTAGAAAAGAGCGATTTCAAGGAAACCCTCATTTCACCCAACGTTCTGTTGGATTATTTAATGCTTCCCTTTAAACTTGGAGCATGATTTATGACTGCAATTAATCTAAGCCTGAGCATTAATTCCAAGGCACGGAGGTTCGTCTGACCTGCGCCCCTTTAGTGCCCAGCTGTGGTGAATCCGAGTGTCATCAGCTCTTTGCAAATTGCCTTTGTGAGAGGATAGCATTAAGACGCTCCGGACAACTTTAAATCAGAGATAGTCTAATGCAAACCACAGATGGAATCTAACTGAGAATAAAGACAGAAACATATTGTGGTATAGGTACGGACAACCTGCATACTGTAAATAATGGATAAACCGTGTGCAGTCAACATAGGAATGGGGAGAGAAATATATTATTATTTTCTTCCACCCAACTATTGTTACTGATCTTGTAACATGCTTTCAGCTATCTCAATAACAAATTGCAACCCAGACAGTTTGATTCTGCAAGAATGCATACATCAGTACATGAACGGTGTTAAAATCATATTGTTCTTTTTTCATTTTACACACCAGAACATCCCAGCGGGATAAAACCCGGACGTTATCTGTTTAGCAGATTTCCTAGAAACAGGCCTAAAATAAACCTTCGATATTAAAGAGGATTTGGGAGGCGGGCGGCCTGAGCTGGTTCTCCATGCCACGGCTTGGCCGGACCCGGTCAGTTTTGAAGAGGACCCAGAAAACCTGATGTCCAGTGGATTGTCTGTGTGTCATTAATATTCATTACGCTGCAGATCTTAGATGAAATCAATCAAATCAAATGTAAGATTCTGGTGTGTTATTAAGAGCGTTCACATTCCAAGACGTTATCGTAAGCATTCAAAATGCATATGATCAGAAATTGTGATATAGTAGGAAAAGATCTCAAGCTTCTGTTAAACTAAAGCATTTCAAAAACAATTAAATAATTGGGTTATTATAACCCTGTAATCGTCAAGTTGCACAGTTTTGAGATGTTCGAATACATCTAGTGTTTATGTGCAAATATAATTTGTGGGATCATAGTATATACAGTAATTCTATATGAAAATGCATGAATGTACACTTATGCAACTCGATGCAAACTGTTTATACACTATAATACAATATGATTCAGTATTATACAATTTCCCCACATCATATCTCTCTTGAATGTGTATGTAAGTGTGCAATAATGTATGCAACATTATTCTATAGGTGATACTTAAAGCCAGGGTGCATTATTAACAGATGTTAGTAAATGCAACAATCTTCAATGATTTTTTGTTCGTGTTGTGTTGTGTTGTGTTGTGTGTCTCACAATAGATGTGCACACTCACTCGGGTTTCCTCGGCAGCCCGACGGACCGGCACAGCGTCGATGGGGTCTGCGGAACCAGAGACTTGCAGGACGGGCTCTTCTTGTCGTCCTCCGCCGGCTCCGGGCTGCACTGTGCCGGTTTGAGAGCCGGCGGGGATGTCGGGACGAGCTGCAGATGCTGCGGGTGATGCACGGGTGCTGCCGGAGGATGCTGCGCTTGATTGACAGGATGCTGCTGATGCTGCGCTTGATTGACGGGATGCTGATGCTGCGCTTGATTGACGGGATGCTGATGATGCTGCGGAGGTTGCGGCTGCTGGGCTTGAGCGGGCTGGTGCTGATGCTGCGCCGGCTGAGGGCTGCTGGTGCGCGGCGGTGGTGGGTGATGGTGATGGTGCGGATGGTGATGGTGGTACTGATGCGGATCTCTCAGCTGGCGGTTCTCGCCGATCAGATCCTCCACCTTCCTCTCGAGGTCGTCGATGCGCTGCCGCTGGGTTTGAATGAGGCTCTGCTGGTTTTGGACGATGGTGGTCAGCTCTTTGAGGTAAAGCACGGCTTTCATGGGGTTGTCCAGCAGGCTCTCCATCACGGTGTCGTTGAAGCCTGGTGGTGGTCGGGTCGGAGCTGGAGGGATCTTGAGCCGATGGGTCTGAAGATGCGAGTGGTGGTCCTGATGCGGGAGAGACTGTGGGAGGATCCCAGCAAAGCGATGTCAGCCAATCACAGAGGAGAGTGCTTGCGTTCTGCACGTACTCCAGTGTGGTTTAAACGTGTACGGATTCCTTTTAAAATAGATGTTCACCTTGGTCAGCATGTTGTCACCATGCAGAAGATCTCTCCCTAATGCTGGGCAACAACAAGCATGTGGGCACTGTCCCCAAGGTGGCACATTTATATTAAAGCACACAATAAAAGCAGATATACATGGACAATAAACCACACAACAGTCTTCATTTGATCTGACATGATATAAAAATTCATATTATTATTATTATTATTATTATTGTTATTATTATTATTATTATTATTATTATTATTATTATTATTATTATTATTATTATTATTTATATGCATTCATGTTGATATTTCATTGTATATTAATTGTAATCAATAACCATGTGATGAAATTATTATATATTTCTTATATAAAAGAAATGTATGTGATAAGTTGTGTGCATTGTAAAATGTTAAAAAAATCACACAAATTAACTGATATATTAACTTAATTAAGAAATCTTTTCAGAGGTTAAACAGATTTTTTCAGTATTATTTCAATATTAAAATAACTGAGCAACATTAATATAACATTAAAATTCTACCACAATTTTTTGTATTTTTTTAAGTATTTATTAAATATAAATTTGTAATATATAATTTTCGGGAATGTTTGAGTTAGTCAAATTTACTTCACCTTATGCCTTACATATAGACAAATGTAAACAGTATTTGAACTTAATTTCAAAGCTTTTGAATTTATTAAATTTTTTGACTTCATTTTTTGTTTAACTTTAAAAAAGTAAATCTTCTTACCAAAATCATACATTCCACTTGCTTATTACAGTTTTATAAACCATACACAAATAAATAACTTAAATAAAAAGGTTCTGAAAAAACATAATTTTTCTTATCTTTTTAATTAAATACATTTTAACTTATTTATAAGAATAGCTTAGATTGGTCGTTTAAAAGTATTGTTGGATTGTTTGACCATCCAAGCCAGTCTGACACATGCAGCATTCGTTCCATTGGTGTTCATTTTGTCAGGCCTATCGGTTTTGCTCTCCCTGCCCTTATTTACTTCCTAAATATATACATCAAACTGTCCACCGGATTTCTGTGGATTCTGCAAGACCTTGTGTCATTGACTCTAGCGGCTGTTGGATTTTGAAACACAGCAATATGAGTCATGAGATTCATCAGTGTGAAGTTAATACACTGGATGTGCAAAAGTGAAGAGCACGCTCATTTGTGTGAAAGTTAAAATAGACATGTGCTTCTTTTTTAGAAATCTAGAAAATTCTGAAAATGTATTCATTATTTGCTCGCCCTCTTTTCACCACGGTATGGCTTTCTATTATCCACCGAACAAAAAAGAAGATTTTTCAAAGAATGTCGGTCACCAAACAGTGATGCCACCCATTTGTATTCTTTGGGATAACAATCCCTTTAACTACAGTTAAACCAACTGTGATGATGCTTGGCTTAGAAAAAACCCCAGGGCTATGAATACAATACTGTTGAAGAAGCGTTTTGACTTGGAAAATCCATTATTTACAGAGTTCATCTGTCAACACGCCACACAAATGAATGTCACGATGGTCCAATGACTGATCACATTCCTGAAAGGTTAAGATAAAGGAGACGGATTAAGAACGAGAGAGAGGAAAACGCCGGCTCCCTGTGCCCCATAACTAATCACAAACCAGTCCTAACACAAATATTTGTGGCTACTTCTGGGATCCGATAGCGGGCGCAGGACAACAGATGAACAATACCGGAACAGCATCACAGCATTTCAACTGAAAATTCATTTCTGCCTTTGGAAAATAATGAGAATATGTCGATGATAAGCTTTTGTCTTTTTCTCATTTAGTTCAACATGGTAGTTTATATTCCAGACACGGTTTGTGAAGTTTAAAGGCTGCTGTAAATGAATGTCAGCAATAATTGGACAAACTTGGAACATGCCCAGAAAAACTTTAACATTTCCAAAACAGGGTTAACAGATTCAGATATTTATGTGACTTCCATTTTTATCAGATAAGCGTTTAGCGAGATCCGTCTTGTTTGTTTGGGTAAAACGATGTCCGCCCTCATTTCTTAATGAACCCATCTTAAGCTGAATGTTAAAGGGATGGTTCACCCAAATTGTGTCATCGTTTACTTACCCTGTACGACTTCACGTCTTCTGCAGAACACAAAAGAAGATCTTGTGAAGAAAGATAGTAAGCCATTCAATTCTATTGTATGGACGTAAATCCAATGCAAGTGAATGGGAAGCACCGACATTCTTCAAAGTATATTTTCTGTGTTCTGCTAACGAGGATAGTATCAAAGGCTGCCCCCATTTCCCTATTAACATATTTTTAGATAAATGCTTGATGGAAAGGTCACCCAAATGAAATTTGTCTCATTGCTTACTCATCCTGTATGACTTTCAATTTTCTGCAGAACACTAAAGAAGATATTGTGAAGAACGATGGTGATCCGGTCCACTGCATGGGCACAAAACCAATGTGAATGGGTGCCAGTTACCAACATTCTTCAAAATATATTTTTCAGTGTTCAAAAAAAGAAAGAAAGCAACAGAAATTACAAATTTTTGATGAAATATCACATAGTGATATCTGGATTCGGCTCACATTAATGAGACAAAAAATAATACATATAATAGTGCCAAATTAAGTTTGTTTGTTAGAAATGTTAAGAATAATGTTAAGAATAATGATATTCTTTTTCATTACATGCATCGACAATAAACATTTGATTAATTTACATATATAATATTAAAGAAATGATTTGTATAAACTATTCATATTTGAATGAATAACTTCCAGGGAAAACATATTTAAATAAAGTTGGCCTGTTCCATCCTCCCATCTTTCATTTAGTCCTATGTGGCATCCCTCCGGGGGGCAGAGTTTAAAAAGAGTCCAAACAAGGCATTTGTCTGCACTGTTCATGGGATTTTATAAGAGGAGGAGGCATCTCCTCATTAATATTCTGAAAGTTCCTCTTAATAAATCCCTTTTCATGTCATTTTTCGTGTCAAGCTTCCGGAAAAGACGGAATGCTCAGTGACATCCAATAGAATTGAATCATTGAGAAGACGCTCACTGACCTTGAAACTTATCCAGCGAGAGGTTAGCCAATGTTCTTCGGCGATCATCGTAACACAGCCATAAACATAAATTGAGATCTTTTGCCATCAGGTTGTCATTTTTAAGCACATTGAGCCAAGAATGCTTTTTGGAGTGTAGTGCTCTTCGAGAACAGGGCAGTAAGCTTTAAGAATGACACATTTTGTCTAGATTGAGCTATGATTGAGTTATGTTCACTATCCATCAATGGCCACTTAAATTACAATTTGGCTCCATTTGTTGCTCAAAAAGACCATCAAACCAAAAAGGTCATGATTTGAACTCATCTTGTAATAGCATTTTCCTTGTATGTGTAAGAACATCGGTAAATTACGAATAAGGTAGGGGCAGAAAATGACCAGCTTTTAAAAGTCAAAGGAAAATTATTTTATATTTAAACTTATATTTATGTACATTGTGCCCTATTTTCACGAATTTTGCAATATTTAGTCTATAAATGTAGCACAATGTAAAATAAAAGTTCAACAAGTTGTGTAGTATGAGACGGAAACATGGAAATGCTGTCTAGGAAATCAGTGGCTGATTACTATTCATCAATCATGTAGCTTTAATGGCAAACAATTCCAAACACGGTACATTTTTGTAAGGTCAGAAAATGCATTAAATGCTTTAAATATTATTGTATATATATATATATATATATATATATATATATATATATATATATATATATATATATATATATATATGTATATATAAAAATTAAGCAAAAAAGAATAAATAATGTATATTATAAGTGATAATACTTAGTGTTCAACCTCCAGACTCTTCTGCCACATAACGCAACGGAAGATATTTTGAAGAATGTTTGTAAATGCACCCTTGCATTGACTTTGTCTCCATACAATTAAAACAATAGGCGAGTCCCTGCCTGACATTCTTCCAAATATCTTATTTTGTGATTTGGGGAAGAACACAGTCATAAAGATTTAAAATCAAGTCAAGCAAAGATGACACCATTTTAACTTGAAATGCTTACAGTACAAGATGCATTTTTGTGTTCCTGGTGAGCTCCTGTGATGGGAATTGAGTATATTTTGGCCATGCAGCCTCCTCTTGTGGACCGGTAAGGTAATCCACTTTTTCCACCCTGTTCTGGTAACCACCAAGAAAACTGAACAGGTCTTGTGACCTTTGGGTCCTTCAAAGCATTGTGATCGTTGTGTATTCTCGATACACAATGGAAGCTGTACATTTTAAGAAAAAAAAAACTTTCTTGTTACTAATTCAATAAAGATATAAAAATGTGTTGATAAAATTTCAATAAAATAAGAATAATTCAATGTATCAAAATAACATTCACATATAAATTGTCTGTGAAGGAGCTGGGGTTTTTATGCAAAACATTTATGTCTGTTGTTATTATTAAATTAAATAAATTTTTTTTAAATTATTCAAATTTACATGACCTTGGTTAAACTGTGTAATGTATATTGTATTATGTATATCATGTATATTGCAAAATGTATATGATTTATATGTTTGATAAAGCCAGAGATTGTTGGATGTGGATTTGTAATGAGAGTCTGTACTACAGAAAATGGATGTTTCTTCCCAATGCACCGGTCTTGTTTCCACGGAGACGGCTTGTTTTGCAAATAGCAACAACCTTTAATGTAGCGCGATATGACTGGAGACAAAAACCAGTCCAGAGAGAACAAGAGAGATATTACAAATATGGTTGTCTAACATCTCCCAGCCAGCATCTCAAGCGGTTATTTTTAATCCATTTATGTCTTGGATCTGGACCTTGAATGAGCTATATGTATACCAGACATAAGATTAAAAAAGACAAAAGCAAGTGGAATTGTTCCTTTTTCCTTTATTTATAGATCACTGTCACTCAGGTGAGATGGTAAAAAGGTGTTTTTAACCCTAGATGTCTTGTGATCTGGAATTTGTGTCGTGAGTTGAAAAGGAGTTGTGTTAACTAGACATGATTTTTGTACTTATTTTATGTACTTAGAAAGGAAATAAATAAATGGGCACTTTACGAAAAATTATTTAACAGGGAACATTCGATGATCATTTATGACTCTGATTCCATACATTGGATATCATTAAGGTTCAACTCAAATTGTAGCTTTTCCGTTCCTTTGTGTATAATATAATATAATATATTATACATTTTTGGGTACATTATTGTATCCCATAGAACCTAACGGTGCCAGTACGTTTTTTTTTACCCCTACTGCGTAATACTTATACATTAGTTGCCTAGGATACCGTAATGTAACTAAAAAGATACAACGTTTAATGGACTGTGTACAGTCAAATATGCAATAAATGATGAATATCATCATTTTTCTCCTAGAGCCGGGTCCTTTCATTTAAATATCCACAGGACTGTACATTGTTTGAAATATATTTGACCAAAAACATCAATTCAGGAAATTAGGAAATCACACCTATACCCCTGTACACTTGCATATACACAAGAAACATAATAGTCTTCAGTTAAGGGCTGAGAAAATACTTTCTAAAAACAATTCTAAAAAAATTATTTTAAAGAATTTAAAACATAATAATATACATCCTATAGTAAAGCATTTCAATTTATAAACTATTAACAAACTAATAACAAATTGAAAGCCAACGTAAAGTACATAATTTAAACAAATCAAGTGGAAACTTTCAAGAAAAATATGAGTGCTAAAAGCATTGGTTTCACACAGACCCATGACTGAGGGCTTATATAAGCGATCGGGGGTATGGTTTTGTGATAGATAACATTGCAATGATTCCAAATGATTTACATTGTCACGTATATATTGTATATTTCGCACCTACCCATGGGTAAGTTGGTCCTTTGTGCATATTCTGGCCTCCACAGAAATGGCAGATATCTGAACGATCAGCTGCATTTTACATTTACATTAATTCATTTTGCAGATGATTCTATCCAAAGCAACTTTGAGTAGTGGTGTCTGCCAATTATCACTGCAGAACAAACAGGGGTGAGGTGCCATGCTCAAGGGCCTTCCAGCATTGTCTGCTGGCACTGGAATTCGACCCCGTAACCTTCTGCTTGTAACTAAAACTCTCCAACCACCAGACCACTAGACCACGGGATGTGCTCACCAGTTTCTTTTAAAAGCATTTTGGCCTGATGATGGGATGTTTCAAGGGTGTGCACTCTGTTTCTCTGTCAAACAGAGATTGTCTCCCAACAGAGCCTCCTTGTGGGTACTGGTGAAGGGCACCTCTCTGGCAGATATATGCCAAGTTGCAGGCTGGGGTACAGCCACCACCTTCACAATATCATCGTAAAGGTGATGGGCATATGCCTCCCCAGTCGGGCCGCCCCGAATGATGTATTGTGTCACTGAAGGGTTCCCTCTCGGTCCACCCAGTGATCTGCCCCTAGGTGGGCCTAAGTGTCAATGTCACCTTTATTTATATAGCGCTTTAGACAAAATACATTGCATCAAAGCAGCTGAACAACATTGGTTAGTAATACAGTGTGTCCACAATGCAAAATGATAGTTAAAGGCATTTTATTGTTAAATTCGGGATGTAATCTCTTTGCAGTTCAAATATTGTCTTTGCGTTCATTTTTAATTTGTTGATGTCTTCTAAATTGTCTAATCTGTCCTTAATTTTAAATCAAGTCAAGGATATCGATGTAAATGAAGTGAATGATTAGTTCATCTGTGGTATCAAAAATATAATATATATGATGTAAAAATGTAATAAAGTACTAATAATGATTTTATGAATTACTTACCCTCCTGTATGTTTAAACCTGCATGACTTACTCTGTGCAAAACAGAGAAAATTTTACAACAAAAAATCATTTTTGTTGTAAAAAAACATTTGGAGTAAAACATGCATGGAATGTAATTCTAAACATACTCTGCAGCTTTTGGCTTTCGTGTTAAGTATAGGCCCAAAATGCTCAACAATCCAGGATTATAAACATAAAACAAATCAAATCTGCCAACTAGACAAACCAGTTCAAAGTTAGTAAAAAAAGTCTTAAAGTCTTCACAAATGCCTCCCACTCATTACAAAACCATGTGAATAAATCAATGTTAACTTTAAACAGTTTCTCAGTTCATCGGTTTTTGAGCCTCAAGGCAAAATATTGTGCAATGTTTAAACATTTCACATTTCAATTTGTAAACATGATCTCATGTTATCCATTCAGGCGGATTTTTGTTTTATGTATTTGTATGCATTAGGAGATGCTTTACACGGTATCAATATGTGCTTGTGGTGTTATATGGAATGTTGCAACTTACCAATCAGAATCTAGTATTTCTGACATCCCCGCCTTACAGTTATGTAAGCTGGCCAAAAAAAAATACTGGAGCAAAACTTGACTTTACTCGAAGAAGTGAAAAGCACAGTCATAAATGGGGCGAATAAAAAAAATCATGAAAACAATGGATCAGTTTGGATCAGATGGGTGTGGTTCTGAAAATTAAAGCCTGAATTATTATTCACCGTCGATCCTACTTGACCTACTTGATTCTTGAACAAGTTGTTCTTTAGAGCCAGTTGTGACATGATCTCAGAACAAAGTGACCAAGTAAACGTAGTGCATTTGTGAGAATTGTTGAAACAAATATGTCAGCTTTCACTATATGCTATAATCAGGTTATGATTTACATACATAATATTAAATATCATAAATAAAAAACGAGATGTAGTAGTGTGTTTTAAACCCCAGATGGTGCAGGAAAGTAACCGAAGTCTTGTAAGCTGGAATGTGAGTCTTGAGTTACAGTGGCGCTTACTTCATTCTCATACTTATTTGACATATTTAAAACAAAATAAATGTATTGAATCAGAGATGTTATCAATCAACCCAAGATTCTTAGTTGTGCCTGCACAGGTATATACATATAGTACCTTAATATAATATACCTAAGGACCTACTATGTCTCTTAAAGGTACAGTTGTTTTTACCCTTTATGATGGGTACATTTACATTTACATTTACATCATTTACATTTAGGCATTTAGCAGACGCTTTTATCCAAAGCGACTAAAAAATTGGGTACAAATTGGGTACCTTCAAGAGTACCACCCAAGCGAAAGAAAGTAGGGTTTTTTACAACTTTTTTACAGTAATTTACATTTACAAGGAACAAAACATTTGTAAACTTAACGAGGACGTGTGAAGGATTTTGTGATGTCCTTTCTTCCTAAATGGAATCGCAAAGAACATGCAGCACATGCATGATCTTCAGCACATGCATGATCTTCTGCATTACGTGTATATGATGCGTATACATAAAGCATCGGCATAGTCGGCGGTTATCCAAGGTATGTCGCAGCTTTACCTTTAAAACACAAAATTTACATCGATGTAGATATGGGTGGTAAATGAATAAGGTAAGGTGTTCGGTTTCAGAGATCCGAAAAGGCTCAAAGCTGACCCCATGGGCACTGACGACTATCTTCATAAAACTTTGTAAATATGTCGATATAAATATCGTTTGTGGAATGTCCCCATGAAACGAAATAAATGTGGAATCAAATGTTTCCTGAATAAAGGTAAAAATCGTAACCACCTTCACAGGCCAGGCCCAGTGATTCAAATTTCTTGCCGCAATTCAAATATCTATTCAAATCTCCGTCACCGCGGTTTCCTTCCTTCGATGTCCCCAGCTCTGACACACTTTTTACCATGCACATAGTAAGTCATGGCAGATCACATGCTTACATTTTGTGAAGACCTGCAGATATCCATCTGTATTTATCTTTCTGACAGCATGGCAAACAAAACTCCAGAGATGTTTCCTGCACAAACAAGCTTCTTAAACAACTTCCCTGCCATTGCATGCCGTATACAGTGCCATGCCAAACACTCCTGTTGTGTTGCTGTGTCGATCTGGTGGGGAATGCCTCAACAAACAGAGCAAGGTCAAGGCACTGTGTACACAAAGTACATCATTTCTGCATGTTAACCTAGAACAGGCAAACTATTTTAGTAAGCGCAAATACGGATTAAGCTCTCCGATCTGCTAAAGCAGTTTTAGATAATCCAGTTTCCCAATGTTGTCAGATTAGAACACCGATGCATTCCTCTTTCACAATAACATATACCAATACATCTGTCTTACCAACGTTTAAAGTCTTTTTAAAGTGTTTATTTGCATTTGCATTTACATTTAGTCATTTAGCTGACTCTTTTATCCAAAGCGTCTTACGTGTGGGGTTCAAAAGAGAAGCAATCAGTAAAATAGGCAACACAGCAAACATAAGTGAAATAAAATAAGTGATAGTTAGATAAAAGACAACAATGAGCCAAGGATCAAGGGATTGGCAGTCAAGGATAGCTTTTATAGAAAAAGTGAAGAAAGAGTTTTATTAGTGGGTCAGGTATAGATAGAAAAGATGAGTTTCAAATATTGAGTCTGCCAAACATTTCCTAACATGCAGATCGTTCCACCATGGTGGAACTGATCCAGAGAAGGTGCGTGAGAGCGATTTCTTGCCTATTTGGGACGATACAACCACACATTGCTCATTAGTCGAGCGCAGGGATCTGGAGGGCATATACTGTACGAGTTTACCAGCTAGTAAAGGTAGGGGGTGCTGAACCAGTGGTGGTCTTCTACGTTAATAAGCAGAGTTTTGAGCATGATGCGCACGGCTTTAAGGAGCCAATGTAACCTGACGAAGAGAGGTGTGACGTGTCGCTCTAGTATCATCTAAAGACGTTTGGAAGTGCAGGCCGATAGTCCAGCAAGCAGAGCATTGCAGTATACCCCGGATAGGACCAGAGCCAGGACTAGGATTTGTGGAGCATGCCCAGAGCGGAAAGGTCCAAAGTTCTGGAAGTTGTAGAGAAGGAATCTGCAGGATGTGGTGGTGCTGGCAATATGATCTGTGAAGGTTTGCTGATACTCGATCACCACTCCAAAAAATGGCTGCCCTGGAGAGTACAATAATGGATGATCCTAGTTGAAGAGTTCTGATGGATCTGGTGATGGCTGTTCATCCACGGCCAAAATCTTTTCGAGATGAGCATTATCTTTGCAATATCGTTGTCTGAAATAAATGTATCTTTAGACAAAATACATTGCATCAAAGCAGCTTAACAACAATAATTAGTAAAACAGTATGTCATGATGCTCAATGTTAGTTAAAGGCAATATAATATTGAATTCGGGGATGTATCTCTGTTCAGTTTAATGGTGTCTGTGCATTCAATATCAATTCGTTGATGTCCTCTTTGTTTACTTAAAAAGTGTCTGTGCGTTCAAATTCAATCAAATCAACGATATTGTGTTAATGAGGGGACCCCAACTAAGCAAGCCAGAGGCGAAGGTGGCAAGGATCCAAAACTCCATCGGTGACAGAAATGGAGAATGAAACCGTGGGAGAAACCTGGCTCAGTTGGGGGGCCAGTTCTCTTCTGACCAGACGAATCCATCAGTTCAAGTCCAGGAACTTGAATCTGGAAGAAGAACACAATCCGGATTTCTTGAATAAATGCAGCCTAAAAATCCTTTAACGGATTTGAATATTGGAAGCATGTTAGTATTTATGTGTAAGCCAGGTTGAAGAGATGGGTTTTTAACCTAGATTTAAACTGCAGGGGTGTATCTGCCTCCGGAACACTATAAGGTAAGTTTTGCCATAGAAATTCCTTTACAAAAAGGGATTTCTTAGAAAGGGATCTGATATTCAATAAGCCAAGCTTTATCATTTTTTTATCAGAAGTGTAGCTGTTTTTTATTTGTTGAACATCAATTAGGTTTTTATTTTTACTTTTAAACACGTTTGTAAGTTTTTTGTATATTCTAGTTCGGGGAACAGACACAGTCTTGATGGAGTGATATCTAGGAGAAAGAATTTCTATGTGCTTAGAATGAACTGAACCCTGTGATGTGAGACGGCTAGCAGACAGTGGGTTGAGCCAGTTTGTCTGCTGCATGACCTGGTCTCCAGTTAGTCAAGGATAAACTCTAAGACTATGAGGGAGGGAGGGATGGAGACCATCTTGTTTCAACAGGTCAGGTCTGCCCCAAAAACTTGTCCAGTTATCAATACAACCTATATTATTCTGTGGGCACCACTTAGACATCCAGCCATTGAGTGATGATAATCTGCTTTGAATCTCATCACCACGGTAAGCAGGGAGAGGGCCAGAACATACCACAGCACCACATCGTGCTTGCAAGTTCAAACACCTCTTTAAAGTTATTTTTAGTGATCTCAGACTGACGCAGACGAACATCATTAGTGCCAGCATGAATAATAATCCCACTGTATTTACGTTTATCATTAACCAGCACTTTTAAATTTGATAGGATGCCAGGCGCTCTGGCTCCCGGTAAACATTTGACTATGGTGGCTGGTGTCTCTATATTCACATTGTAGAGCACTTTTATCAGGTTTCTCAGTGGGTGTATCACTGAGCGGGAGAACCTGTTTAATATTTCACAGTCACCCAGTTGCCCTGCTGCACGGGCTCTGTTACAATGTGCATTAATCCCAGAGCTAGAGGCATCCAAAGCTGTCTCTTTAACAGTCTTACTATCCTCAATTAAAGTTTGAATGCGTGTCTCTAAATCTGAAATCTTCTCTGTAAGTCTTACTATTTCCCTGCATTTATCACATATGAATCCCTCATCAGCGGCCGAGATAGATAAACTATACATATGACAACAAGTGCACATAACAAGAGCAGGAGAAGCCATTACTCCCCATGTTAGATGAAGTAACATATCCACAGGTGTGGGATGAACTTGTGAAAAAACTGGAGCGAGTTACAGAAAAATGTACATATAAAGAAGCATTGGATCCTATAACGATAGAAGAGGAAGAACAAACAATAAATAATAATAATAATAATATATGGAGTTATATATGGAGTGTAAGTTTTGGAGTTTTTGGCAGAGCTCCGGTGCAACCACGTGCGTCTGTGGCAACCGGGAAACAGGAAACTGGACAGTGATGAATAGTATGTTAGTTACCAATAGAATCCTTTGTTGTGTTCTTTTGTAATGTCATGTTGCCACGTTGATCTCCATAGACGTAAAAAGCAAGTTGTGTGTGCGCTTGCTACATCTATTGTTATTTTTTGTTTGTTTTTTCAATCATCCGCAGGTAGGGCCGTCAAACCGACTGAGCGAACGAGAGACATGTCTGGCATGTGTGTCTATAGTCATCTTTGACTATTATTCATCTTTTATTGTTTCACGACACTGGAAAAATGGTTTGTTGGAATGACTTGATTTGATCATGTATATCGGTTGCACGTGAAGAAATGTTTTTTAACGTAATTGCTCTTGAAATTTGAGGGAAAAGTTATTTTAAAAATACTTCATGTGATCATGTGACCGATGTTCGTGGTCAAATGAAGTACTTCCAACCACCCGTTTTTTTTGTACTACTTCACGTCACTGTTTGTAACGAATTCAGTTGTTTGATTTTATGATTTAGAATGATGAGAACCCCAAGAGTTTAGTCTCCCGCTTACAAGTCCGACTCTCTCACCACCAGACTACGACTGACCCCTACCTTACGAACCTAACCTTGCAATTCTAGACTAAAGACACCAGACAATTTTACTAAAACTGAATACACAAATTCCTTGCCAGACAGGTTTTGTGAGCGTGACAGCCAGCATCTGTAATAGAAATAACATAATACGGCAGATGCATCATGCTCGGCTCTTAGTGTGTCTCAGAATGCTCCTCTCGAAACCTTTCAACCAGCGTAAGGCAATGGTTTATTCGGTCTGCGTACTGATTGTCTGCATTTTATTTTATTTCTTCATATGTTTGGGAGCGTATCATGTCGACTCTGAAAAGATGATACCTGCTGGTGAGTACCGTTTTTTTTTTTTTTTGCATTTTCAGCTTGATTGATTGCCAAACTTGACCTTACACTAAAAAGGTCCTTAGATATGATTTTGGATTTTACAATAATAACTTTTTATTGCAACGCAATCTTAACAAAAGGCAAAGTTACTATGATTGTCAATCACATGTAGTTGATTTGCAAGTGTGTGATGTGAAATACAGCTCAAGTACAGTACGAGATTGACGCTCACATTTCAAATTGTAACAAGTTTAGGCATGTGATCATAAAACATTGAGAAAGTTAAAATGAACAAGCCGAGAAGCGTAGGGAAAACACCCTGGTCATCCGTTCATATGACCTGTTTTAATTGTCTTCTGCTAGTTTCGGAGCTATCGGATGACATATTGTGTAAGTGATCCTATATGTGTGCTTTAGACAAAGGGTGGAAGAATATTTTTAGCTCTCTATAAGGATCATTATAACTAAAAGTTCTGCTTTAGTACAAACAATGTTTTAGCAAAAGTCTAAGAGTAGAACGCAAAGAAGAAACAAGTTTTGACACTTATTGTAGGAAAAAAAGTTACAACCTTTATAACAACATCTTTAATTTTGTTCTAACAAATGTAAAAAAGTGTGTAGACTAAAAGTAACAAAATCTTTTTTTTTTTGGTGAACTATTGATTTAATTCTTTAAATGCATACTTTCCTACAAGTCTGCATTAAAGTTGTATGGTTTTTGTTAAAGCATTGTCATTTTTTATGGTTTACACACCTTGTTGATTGTCCATTCGTTTTCTCAAGTTGAACCCATCTATGCATTTCAATATTCTCTGTTCTGCTTATTCCTGTTGGGGTCACCGGTAGAGCCATGATGTAAAGTCAACCAAATGTCTAACCCAAGCCTACAATTTAGCAGTTTACCATTTATAATCTCAACAGCGAGTCTTTATTCTTAATATCCTTACAGTGTCATAGTGCTCCCGTTGACATTTTTGAGTCATTTTACACACCTAAAAGATGAATGAACAGCAGCATATAATGCATGACGATATAAGACAACAAAGACAAAAAAAGATTTAACAAATCATAAAAGTGAATGTAATGAAAGTCTTCTTAGTAAGGGGTATGCAAATGCATTTTCATGTATTGTACACGTGTGTTTTTAGATAAGCAGCACAAAGCATTCGTTTCACGTGGCAAGATTTGCTTCCCTAATCTGCCCTTGATACAACCGCAGGTGGATAGAAATACGATCCAACGTAACACAGTTTGGACTTAGCAAAGCATATGGGTTGAAATCGTTTGCAAAAAACAGTTGGATGGAAGGTATGATGAAGAGTAGGAACTACTTGGTAGTTGGTGATGCCAAACACAAAGACAATGGAGCTTTTTATCTACAATCAAATTCAGTATAGTCAAATATTTAGTTTGAACATCCAAAGCTTAGTTGCCTAGTCCTGGTTCCTCAAATGTTAATGTACAACCCCATCTGCATACTACTGTGGCTTTTGTTATTTCATCAAGGGCCTGTAAAAAAAGAACAAGTTTCAAGCATTGCAGAATCGCCCGAACCAAGAGAACAAACCCAGGCGAAGGTGAGATCTTCGACTAGCAGTTTTTCCTTTTTTCGGTTATACACGTACCATATAGAAGGAAGAAGAGATTTCTGTTTGTCACTATTTAAAGATCACTATTGCTTCCTGTTAGAATGCCAGCAAAAGGGAGGCGGAGGGCCCACAGCCAGTCCAAAAACTCAAGGTGTGTACACAGCTTTGTATTGGGTAAGAATTGTTTTTTGAATCGGTATTCTCATCCCCAGGCTGCCAGTTTGAATGTGTTCTGTTCGCAATATGTACATTTACTCAACATGGAGATTTACTTTACTGTATAATCTGGATGAACATAGTGGCTGAGCAGATTACTCTCGCCCAATCTCAATTCTATCCTCTTACCCCTATACTTTCCCCTACCATTCCATTCACTAGATAGGCTAGTGGTGTCTCCATTCTCTAAATGAAGGTGTAAGAGACACTCCCAACTTGTTTTGTAATGAACATTGACGCATGAGGGATTGTTTTGAGCTAGCGATGAAGTATGACGACAAACATAATAGTAGTGGTGTCCCATTTTCAAAGGGAAAGTTGTATGTTCCAACTTCCTTACTGAAGTGACTGGTAGCATTTCAACATCTGACCTTTCAAATGATAAAGATTCACATGTTAAATAACTCTTGGTGCCTCGTCTGTTACCTTCCATCTTAACATAAGGATTTGTGAATCTTCTTTTTAAGGGTCGTGTGAACATGCATGTTTTTGAAGACTGTTGCGGTGGAGCGCTTCAACATCTTAGGGATAACATGCTGTATCCGTTATTTCCCAATGTTAGTTCTATACACACATTTATATAGCAATTACGATGGCATCCTCGGGCATATGATGTCATCTTGCTTCTTTGCAGGAACGCACTACTGTAAGCAGACTTTCTATTTCCCCACAATGGAAACAGTATGGACTGAGGTTATTCGGCTACATTCACCCCGCGGTAACTGGTGAGTCAAGAATTGATTTATGGTTATTACGCCTACTTACCGTACTGAAATTCCTTGTTATTGTTGATATTTTATTCTCATTTCCATTTGAAAGACAAATGCAGTGATATTCTACTTTGAGAGTTTTTATTTTCATGTTGTTGGTCAGCTATTGGCGTACTGTATTATATAAAGTAAAATAAAATAGAAAAATGTCTTATTTATAGGTGAATATATTTTTGCCGTGGCCTCTGATGATAATTCTGAGTTCTGGCTCAGTGCCGATGAAACTCCCCAAAACAGTGAGCGTCTCGTCTATGTGGGTGAGGTAATGTCCTGTTCATTTATCAATAAATAAATGGTAAAATGCACTTTTAGGTGTATTAAGTGAGGTGTCTTGAACACACAGCTTGTATAAAATACAGTGATGGGATGCAAATACAATACATGGGAATCCACAAAAATAACATATACTTCTTATTTCTTATCGTATATTTCCACAACCATGTCTTTTCCAGCATGAAAAGGAAAGTGACTAGGCCATGCTATATTTTACGCTGCCCTGTAATTACACGTGTTACATGTATTTACTTAAGTATGCAAACATTATAATTACATTATACTGACCCTAAACCTCACAATAATCCTAAAAGTGTTGTGCGAAAATAAATACCTACAGACTTAATATGTAATTACAATGTAATATACACATATTAAATAAGGCCCTGCCTGACATTGAAGTCCAAACATATCATGACTCTTTTTAATGATATGTAAAGTATATTTGAATATAAATAGTATCATTTCCCTCATGTCTTCCTATGAATGGGCTTTACTGCCGGCTTAACATACTCCTTGTTATTATTTTCTGTAGATGTGGACAAATGTAAATGGCAAATTCAGAATATTGTAAATGAACCCTTGTTCTCTTTTGATTTAGACAGGAGATGAATGGACCGCTCCAGGCGAGTATTGGAAGTTTGCTTCCCAGATATCCAAACCTGTTCTGTAAGGGGCATTTCTTTTTTAGAAAACATCTGAATATGCGAAGATTAATCATGGCGGTAACTCACAAGTCTCTCTCTTTTTTCTCAGGTTGGTTAAAGATATGAAGTATTTTTTTGAAGTCCTTTTGAAGCAGAGTGAAGGAATGGATCATCTTCAAATAGCGGTGTGTATCTATACAAAAATGTTGCTTGTGGGCCTGTTTTTCTTCAATGTATGGTTTTCAACCATATACATTTGTCTCTTTCAGTGGCGTTTAAACGATGACAGCAGTAATTTCGAAGTGGTATCCTCGGAGTATTTATCACTATATGAAGGTATGTTGACAAATAAGTCTTACAGGACATTCATGAGTCCATGAAGTCTGAGACACGCGTGATGTTTTTATGTTTAGACTTAAATTAAATGCAATGCACTTTTTGCATTCCATTGGTTTTAGAAATTGGCACTTCCTAGACATGTCGTATCTATGCAGTTGCCCGACCATCTCAAAAGAGGTCAAGTTCTGGTTCCTAGAAAAGCCTCAAGATCTTCTTCAATGTTAATTACGTCTTATAAAACAGTCGTTTAAAATAGTCATTCGTGTCTAACAACAGGAAGCTATTTCAAGAATGTTGTATAGCAAATTCGCGTACATTCAAGCTGACAGTCAATGACACTAACAATTACTGTGACAGTCAAATAAAACCTTAAAAACATAACCTCAAACCTTACAAACATAACTTAAACCTTAAAAACATAACTTTAACCTTAAAAACATAACCTTGTTTTCCATCTTACAAAGGCAAAAAGTTTAGTTTTAGTTAAAACATTGTTAATTTTTGGATCATCAGATGAATCATCTCTCCTTATGGGAGACATTGATCACATACCACAAACAAAGGCCAGCTATGACCAATTCCTTGAAACATCTCCCTTATCACCTCATCCAAAGGGAGACATGATGAGAGAAGATCTCAGAGATCACATCTTTAAGAGTGAGTAGAATCTTAACACAGAGAAATCGATATAATATAATAATATATATTAATATATATAATATAATCGATTTATAAAAACAAACACATCTTTTCTTTCAGTTCCAATAATGGAAGCATCACTCACAAATGACTTGTTTCCTGAATGTGATTACAAACCAAGCTACATAGTTGGGAGAAAAATTGGACGATATCAGGGTGTAAATATGGTGAGTAAAATATGTTTTATAAATACTTACTTTATCGATTCCGCTAGTTTTACAATAGATTTACCGTAAATTGTATAGAGCACAATGCAGAGAAAGTGAATGAATTAATTATGTATTTTATTAATAAATTAAAATAATAATTAACATTAAAATGACTTTTTTTTATTTGACCCAACAAAAATAAAAGTTTCACGAAACTTTAACTATGCCCCAGCTGCCCGAAAATTACAGTACTTGCTGTGTTTTTTTTTTTTTCGAAACTCAATAAAGTAAAAATACCGAAATAGATTGCAAATTTGCAATTTGAGTGTTTGATGAGTTTAATAAACATGCCATTTTACAGTGTGTGTCAATAATTAAGTATGTACAATGTTCGGAATTTAAGTAGCACCAAAACTCCCATAAAGAGTGTGTTTTTAAAATACGGTAAAAATATTAAATTACACAAAACGACTGCAAATTAACAGTTTATGGGTGTTAAGTAAACTTCCATTTTATGGTGTTTTCATAGCACCATATCTATCAGAAAGTGATTGTTTTTATAGTGTGTTTTTTGAATACAATAAAAAAGAAAAATTGCAAAATATCCTTCAAATTTACATTATGGGTGTAGAGTAATAAATATCATACAATTTACAGTATGTGTCAAACACTGCTATTTTGTGGTGGTTTAGTTTCACCATGGCAACCAGGATGTTTTTGTTATGTAGTGTGTTTTTAAAATAAATAAAAATGTGAAATTACAGAAAAAGAATTTACAATATGGGTGTAAACACATGTTAAAACACGATTTAAGTGCGACAAAAATTGCCATTTTGTGGTGGTTTACAAGAAAATAAAAACCAAACAGATCTGCCTTAGCAGGCACAACTAGAACACAATTTCACAGCGGACTTTAATTTGTATTTCGGAATCACAAAGACAAGAACATTGAGAATTCTAATGTTGTAAATTTCTTTAATAAAAATCAAAAATCAAATAATATTTTAAGTGAAACTTCAAGCATGTTTCCTAGTCGAACACTCGAAATAAAGGCTGTTTTCTGTCTTTCTAGATTTCCTTTTCGTCAATATATCCAAATGATTTCACAAGACAAACTAATGCTCATGATGAACATATGTGCTTCTACAGACACGAACCATCCTTTCAGGAAAGGTACGACAAAGATTTCTCAGTGTTGACCTTTTTGTGTCACTTGAATTACTAGTTTCGCACATATTTCTTATTGTAACCGTTCTGCATGAGTGATGCATCTATCTTCACCTCCTAAGTAAAGGGTTTTCTCCTTATTTGGTGGAGGTTGCGGATCCTGATGTAAAAGTCGAACAAAAAGAAGGTAACCTTTGCATGTTCACTGTAGGTAAAAAATTCATAATTGAATAAAAAATTAAAATATATGAAAATGTTTATTAAAACCCAACCTATGTGAAGGTCCTTCTTGGCAACGTGTCTATGACGTGAAACCCTTCGATGCCGCTTCAAAGCAAAATTCGATCGTGGTCAACTCATGCAAAAGAGCTGGAAACATTGTGATGACCCAAAAGGAAGCCATGACTGTTGTTAGAGCTTTTATGAAATCATTGCATTCAAAAGAGGCAACACGGTAAGATCATAGTTGTTTAACTAGTAATGAGTTTGCTTTTTGTTGAACTGTTACAGTTATCATATTCCTTCGGAAAAATCATTCTTTTGCACAGCACAAGATAAGCTATTTTGAGTAAGGTTGGTGATCAAACAGTGGCGGGAACCATTCAATTGCATGCCCACAAAACCCCTGTGCAAGTTAATGGGTTCTGTCAATGTCCGGTAACCAACATTCCTTGAAATATATTCAGAATGAAGGAAGTAACACAAGTTTGAAGTGACATATATGTCACACTTTTCTTCTTGAATTGAGAATGTTTAAACGCGTTGTACGTTTGAATCTGGATGACTATACTGTTTGCCACCTCAACAGCGGCTTCTCGTTGCTACGCGTGATGAATGTTGTAAGGCGGGTAGACAATGGCAAAGGCAGCCGGTATCTGGTGGAACTGGAACTCGTCGGCCCACACGGTCAGAAAGTTCTTGCATCACGTTATGTTTATTCACCTGAGACAGAAACGCCTCAACAGTTACCAGCTCTCTGCCGTCCAAAAGACTTCAACTGGAACCCAGCTGCTACCGTTCATGTCATTGTGGCAGGTATATAATTACACATTAATAACTTCAAATTTATGTTTCACTGAAATAATCAACATCTCTATAGTTAAATTACCATTCTTCGTAGGCTTTAAAGGGATTTTCCCACCGGAAAATTAAAATCTCATGACCTTCCCTCAAGTTGTTTCAAGTTCAAATGTATTCCTTGGCTTAAACACAAAGAAAGACATTTGGATAATCGTAAGACAATGAGATTTCCATCACCATATACTACCATTGTGAAATTACTTTGAATTAAGGAAAGCAAACAGTTCTGGGACCTTTTTTTCTACAATGGTAGTCAATGGTGGCCCAGAAATGTCAGTTGTCTTCTACAAATCTTTTCCTTGATTTGAAAGAAAATACAGGTTTGGAACAACTTGATAAAACATGACAGAATTTGTATATTTGGGTGGAGTATCACTTTATAGGGCAGGCCTGTTTTTATACAATGTCAACATGATCAGGTGAGAGCTTTATAGACCTTACGTTTTCGTGAGAAAAGGTGTAGAACAGGATTTGGTTGTGGTTGCGTTGGTAGATTAAGAAGTTATTTTTTGCTTATGTTGATTAATAATCCCTTTACCTGTAAGTCTACATGTCATAGTGACAAAGAACTAGGAACCTAGTCACACCTCAAAAGCTGGCATACCGTGAAGTAAACTATTTTCATTACTTTTTTAACCCTTTTTTTACCTTTGTCTACCGCTGAAGTTAATACCATTTAAAGCATTTAAGGTCATTTATTTCTCTCCTATCAGTGAAAAATCAAGCCAGATGGGTCATACAGTTTATCCGGGAGATGGAAAAAGTGTACAGAGCGACCGGGGATAAAAACTTCAATGTCATCATTATCGACTACAGCAGCACTGACATGGATATAGAGAAACGGCTGAAGAACTCCAAATTACCAAGGTAGTTATCTTAGACTGTCCTTGCAAAATGAGCTTGCACAATAATGAGACACACATTGCGTATGCTTTCAGCTACAACTTTAAGAAGATGGTAGGGAATTTCCAAAGGTCTGGAGGCCTTCAAGCCGGACTAGATCTTGTAAAAGTGAGTAAATCTTGTTCACCCAAAGCACTACTGATTTACATACATACCGCCTTTAATGCTGCTGCTTTGAATGAAGAATTGGACTTATGGAAAGTGGAATGGTTCTTGTTCTTTCTGTTCAGGATCCACACAGCATTGTGTTACTGAGCGACCTGCACCTCTACTATCCTTTGAATTTAATAAACAGCATACGTAAACACAGTGTGGAAGGAAAGATGGTCTATGCTCCTATTGTGATGAGGCTGGACTGTGGCGCGTCCTCAAGAGCCCCGACGGGTACTTGCTAAGATCTCCCAAAATCATTTCAAATCAAAGTACTTGTTTGTGTTATTTGATAAAGTATTCGATGAGTAAGAGCAGACGTTTGTGCATTCCCGTAGGTTTTTGGGAGACGGCCGGTTACGGTATAATGGGACTCTACAAATCAGATATGGACCGTATCGGTGGTATGAACACAGTAGAATTTAAAGACAAATGGGGGGGTGAAGACTGGGAATTGTTAGACAGGTAAAACTTCTTCTTAAAACTTTCTCTTGTATGGCTTGCTTTCTTATCTGTAGTATTTGACTAGTTGTTATACTAGTAATGAGTTTGACTGTTTCAGGTATAAGTAATAACTTATTAGTAATAATAAGTAATTGTTTGTAGGAATTAATTTGTTTTGTTTCATTAACACATTTTTTTAGCTAAATTGTGTAATTTACAAAACAACTATCATCATCAACTGGAACTGCATACAAACATTCTTCTGATTTGCAATATTAACGTCATGCCGATGGTTAAGTCAATGCAAAACACAAACAGTAATATTTCGAACAATATTGTTAGTCGAATAACGTTGGCACCCGTTGACTTTGACGTGTTGGTTTTGACAAAAAGTGAAGGGGTGTCGCCATTATTCAGTTCTGTGGAAATATTCTTTACTGTGATCTGCAGAAGAAAAAAGTCATACAGGTTATTAATGACAAGAGTGTAAGTAGATGGTTTTATTTCACTTAAAAAATCTTGTTCGTGAACACTAGTTGACACATTAGCATCGACTATCTAAACTATTGTTCAGTGTTATTTCAAGTGAACTAATTTAAAAAAAAAGTTAAAAACATGCTTATCAAATTAAACTTGTAAAATTCTTTGTAAAGGGTCAGAGAAACATCTGACGACGCAAAATATTTTTTAATACCACATTTCAGCTTTAAACGTATTTTTTAAGTGAATGGTTTTTACATTTTTCAAAGATTTAAAAATAAGTCCAATCTTTTCAGGGTCTTGGAACATGGCTTAGAAGTGGAGCGACTCCATCTGAGAAATTTTTTACACCATTACCATTCCAAACGTGGAATGTGGGGAAACGCATGACTATATTGGATCTTTTTTATTGGATTAATTGTTGTTTTTACAGTTTGTCTGCCAGCTATAATGACAAGCACAGTCTGCGATTCTCTATGGACAATATGAATAATCCAGTGGCCTGCAAATTATGCTGTTGGATGACTAATGTTTTATGTTTGGCAGGGTTTTTATGTAAAATGTAATAATAAAAAATATATATATTTTTGTATTCAGAATGTACACATTCTGAAACTCCACAGTTTATATGCCTTTTTCAAACTAGGGTTGAATACTTTGTATTGATACGTTTGTAGGTGTATAGTATGATGTATATAAAAATATGTAAATATTTTGCATTTGTTAAATATTTTTGCATATGACTTTTATATAAATGTATTGTTACTAAGTATAAATTAATTATTTATAGTTTACACATATGGGTCATTCTAAAGTTGTGGGTACATCTCATGTACTTATTTTGAAAGTTAAATACGACATTTTCGCAAATCACATCATCACATTGTAAATAAGGATGTATCTTTGGTTCAAAAAAATGGTATGTGACGTAAATCAATGTAGCTTTCTGATTTTTAAAATCTGACAATTTCACGTTGTGTAATATTGCATAAAAATCACCAATTTTTTCTGTTTTTTTGTCTTCAGTTGGATTAGTTAAACGAGACATTAAGGTATGCTTTTCAAAAGACAGTTTTCCTTGTTATATTCTATAATTTCTACATGTCTGAGAAATGACTGTCAACTCTGTTTCCCATTAGGTTAAAGAAAGAAAAAAAATAGTTACAAGACTCTTATAATTTGCATACCATGATGTCATACAAGTGTTTGAATTAAAAAAAAGATCCTCTCTCTTTTTCCAAATATTAGTTAAAACGTGTCAAGAGAGGATTCATCAAATGTGAGTCAAATATTGTTGTTTGCAGAGTTAAATTTGGTACTGGGCAGCCCTTGGGTTCCATACGAACTATAGGCCTAAAATGTTTTAAAAATGTACATTATGATATCCAGTAAGGTAAGGATTTAAAATAAAGACCAAAAAAATCAATATCCAGTATTCCTAAAATTGTTTAAAAGAACAGGTTTTAAGGTTATTCTATTTTCCTTTATTCATATCTTTTTTTGGGGAGAAAAAACATATAGGCTGAAATGGCTTGAACCCGGTGATTACTGCTTGCAGCTATATTTCTTATTTTACAATCATACAATGACCTATATAAGGTACTAAATGTCTTTCTCATACTCATTATCTGGGAAAAAGACAATGAGAAAACATTTTAGTGGGATATTTTTGGGCCAGCATGAATGCATAACGACTGTCAGCTATAAAAGCAAGAGTTCAGAGTTCACAAGAATACAGTACTAGCAAAATGTAGTTTGCAACAAAAGTTGGCTCTTAAAATGAAACAAAACAGAGAGAAAGCAATAAAGTATTAAACGTCTTCATAAATGCCTCGGGCCATTTGAATGAATTAATATTGACTTTAAATAGATCATCTGCAAAACTTCCACAAGGAACAAACATCAGCTTGAGCCTTTAAGCCAAAATCCTTTAGAATGTAAAGACAAGACAATACTGTATAAGCTTATATACCATTTATTTGCCGGATTCGTTGTGCCGATTAGATATCAAGATGCTCTGCATGCATTACCGAAATTTGCTTGTGCTGTCATGTGGTATTCTGCAACTGACCAATCAGAATCAAATAATACTGACAGTCCTAACATACAAAAATCTGTTACAAATAAAAAAATGTAAAAAAATTCAGGCTTGTAAACATCGTATACTGGAGCAAACTGGATTTGACAGGAAATAGTGAAGAAATGAATAGCACCTTACAGTTGGTTTTAAACTCAACTCATATCTTAATGCTGTGGTTTTAAGAATGCGGTTTGATGCGATATGGATCTGATGGGTGTGGTGCAAACATTCAACACAATGTGGACTCGACATGCTCCAACAAAGACAATGACTGACAGGCGAAGACTGGGAAAAAGGCTCATATAAGTATTTTTCATAGCACCATTTAACACAGAATAGCAGTTCATAAATGAATAACCATCGTTATGGTAACGTTTGTTGAAACGATAAAAATGGAGAGGGCAGGCCGGGCTCTTGCCAGATTTAGATGGGTGGGCAAACATTATTTATAGTTTCTATTCACACTTTGGTATCTGCTCCGGATGTAAACAGTAATATTTTTTTATATTGACTGCAATAACAAAGCGATTCCCTTGAAGAATAACTCATTAAACCATAAACCTTTTTGAGTTTTTATTAAAAAAAATGAATTTCGAAGAGAAGCATTTAAACAAACGTTAATGCACATATGTAACATTATTTACGGTGCTCTGGTGTTAAACCTCAGTACTTCTTGCAATCCTATCCATAACAGAATGAATAACTTAGTAAAATCTTTTTAGAAACATGAAATATATATATATTATATTATATTATAATTTTTTTTTTAACTAACAAACCTTATTAGAATACGTTTACATAATATAATAAAGTTTATATAATTATTCTACAAATAATTTAATTTTTAAGCTTTGGAATTAACTGTCTTTTGTTTAAATTGTTCCGAAATATGACAGTAACTTTTTTGATTGCATAGTTGGATATTGTTGTCATATGTTGGATTCTGCATTTGTCTTGTCTTTACAAGAAGTTGTGAACGTACAGTGGCTTTAAATAACGTCACAAGACATTTTGTAAAGCAGCAGTTTTCCACTCTCTGTACTTGTTTTTTTATACTGTAGCAATTGACCAATATCCGTATCGAAATGGAACTACGGTGGTTTGTAAAACTTGGTCACAACAATGCATCGACTGTATGACTGTAATGGTGATACTCTCTGCTGCTTTGTTATTCAAAGCTAGATTAATGGCGATAAACAAATGGTCTAAAAATATACGATGAGCTCGTTTAGATGATACTGAAATTAGACATCACTACGGTCTCAACTTGTTTAAGCCTGTTAAAATGTCCCTTCTTGTAACTCCTTTCAAGCACCAAAGAATTTGAACCAACATCAAAAGGGCAACCCTACCCGAAAGTGAATCTGTCATGAACTACACACTCAACTACTTACACATTTCTTATACTGTTGAACACGAGACAAGATATTTTGAAGAATTAAGGAAAACAAACAGTTCTGGGATACTTTTGACAACCATTGATTCAGTATAGTTGACACACGACCAGTAATTCTAATAATTTTTGACCAATTTGTAATACTACTTATTTATATTTTTATTATGTTCTTCTATTATATTGCTATATTGTTCACTCATCCAGTTGGAATCCACAAAGCATGCACTGTTTGTATGGACTGAGCATGGAACAACGCACAAATGGATTTCCAGTGTTCCCGTGCATCCCATAGTGTGAATGACTTGTCTGGGTGTCAACAGGAAAACTCTCTCACCCCGCAACACTTTGGATTTACAATGGCACATGCCAACTCCAGTGCCCCGTCTCTTCAAGGTTGAGTCAGATTAGATTTGGGATTCAACCGGGCTAAAAATACATCGTGAGCTTTGCTGTAACCCAGCCTACTTTCAGAGCACATTTTGTGTCCTGCTGTCATCACCGAATTTCCCTATTCACGTAACGCGCCAGATTAACTGGACCTATCACATATCACCTTAGATCACGTATGAACCATGAGGGAGTAATAATTAAAAACATACATGGCTGATAAAGATGAGTTTGAGTCTGACTTTGTCACAGAAATTGCTTCTTCGTGCGAAATGTAATGCTGGTTTAAGACTTTATTTTTGCACACAAACACATACAATCTCAAATATCTTTGAGCTTTTTATCTATCGGAGATTGTTTAGATACAGCCATGCATGCATATGCCATAAACACACATGAGACACAAATGCTGAACGGGATAAATCACATGTATGCCCGAAATCACATATATATCTACGGCATATTTTACCCTGGCTCTCTTAATCCTTTTTAAAAATAGATGTCGACTGATTTTTAAAGGAACGGGTTATACAGGACAGTATTGCGAAACTCAGTCGTTTACCTTTTATTGACTATATGCAAATTATCTGTCAAATTTCTTGATGTACACTAAATCAAAGAAGATTTGTAATATAGCTTAACTTGTTGTTTAAGGTCATGATGGAAAAGATTTCGGAAATTCTGTCCTTATTTATTCACCCCTTAGCTATTTAAACCTGTGTGACTTTCTGTGTTTTACCAAGCACAAAAGAAGATATTTTAAAAGTGGTGGCGGCACCCATTTTCTTGCATTGGTTTTTGTCCGTATGGTGAAAGTCAATAGGTGCCGCCACTGTTTGGAAAACAGCATTCTTCGAAATATCTTCTTTTGTGTTCTGTAGAACAAGGAAAGTCATACAGCTTTAGAACTAAAAGAGTGTAAATAAATAATAAAAGGATTTCAATAATTTATGATTTGAAAAAATATTTCCTTTAGAAAAGCTCGCTATTAAAATTTATCTTAGAATAGCATTGTGGTAATAACAACATACTTTAATTTTTGGGGGAACTAATGTTTTAAAACATAAAGTGTACTGTTTAAATAGACAGCAGCTCCGAAACGGCAACGAAAAAAATCTTTTTGTATCTTCTCTGTGAAAAGCCCAAGCATTCAGTGAAGGCTCACTGGCCTCCGCCAGCAGCGTCAAACATCTTCTTTCTTCCTTCCATGCCCGACATGGCTTCCACGTTTTTACGCCAGTCACCTACCTCTGAGGTCAAGACCTATTAGGCAGAGAGAAAGATCAGTGAGAATGATATCTTAAACAATATGTGTAAATAAGTTGTTGAGTTTAATTGAGCTTTTCACTTTTTGCCAAACTTGAACAGAGATAATTGATAAGTTTTGTCAATAGGAAATTTGGAGACAACCCAGTCAAATGTTTAAAGAGAACATCAAAGTGATAGGTCACCCAAAAAAGAAAATTCTGCGATTGTTAACTCCTCGTCTTGTTATTTAAAAGCTGTAAAAAGTTTCTTTCTTCTGCAGAAGGCAACAGAAAATAATTGGAAGAATATTGGTTTCAGAGTAACGGTACGCAAGTGTATGCATACAAAAGTCAATGGGTACTGATGTTGTTCTGTTTCTAACATTCTTCAAAATATCTTATTTTGTGGTCAGAATAAACAAGAAAGTCAGACAGGTTCAAAAATGTGTGGATTAGTAAATGATGACAAAGGAAATTTCCCCTCATATCAAAGCTACAAATTCATTCCAGTTATTTCGTGTTTGTGTTGTCTTTCAAAGCTTTGGTACCTTTTCTTGTTTGATGTCCTCTTTCTTGACCGACTTCAGATTTGCACGGAGATCCATGGAGCCTTTGTGTTTCGAGCCCAGAAGAGCCCTCATCATCTCATCAGCAGACACGCGCACCTTTCTTAAGGCCGGCTTCTTGAACTTCCCTCCAAGATCCTGAACCTTCAGTTTCAGCTCATTGATCTACAGTAAATCAAGGGCATACCAAGCCATCAGGTTTTGGCACCTGCTGGTTTTCTTTTACTATGTGTTGACACTTTTTTGGGTTGCTTTTAATAGGACAGATCAGAACAGGAAACTCTGCATTCATGTGGTGCCAAAAACTGTTTGGCATATCAAGCTGACATTTGCATGCCTTATCCAAAGAAAAGAGAAGAGGACACCTAAAAATTACCTTTTATATCAGCTTCACATACTGTAAGAATGTGACTTTTGATTAATTTGCAGGCAGATTGCATCCTACTTACATCTTTGTTATGCTTGATAACTTTATCCTCATAGTCGTACCTTTCTTCATCAACCGCATCGATTTTTGCGTAAAGTTGCTTGCACAGATTCTAAAGAGGAAAAGGATAATTGTAATGAAAAGTGGATTTGTTTTGTTTATCAAAACGTCTCCAGTTTGTTATAGTAACCTATGTTCCCTGAAGGAGGGAACAAGAAGTTGTGCGCTGAAAGGGGGTTGATCTTGGGAACCCATTTGTCTCGGAGCCTATTATAAAAGGCCAATTAATTGGCCAATGAATAAATTCATGTCCCCACCCGTACTGACGGGTATAAAGGGGACGGAAGAGATAGTTCATCACCGTTTGTGCTGACGAACCCGGGAAGCCTCCCCGGCCATTGCAGCGGTGGCCGGGTAGCATGGCACCGGAGGACACAACGTCTCATTCCCTCCTTCAGGGAACCTAGGTTACCATACGTAACTGGAGATGATCCCTTTTAGTCGGTCTCTCGACGGTGTGAGCTGAAAAGGGGGCCAATTCAATCCCGCCACGTCGCCAGGCCAAGTCCTGACATCCAACTTACTCACTCTAGGCGAGTCATGACCTTCCAGTGAGGAGCGGCAAGGTGTCATCAGAGCATAGCTAGAAGTTGAGAGACTTTCGCCGAAGATGCCCCGGACGGTGGTCACCCCGTACACCACTTGTGGAGACCTTAAGTGAAATATTACATTGTGTGGGGCCCCCTGTGTCGGGGCAGGCACAACTTTACCAACTTGGTGCAGAAGACATTGCAGCACTGCTCAGCCAGCTACTGTAGAGTGTGCTTAGTGAAGTATAGGGTGCCTATAATCAGCCATTAAAGGGGGAGTATGGAGGCTAACAGGAGAACTCTCGCTCGCCTATGTAAGGGAGACAGCACTTTCGCAGTCATACCTACAAAATCTAAAGATCGCTCCTCAAGCTGCAGAACCTGCCAAAGGTGGTGGGTGTAGCCCAGCCCGCAGCTTTACAAATATCTTCAAAAGAGACATCACGCATCAGTGCCCACGAAGAGGCTAGCCTCCTTGTGGAATGGGCTCTCACTGCTAGCAGGCACGGGTGCCCCTGAGACTGGTACGCTGTTGTTATTGCGTTCACACTCCAGTGCACCATTCTCTGTTTAGAGACAGCCCTTTCCTTCTGCTGACCTCTGTAACAGACAAACAGCTAGTCCTTGGGCACACAGCCGGCCGGGGTAATCAGGATCACGTGAGAATCAGCCGACCCAAACCGGAGGCACTAACTGGACGCAGAGAACAATCGGCAAGTCTCAAGATTGCGGGGGGGTGGACTCACCCACACAAGCACCTTAGGTCCCTAGTGACCAACAGATCGTGAATGGCGGCTATGGCAGCCACATACACCTTTAATGTGGAGGCCAGCTTGTGCTCAAGCCCCATGCACCATGACGAGAAATGCCGTCACTTCAAGATGTACTAACACCGAGTGGTTGGGGCTCTGGCCTGATCGAGGGTACCTGCGACAGCTGTTGGCAGACTGCTCAGAAGCTCTTCTTACCATCAAGGAGCCAGACATGGAGGTTCTAGAGATCTGGCCTTTGCGTGCCACAACGTGCCCTTCCCATGAGATAGAAGGTCCTTCATCAGGGGAACAGGCCAGAGGGGAGTGGTCGTCAGAGTCACAAACTCAGAGAACCAAGTGTGGTTGGGCCAGTAGGGGGCAACCAGGATCACTTGAGGTTCCTCTTCCCTGACCTTGCACAGGACCCGTGCAATGAGGCTCACTAGGGGGAAGGCATACTTCTGCTTGTTCCGCGGCCAGTTGTGTGCTAAGGCATCTGCCGAGGGGACCCTTGGTCAGGGCACACCAAAGCAGGCAACGGGAGGAGTCCGGGGAGGCAAACAGGTCTACCTGTTTAAATAAAAGTAGGTGACCGTAGTGCTCCCAAATAAGCTGGACTGCTGTCGTGTTCAGAGCACCCGGGATGTGAATGGCTCTCACGGATTTAACCACCTGCTGACTCCACATGAGGAGGCTGCTGGCAAGTTGTGACATGTGCCTGGAGAGTAAGCCACCTTGATGATTTATAACTGGAAAGGTTTATCCTGAATGAGAGGCCTGAACCTCTTGAGGGCCAGCAGTACTGCCAACGGCTCTAGGGTTCGATATGACAGCGCAGACCTGTCAATCAACCTGACGCTACGTGCCCCCTGCACACTGCCCCCAAGTCCTGCAGGGAAGCATCTGAAGTTAGCAGAACATGCCTTGTGACCTGCACTGCGCGTGGAGAGTGACTGCGGGACCCAGGGAAGAAGATTGCTATTTTTGTGACAGGCCCCAGCTTTAGGCGCGACGGGGTCTGGCTGTTCCTGGTCCGGCTGTGAGATAGCCTTTCCGAGGCCAGCACAGATAACACTCTCAACTCCCCTGGGTGGGTCCAAGCAGGGCAGCCGCTTCTGCTTACGGGATGACTGCTGGCTGGACGGAGCTGTCTACCTCTGCGGAGGGGCGGGCCGTTTGGGAGCAGATGGTGGGTGGTGCTACGACGGCTTAGGAGCAGCCGGCCCATGCCCTGGATCGCATCCTTCTGCTTCTGCACCGTGAAGAACTGCTGGGCAAAGTTCTCCACAGTGTCTCCAAACAGCTAGAAACCTGGATTTTTCGGAAACCCGCATTTGCACCTGCAAAATAGATATTGCATGCAGAGAAGACGCAGCCTGCTCTGCAGCGGCATAAGCCCTCGCCAATAAGGACGAGGAGAATCTGCACGCCTTCACGGGGAGCTGTCCCTCCAGCAAGATGCACTGTGTGGACACAGATGTGTTGCTACAGCGCGCTCTATTGGCAGGATTGCCGTATAGCCCCGGGCTGCGCCCACGTTGAGGGAAGTGAGAGCGGACGAGCTGATATGACATGAGGCAAGCCGATAGGGGTGCCTTTCAGGTCGACTTCAGCTCGTTATGCACTTCCAGGACGAATGGTACTGGGGCGGGGCTCTGACAAATGGGTTCTCAAGATCAATACCCTTTCAGCTCACAAAGTCAAGAGACTGACTGAAAGGGAAACCAAATTCCAGAGTCTCTCATTACAAGAGTAGGATTTAGGATAGTTGAATCTGAAATTTTCTGTCTGTTTAACCTGTAACTCGGCCAGGGAAAGTCCAGAGAGTTGCAAGGGAGGAAGTTTGTCTTGCAAATACCGTGATTTTTCATCATCCCTTTCCTGTTTCTCCCTCTCTAAATCTTCCATTGCTCTATTAAGAAGCATTATCTGTTCGAAGATAAGAGAATACATTTATTAATGACTTGACAGCGTAAATGAAAACCACTTGATGGTCTATTTCAAACCTTTAGGGAAAGTTTCCGAGATGCAGAAATCTTGGACTTGGGCTGTTGAAGAAAGCACACCAAACGTTACACAGATAAGGAAATATACTAGTAATCATAGTTGAGGATAATTCTTTTCAATATTCCTTGCTGTGTTTTTCTGAGTCATGTAAATACCTACTTTGATGTCCATTTTTTGTTGTCCAGGCCTTCGGATCTGTCAGATGAAGGATACAAAAAGAAAGCATCTTATTTTAAATGTGAATAATAAGCTGCGTGCTTTAAAATGTCTTTCTTTTGGAGAACTCATATAAAGATATTTTGAAGAATGTTGGTAACCAAACAGCCGTTGCACCTATTCACTTCCGTTGTATGCAAACAAAACCAATGCAACTAAATGCGGGCCAGTTACCAATAGTCTTCAATTTATTCTTTCATGTTCTGCAGAAGAAAAGAACAATAGAGGTTTGAAATGACAAGCGGATGAGTAAAGGATGACAAAAATTAAATAATTAATTATAAACTATGGATTATTACTATAAACTAATAAATGTAAATAATCACCAATCACTTCAAACATACACAATTTGTTATGTATCTATATAAACATATAGATGTACATGACACACACACACATAAATATGTATATAATATATTATGTATTTGTATATATGTACATGTACATATACATATACATTTACATACATACATATACAGTGAGGTCGATAAGTATTTAATCACCCTTTAATTTTCTAAGTTCTCCTGAGAAATGTTAAGCATATGTTCATTTCCACTGTGAGAGACAGAATCTAAAAAGAACATTCTGGAAATAACATTGTATGATTTTTAAAAAAAAATTTATTTGTAAATTACAGTGTCAAATAAGTATTTAATTAAGTATTTATGCGTTATGAGATCTAGGGCAAAAACCTCTTTTGTAAAAGCATTAAAGATGGGTTGTGACCCGGTCTTCCGACATGACAATGACCCAAAGCATACAGAAAAGAAAACTAAGGAGTAGCTCCTCAAGAAGCACATCAAGGTTCTGGAGTGGCCTAGCCAATCTCCAAACTTATATCCAATGGAAAATCTTTGGAGGGAGCTGAAACGTTGTATTGCTCAGCGGCAGCCCCAAACCTGACAGAATAGAGAAGATCTGCATGGAGGCTCGGGCCAAAATCCCATCTGCAGTGCGTGCAAACCTGACCTCTGTTATTGTTAATAAAGACTACTGTACCAAATATATTTTCTTTGACTCAAGTGATCAATTACTTAATTTACAGATAAATTGCTAAAATACATACAATGTGATTTCCAGATATTACTTTTTAACTTTCAAACTAACTTTCTAAGTAGGAGAACTTGCAGGGTGATCAAATAGTTATTGACCTCACTGTACATAAATATATATATATATATATATATATATATATATATACATATAAAGAAACTTTTTAATCAATTAAATTACTTTAATTTAAATTGATTTGAGAGCCCTACAACAAACATTAAAAATAATTGTTGTTTGGTAGTAACAAGTAAACGTCAAAAGCAATTTCTAGTAGATTTTATCTTATAGTAATAAAAAATAAAGTGCTCACCTGACTGTTAAGAAAAAAAAGGACAATTTATAAGGCATTTTGAATAATCAAGATATTTTTTTTGCATTTTAAGAAGTCTCATCGTGACTTTGGTGTGAAATATCAAGAACCTTTCATGCGGGCTGATAAATAAAGCTGATTCTGCCACGGATGTTTAAACTCTGGTTACTGTAATATGAACATGACTACTCTGAAAATATATTGTCCGATGGAACTACTTCATCATGAACATTGGTTCAACATGATTAAGTTAAAGTTGTTTTAACATAATTTCTCTTTACATTAAAAAAGAAGTTGTGTTTAAACAACTTTATTAAATCGTCTGGAACCAATGTACATAAAATTAAGTAATTCCATCATATATACTTTTGTCAAAAGGGCTTTAGGAAGAATTTAACTTTGAGTCAAAGGTCTGATTTATGCTTCGTCTTCGTTGGCATTGGTATGTTTTTGGTAACAATGCCTATATTTTATTATATTTTGCTCTGTTGTTTAAAAAATTCTGTTAAATTACAACAAAAATACAAACAGCATTGTCTGATTTTAAAATATACTCTATGTGTAACAATATGTGTGCATGGTGATTTTTATAATAAATGTTGAATGATCTGTATAAAAAGAACTGTACTTACTCCCCCATTGTGATGCCTTGCTGTTCCAGTAAGCAAATTTAAAAATCAAACCTAGGAAAAGTATTAAAGTATTAAAACACAATCCATTCAATCAAACACAAATGATTCCCTTAAAAATTCAAATGCATTCTATAGAGTAAATAGGGATGCTGTACCTGGGTTCTCTCTTTTAGCCTGTCTTGGAAAGAACAACAGGGCTGTGAGACAAAGGGATTTTATAGTCCAGCATTCACTGGCTGGCAGATATAGTGTCTGACAACAGAAATGCCTTGGCATTACTTTACAAATGAAATATTACCAACCGTGGAGCTGTGGCAAGCAATACATCAGAATACAGTTTTTGTGTACGACTGGAGTTGCGTGAAAAATGTATAACTACAACAACAGCCAAAGAATTGACTTTTTATTTATCTACACATTCGTAACGTATATACCCCCCATGGACGGGTATATACAAAGCACTCGTATGAAGGATTCAGCCGATGAGTCACAAACTAAACGTAGAAAGATCGAACAAGCGACCGCACAAAGAAATCTTGGTTTAACACTTAACATCCGTTTTAAACTCTCAAGCAAAACGACACTTAAACCAATTCTTGATATTATGTAACACTATAACAAGGTTTTATGCAATACCTCTAACTATCTTCACTGGTACACACTTAAAACTCAATGAATTGCTGCTTTGATTCATTAAAAAGTTGCTTTTAAATTGATCATTCCTCCAAACCTGTATGCTCAGAACACAAGAATGTTGAAGAATGTTTATAACTGGCACTATTCATCCTTTGCAGTGTTTCCATACCATCGAAGTGAACGAGTTGCCAACATTCTTGAAAATGTTATCTATGTTTTGCAGAAGAAAGAAAGTAAGACGGGTTTGAAATAATAAATGGGTGAGAAAGAGATGACCCAATTCTCGATGGGTTAACTAAGGGATATAAAAATAACACATCAAATTGACAATATGTTGCCCTCCAAAAATAAAAAAAGTTATTACTGAAGGCAATTAATGACCTTACGTCTGTTTTTACTTTCTAAATGAACAGCGAATGAGCAAGCAGGAAGGTATGCATCCCCCGCTAAACATGCATTTGAAGTTACGCCCTTAGGAAGTGATCAACTTAAAGGTCAAACTCCTTTTATAAGCAATTCCACATGGTCACGTGAATCAGAAACATCATTACTACTCCTGGAAGTATTAAAAATATGCTTTTTAAATACGTGTAGATACATCCACATACTAGCATTTAAACTTTTAATAGAACAAAGGAACAATGCCTGTGACAGAAGAACGACCTTGCTGTCAAGCTACCATTAGTCCAGAGCAGGTGCTTTAGCTATTTATTCTGAAACCTGATCCCAGCTCAGTTATGAAGAACTTGTTCATCAGAGAGTTTTTGTTGTTACTATGCCATCCGTCTCTGTTGCCATTGATGCTCAATACATCACCGTCTGTCAACACCTGACACATGAAACCATGACAAGTACGATTACGAGAGATTAGGAGAGAGATTTATGGTGACGCAACTTTTGTGTTACAGGCCCGATGTCCTTACGGCTCAAACAAAATGTAAAATAAATAGTATTTTCTCAGAAATGTAATAATTTCAATTCAGTTAACAATTAAAAGTAAGTCCCATGCTAACAATTGATTGAAAAAAATATTTCCCATTAAAGGTTTTGCTCTGTATGTTTTACTGTCATTATATTTTATAACTCTGTATTTGTTTGAAAGAAGAAAGTCAGTTTAATGTAAAATGTAAATTGTAAAATCAGGATTTTAGATTTTTTGTCATGGTGATCCTTCAAGTTTATATAACTGATATGTATGCTCTCATATAAAGTAACTATAAATGTGTACTGAGTAATATTTTTATATTTGTAGTAATTATGTAATATATGTAATAAAAGTGCATTAAAGACACTACTTCAACATACCTTTGATCAACGCTTTATGCTTTCTTAAATAAAGTTAATTTTATTGGTAAAATAATAAAATCAAAGTTTAATTAATCTTTTTCTAATAGAGATGGTAGGCTTTATTCCCTTTGTTAACGAAACTCTGAAATGCTTGAATTAAGATGCCTTTTTATTTGATATTGGTTCACTCTGTTACATAGGTGAATAACCTTGCCTAAAGTTGAGTAAAGTTGTGTCCTGAAGAAATGTCACGCTCAGATATTTTAAAGTTGTCTGTATCGTTCCAGTATGTGTACCCCAGGGCCAGTTAAGTTTAGTTTAGTGTAGCCAGACTCTTGACTCACGCTTTTTGCAGCTGAACTTGCAAAAATTGACATAGTTGACATAGTTTTTTTTACATAATATGTAGGGCCAGTGTTAAATGCATTATTCCACTACGTATGTCTAAATTTGTAAGTTTTTCTTAGTAGTAACAAAATGCCAACCCAAAAAAAATCATAAATTATATCACATCAATTTTAAAGCTTTGAAATATATTGTCAATGTATAAATTAAATAAATGGTTAAAATGTTGTGTATATGTAAGAAAAAATAGGAAATCTGTTCAACCCTAAATGAAAGAATTGACCATTGGCGTAATGTCTATATTTAAAGTATGTGTTCGTTAAATAAATCCTTATCCTTTAATCCTTTTTTGTTACATAAACATTTATTTTAAAAGATCCTCCAAAAAATTACACACTGCACCTTTAAGTGTGAATCATTTTTTAAAGAGCAGATTTCGAATGTCAAAACTAAATGAGGATAATGATAATTCAATAATGATGCTTTAATGGTTGAGATGCCCCCTTTTGTTTTCCAGGTAACACCACACCGATTAGACATGATGTGAGTCATCATCGGTCCTTTCAGTTTAACTAGATTATCTGCCCATCTTGCTGACAGTTTTACAAAAAAGCTTTGAGAAATAAATTTTATTGCAATTATAAAACATATAACATGCTTCAAGCGATTAATGACATTTGGTAGAACAATTATAAAGCAGATATATTTCTCCCTCAATTTTTAATCACTGTTATTGGAATGACACGCAGCTGCAATTAGCGTTCCGCCCTGATGCTCAGACGGTATGGGCCCGTGTCTAAACATGCCGAGTGCCATCGCACTCTGGATGAAGGACCACCACCTACAACTGAATCTTAGGAAACTGAACGTCTTTTCCTCTCCCCGTACCAGAAGATCCGTCACAACCTCTTTTTCCAAACAGGACCATCCATCATAATACGCTTCAGGACAGCCAGAAATTTGGGAGTAGTAATGGGTGATCAACTTACCTTCATAGATCCTGTTGCAAGTATCGCCCCATCCTGCAGATTCCTTCTCTACAACATCAGGAACATAAGACCTTCCCTATCGGAGCATGTTGCACAATTCCTAGTGGAGGCTCTAGTCCTGTCTAAGCTGGAATAAATGCAATGCTCTACTCTCTGGACTGCTGACCTGCACTACCAAACCTCTGAAGGTGATTGTCTTCAAGGAACCTAAATGAGCCCACATCACAGCTCTCTCCATCAGGTTACACTGGCTCCCTACAGCCGCTCACACCGAGTTCAAAGCACTCCTCATTGCCTACAAGACCAACACAGGTTAAGTACCCCCTACCTTCACTTGCTGATACAGATGTATGTGCCCGCCAGACCCTGAGCTCAGCTTATAATCGAAGTCTGGTGGTGCCCACCCAAGAAGGTAAGAAAGCACTCTCAAGCACCTTCTCTGGATCATTTTCATGGTGATGGAACGATCTGCCCGTTACAACGGCTCTGGCAGACTCTACTTCCATCTTTTAAAACCGCCTTAAAACCCATCTTTTCTGCTTGCAGCTAACCCACTAATAAACATCTTTCCTGACATCCTCACACTTTCTTTCAAAAAAAAATTCTTGGGACTTTGTTTCGTTTATTGTATTTTCGAAGACTGGCTTTATTTCACTAACGTTTGCTTTGTCACCTATTGTACTAAAAGATTCTTTTGTAGTCCTCTACTGTCAGTCGCTTTGGATAAAAGCTTCAGCTAAATGACTAAATGTAAATGTAAATGTTTTAAGTTTAAGTTTAATTCTGAGAGCATGTGAGAGCAGTACTTCGCACATGATTTATGGGCATTTGTTGTTCATACATATAAATAGAGTGTGCTGTGACAATGAAATAAAGAGTGATGGAGAGTTATGCAAACTTTGTGGTGAAACCAGTTTTTTATTTATTCTACACTGACTCCAGATTCCAGAACTCCGGAAATCGGTCAGTCCCTTTTTACTTACAGTATTGATACAGTACTGGTCATACGTTTGGAATTATTTGATAGTAATTATTAATGAATCCTTTGATCTAAAGGTGTGTGCCTAAAAATGTCTTACTTTATGTTTAAGAATATATTTAAAATGGATGATATATTTGAAACAAAAGGGCCAATAAGAGTGCGGAATAAATCTGAAGACCTGCAATGCTTAGGGTTAGAAGCAGAATGATAAAAAGGAGAAGAATTTTGCAAACTGATGATGGATTCAACTTTTAATATTCTAAAAACATAGTTTGGATTTATTTTAGTTAAAATCATACTGTGTGGTTCTGACGAGTTATACATATTCTAAAATTGTGGTAGAAATAATTAAGAGACTTTTGACCGCTTGACAGCATTTCTACAAAAGGCAAACATCACTCTCTGCTGGTAGAGAAAGGTGTAACGACACTTAGTCGTTTGCACTAAAAGGGTCTAAAGAAAGAAAGCTCTTTAAACAGACATAATATTGTAGTCGAGACCAAGACAAGACCAGAATCATGTTTAGTGTTGCCCATAAATGCACAGAAGATCTAAGTCCCTCAAGACTGCTTGCACACGAGTCACGACAGGAAGTTAAAGCTCAGTCCGTCCTTGGGTTAAAGATTCCAATGTTCAATGCCCTTAACCCACCCTTACCCACACCTAAATGTCCAGCATGCGTTAAGTTCTGTGCATGAATCATGAGACCTAAAATAGTTGAATAAATAGTTTTCAAGGCCTTAATATCGTTTTTAAGGTTTTATCTTTGTTATAAAATATATCTACCCCGACTATATAACTAGATATTAAATATAGTTCTGAACTCAGCATAGTGGTCCACATTTTTTTAGTAAAAACTCTACTGACACTTTCTTTGTAGTCATTTTGTTGACAGATGCCCCCAATTCCTCTCCTTCCAGCCCAGCAATTCCCGTCGAGGTCAATTATCACTTTCAAAGCCTGTTTAACATCCATTCACATTAATGATGTTGACCCAACAGCCACACAATGCGCCAGCAACGGCGTGTGGTCTTGGAACAGAACCCATCGGGAAAAAACAAAAGACCCAAACAATGGTCTACCGACTGTATGCCTAAATGAGTTTGATGGACCAACATATGACCTAGCGACCGTGACCGAACATGTGATGCTCATGTTCTTGCATACAAAGGCGTGATTGAGACGGACGCCGCTGATGACAACCGAGCAGAGCGCAGAACGGATGGACACAGCTCGAGAGCTCTCTGAAGGACGTCTCAGGGTGATGGTCGGCCTCAGATCCTCGGACCCTCAGCTTGTGCCAACCTCAGAGGACGGAGCACAGCTGGATCTGCTGTGAAGATGTTGACCAGACGAGGGCAGCACGAGGACAAAGACTGGGGGCAGTGATGTGTGCCCATGATTTGGGAGACTGAGCTTTGTCTCAGAAGAACAGATGGAAAGAAGAGGCCTGTCGAGCTCGGCATAGACGCATGTGGTGAGACGTGGAGAACATCGAGGAGGTTCGGGAGAGATCTCTGGTTAGGTGGGACCGCACGATGTATGGAGACCACATCCCGTCGTGAGGCGCTCCGGATCTTGCGCATCAGGGATCTGGTGCTGATGCGTCGGCCTCTCCGCATGATTGACAGGTCCGGATAACGGGACTCGCGCGCGCGCTGCTTCTCCCCGGAATGGCACAGAAATAAGAGCACGTGGTTTTTTTGGGGGGATTTGCAGGATCACACCTTAGGAATGTCGTCTTTGAGGTGTCACAGGAGCAAATCCGTGTGGGCTACCCTGGGGGTCCTGGCTCTGTGCTGGCTGTACATCTTCCCGGGGTACCGGATACCCAGCGATAAGGAGATGGTGGACGAGGTTCTGCGGCGGGGACGGACGTGGACCCGAAACCAATCGGGAATCGATCTGTATAGGTATCGATGAGCATCTGTGCATTAATGGGGGGGGGGGGTACAAAGACCCCCTAAAATCAAGTGTACGGTGTCGTGCATTCGTGTTTTTTTTTGCGCATCTTTGCACGGTAAGTGTCGCGTGTGCGCACGCGCTGAGCGCTCCGTCACCGCAGCGACCGCCGGGAGTCTTAATGAGGTAATTAACCGCGAGTTTGTGGCACGTTTGATTTAATTGAGCTAGCTGGGAAATGGACCGGGGTGGATTTATCCGTCTTGTTTTATCGACGCTGTTTTATAAGATGGGAGAGATGGCACGCTGCATTTGCGTATATTCGTTTAGCGGACGCTTTTTCCGACCAATCGGGCTTTCATCGTCACTGCGTTGGGATTCGAAGCCACAACCTTGCGCTCGCGACTGTGTAACCGCGACTGTACAGTCGGTTTGTGTCGCATGTGTCGTTGCCGTGATGAAAACCATTTTTTCGAGTTATAATTGTACTTCTTTTTTTCGCAGGAAGCTGCTCACAGAATGCTGCGACCCAAAGAAAATGTCGGTCGTGACGAAAGAGAATTCTCCGATCGGGAAGGTCCTATGGTACGACGGTGAAGTTTACCATTACCACACGGTCAACAATGAGACGTACCGGTACTTTATTCAGGTATCGTCTGATTTTAAGAGTTCCGTTAAGGGTTCTGTATTCTTTACCCGTGTTTCTAGGCGGTTTCAATGCCACAACGTTTAAAGATGCACGTGTGCGCTTTTGTGGCCCGAACGTAAGTTCCCGTACACATCCACAAGTGAAGAGTCCATTTGGATTGTTTATCATAAACATGTTAAAGAAATAACACGTAAATTACGTTCGGTGGAAAGGTTTGAATCTGATTCACATTGTGTATAACTGCGCCCTTCAGCCGTGATATATTCACAATACAGCACAGCCTCGAGTTCCTTATTGCTTTTATAAAATGGTTAGCACACTTAAAAAAAAATCTTAAGTAATTTATCTGTATTAAGTTTTAAGTTTTTGATAAGTAAAATTGCAATTTCCTGTTTTATAATGTAAAAAATTCAACTGATTGTTTATTTTAAAAAAATATTACGCAATAAATTATTTCAACATATTTCTAAGGAAGTAGCTATTATTAGATCAGATGGGAAGTTAACTTCAAGTCAGGCATTGTGTCTGATAAAACCGTCTTTATCGTGTGCGTTTCACAGTAAATATACATATAGATTACTTACATAGATTACATCGCTGTGATGAGTCAACGATCCTGACATACTGGGAGGACATCTTAACGCTTGACGAGTAAATATGTATATAGGGTTTATATTTTTGTTTTCAATCATAAACATTTCAAAGCAGTTTTATGGGAAATGTGTGATAAGGTCATTTACCGGTTGAAATGTTTTACAGTTTCATGGTCTATACCAGGCAACAGGTATTACACAGAAACCAATCACAGGCGAGACAAATTCTTCACGTCTTGAAAAGTACAAGAAAGCCAAATCAGAGCAGAAAAAGTCTGTTTGCCATCTCTGCTCCACTGGGAGTGGGTGGTTGTCATGTTGCAGATGCTCCAACTTTTTTTGACCAAATGAATAACAGTTTAGAATGAATTGAAAAGAATATCAGCTCTGAGAAGGGTTGATTTTCCAGAAATATTTAAAGCGCAGCTACAAGACTGTCAAGTAGTTCATAGATAGAGACCTGCTGGCTATTAATAGCAGAAAGGCCTGCGTGCCAGCAGGCTTATCTGGTATCCTGCCGTATCATCCTTTTTGATGCATTAAAGGGGCAGTAAGCAAATCTTGAGAAATGTTGTTGATTATGAAATCATCTTCCCGAATAAATTAAAAAGGGGAGAACGTGCTGTTTAAAACAGATGAGATAGATGTGACTCAAAATAATGAACTACAAGTGAACGAACAAGTACAAAGCTTTTTTATTATTAGAAATAATATAACTATGACGTATGTATATCATGTGAATCAACAAAACCAGGGTTTTATATTAAGCTGAATCCCAACTTTTGAAAGGCTTTGTAAGAACTTGCTTGGTCTTTCATCTTCGATTGGTAGCCAGATGAAGTATCTCCTTATGTAAGAATAGATGGATGGTAAAACTATACACAAGAGTTCTGCTTGCCAATGCAAAACCACTAAAGAATGCATAGTAGTCAGTCCGGCTGAATTATAACTTGTCAAAGTCAAAAGCCCCAACCCTAGTCTTACTAATATCAACATAACAATAAAACTGATATTAACTGTCTCTTTAAAAAGCATCACAATTTGGGTTTACGTTAACATGTATCATGAATCATGTACATATTTATCAAATATGTTTGTTAGTTAATCTTAACATTTACAAAACTGCCATCTGTATTTATATTTTCATCAGCCTCCTGATATATACAGTATCTTGGGTCCATAGATAAGAAACAGTTGGTTCTAAAAGAGGGGAAATTTTCCTTTCTAAGTAAGATTACAAACATGGATAAAGTCAGTACATAGAGTACATTCAGATTTCATTTAGTTTGTTTTTAATCTGCACAGTGAAACAATTATAAATACGAAATATTGTTGATTGTTGATTGTATACAATATATAATATGGCTTAGAATCTTTTAAAATAATGCCATGAAATAATTTGTTAACTCAGGATTGATGCACTTTTACATTAAGTTTCATACTTGGTCACTCTATAAAACACACAAGCACCCGGATTCTTATAATGTCCGGATTTTGTACTAAGCCATCCAAAGGACGGCAAAGGAAGTAAACTCTACATCAACAGCGTTTTGTGATGACAGAAGTGAAAAGTCGTTTTGCAAGTTACACGCACTTTGCTGAAAGTCAAACTGGGGTTAGTGTTTCCTGTAACACCATATGACAAACATTGAATAGAGGCATGCATTGCTGTTGTGAATGGAGGAAACCACTTCTAAAGCCAATGTGCAAAAAAGCATTTTGTCACGGCACATATTGACAAATCTGAAGACTATAGAGATTCTGTATTTGGAAGATGATTCTTTTTAACTGGGTTTGATTGAATGAAGTAAAATTCATGGTGCCAACAGTAAAGCATGGTGGTGGCACTGGGTTTCCATGCAGGTGTCTGGAGTTTTATTTTATTTGATAGAATCACAGATGTATGTAGAATGTGGAGAAGATGCCAACATGAATCTGTGCCCACTGTCAACTGGCATGCTTTCGAAATAATAAAAGGTTCACTCAATTTTGGAGAAGAACAGGGTAAAATAATTCCTTGGCCAAGGGTGTCACCAGACAGTCAACCCAACAGAAAAGTTCTGAAAAAACAATGAATCAAATTTGCTATTATTATTATTATTATTATTATTATTATTACATTAAGTGACCTACGCTCTTGTTAATAAAACATTTTCCTATCAAATGTTTTGTAAAAATGCATTAAACTGATCTCGCATTCAATGAGAAATCAAGCTCTATTATCTGAAATATTGTTGACAGCTTGAGCTATATAAATGAAGTTTGGCAACATTGACCATGCTTCACATATTTGCATGTGTTATTGAACCTCATACAGGTCTGAATGTCATCAACAGGACTTCCTCTTGATGTGTACAAGGTCTATTTGAGAGTTCGGTGTTTCTCTTAAAGCTATTTTTTATTTTATTGTAAATAAACTTTAGCACATTTGTTTCAAGCGCACACATATTTGTTACGAGTTTAAGTTTTTTTTTAAATTTATTACCCAAAGTTGTTTTGGTTTGAATTCACTTATCTAGCTTTTGCTTTCCTTCACCCAAACTGCACAATTTCCAGGTCTGTAAATGCTTGTTTGCAACTAGTGGCCGTCTTGTTGCCGTCTAGATTTGTGATGCCAGTCGTGTTCTCGTGGTTGGAGAGTTGGACTTGTACGCTGAAAGGTTGTGGGTATGAATCCGTTTTATTGTGGATAAAAGCCTCTGCCAAATGATTTCATGTAAATGTGATGTGTTTGCTTATTCACATCTATTTCAGAAAATAGAGCTGGTTGCCACCCAGTTGATGATTTTAGGTTTATCGAGAAATGGAGATATGCATGATGTGCATTCACTAGACCGGAACCACTGTTCTAGATAAAAGCTGTAGTAGTCTCTTGGAAAAAGTCTCATTCTATTGTAAACACAATGTAAGATGTTGTGATGTTGCAGTGGACTTCTGTGCATGCAATCTGAGTTGGTTAACAGCATTCTCCAGAATATCTTCTTTTGTGATCTGCAGAAGAAAGTCAGTTCTGCAGGTTTGAATGAGGATGAAGAATTTTTATATAAAGTGAAAAAATATGATATTACACATTAATAATCATCAAAACGCCAATATTCCTTTTTATGATAATAATTAAACAAATAGAATAGATTTATATATTTAAAAAAAGTTATATGTTATAATGACAATAGTGCTATGCTTGAATGTGAATATGAAGTAGTTGGTCCTGGTTTTTCTGTCCACCCCCACTCTCCGTGATGCAAAGCCAAGCACTCGGCCCACTAAAAATAAACAGGAGAGACACCAGTATGGGCCTTGATTGTCATGTTCTGGGCACCCTGCCGTCTCACAGTCGCAGTGTTCCTCCTACCCCGTCTCAATGCCCACGCTACTTATTAATGGACACACACACATAGACTTGCTATTCACACATGCCCACGCTACACTCCAGAAGCCTTACTCTGTGGTTTACTTTAAAGGTTTGCTATGGACAGTTCGACTTAGTTCATTATAAACAACAAGCAATTTTATGTTCTGCATTTTGTCCAACTGACTTTGAATCTATTTGAATCAAATAACAATGTGTGGAGAACATATGAACAGATCTGCAGTTGGATTCTATTTGTTTGGTTTGACGAAAATTGGTGCATGTCCATGTCGCGAAAATAGCAAACTCTTTGTTGTGAACCCAGCAAAAATGTTTTGGTTTTTATATAGCGCTTTTATGTGTTTTGAAGTAGCTTTACAAACTTGATATACTTAAAAAGACAATCGGACATTTTTCAATTGTCTGCAAAACAACAAGTGCAATATGTTTCAAAGCTCTAATAACATCCTACTTTTTCAAGAGCTTTTCATTACTAAAGCCATTTGATAGTATTTTTATATGGTTTGTAATGATATTATTGATGATCCCTTGTACAGCTGTAAAAAAACATAAAAATGTAAATCGTTTTCCTCTGAATACCCAACCTGATGATATCCCGGCAACTACATAATTAATATTTGTTCATTTAATAAGCTATCCGCGATAATCAATTACTTGTAATGACCTTCAGCAGATATATGTCATCACAGAAACCAAACCAAATCATAAAGAAATTACTACTCACAAAGCCTTCGACATTTTTGCATTGACTGTTCGACATCATGGCTAAAAGCCGTTCTCTTTCCCCGATGCCAGGGCCAGATGGAATCTGCACACTTTTTTTCTTTATTCCTTGCGGAATATTTTTTTAGATTTAGATAGATTTAAATTTTTATATTACTCATTTAGTCATTACATTTACATTCTAAATACCGATCTTGAAAACATGGAACAGCAATCAATACCTAAAGACACCAGGGGATGGGCACGAGCTGTGTTCAGTGCAGACCAATCGCGTTTTGCTGAAATCAGCAGAAAATATGCGGTTGCGGATTCGCGTGGCCTTGCTTAAGGCTCACACAAGTAATCGCAGATGTGGATTTATCGCATTAACTATGAACATTTCCACTTTTGATTCTGTACCCAAAATACAAATTCCTTGTGTGCGTAAAGATCATTTGGCAATAAGAATGATTCTAATTCTTAATTTTATATCATTATAATATTATATATAAATAAAAAACAATATTAGTATTTTTAACCAAAATCCAAAGGTTTTGTAATGTGTTTAAAAATAAAAACGATGATGTGTAATGCAAATGTAAGCTGCAATCTCCTTTGATACAGAGAAGCTTTATTGATTTCCCCTTCTTTGAAGCATCTCGGTATTGTGAACCTTGATTTAAATCTGTATTCATTCAAAGAGACAAAGGGAAATTTACTGTGTGTGTTTGAGGCTTTATTGCTTGACCCACTTGTGAAACTCTCCCTGTTTTTGTGTTGCTAGGATACACCATTGCAGCTTCCACTGAAAAAATGTTCAGTGGTGGGCAATGGCGGGGTCCTGAAACACAGCGGCTGCGGAAAAGAAATTGACCAGGCTGACTTTATCATGAGGTGAGATGGACTGAATATTTTCCGTTCACAACATTTAAATGGAATGCCCTCACTTTCATTGACATATTTATTTGAAAAATTCAAATCCCATACACCTGCATTGAAGCAGGGCCCTTGAGTCCTATCTGGAGACCGAGAAACTGGGCATGAGTGATATCTGTTTGGCCAATAAGCAAACACAAGGGTTCAGGACCACCCAAAGCATCTTAGAATCGGCACTAATTATAGTTATATGTTTTATTGTAGTTTAATGCGTTTTTATTTTTCAAGTTTTATTATCTACATGTTCAAGTATTCTGCATTCTTTTGTCATTTCCTTAGTAGTTTATTTATACTGTTGCTATCTATGTTTAATTTTTATTACATCTGTAGTTAAGTTTTTGTTTTACTTGTTATTATATTTCCATTTGTAACTAAAAGAAATATTTTATTTAGTTTATTTTGAAAAAATATGTATGCTTGAAATGTAACATACATAATTAAATACGAATACTAGTTTAACGCTATAATTTGATCGTGAAAAACCTGAATCAGAAATTCTTCTGGACCAGTGTTCACCACCGCTTTCCTTTTCCCGAAGTGGTTAAAAACCACCAATATAATGCTTATAACTTTAACTATAACATAATTATAACTTTAATACATCTTATGCTTGATAAAAAATTACAGATAGTAATTGTGTCAGACTAAAATAATTGTGTTCAATGTCCATGACATTATTAGGAAGGCAAAACTACTTTGTGACTCCCAGTCTGTGACCTGTAATGTAAAGGGGGCATTAGCAGCGCTCTGGCGACCACCTACAACACCCTACGTTTTTATTTGCCTCCTCTCACCTACTTCCATTTCTTTTTTACCTCTAGATGTAACCTTCCTCCTTTGTCCAAAGAGTACACGGCTGACGTGGGAACCAGAACACACCTGGTGACTGCTAATCCAAGCATTATAGAAAAGAGGTACAACTGCCTTTCCTAAATTACATTTTGTCCTTATTTTTAAATTACATTTTGTCCCTGTTCTTATGAAGAATCCAATTTACTCGCTCAGCAAATGTTCCCACGTTAAGAAACAGGCTAGTCTAAAATGGCCTAATCTGGTTTGGTTAGTGTTTGAGAAGAGTTGTGGCTACTCTCCAGGCATTTCCTGTACACCGTTGTGGTCGAGACACATCACAAATTAAACAAATGATGTTATCAGAGAACTTGTAAAGCAACCGTTTATGAATTTGTATGGGTTTATGTTGGCGGTGTCTGTTTTTTTGACCACTTCATTTAGGTTAATGACATTTAAGAAAGTGAAACAGAAACGGTTGAAAATAGATTAAAGAGGATGTGAAAAACCCGACCTGTTGGTTTCATGAACGGAGAGGCTCATATTGACCCTTTTTAGTACATTATCTCTTTGATTTCTTGCATTAGCTTGCAGAAGTGTATCCAAAGTGTATTGGATTCAGTAACCGGGTTGTTTCCTATTACGTGTAGTGTAACATAACATGCTTTTGTTATTATTGAAAGGAATATTATATCTATGGGAGTGTATCAGACATGTTAATGCGCAAACGTTTATGTTTCAGCTTTCAGAGTCTGCTTTGGTCCCGCAAAGCCTTTGTAGAAAGCATGAAGGTGTACGGGTCCAGCTACATCTACATGCCTGCATTCTCCATGAAGCCCGGGACTGACCCCTCCCTCCGCGCATACCACGCCCTCGCAGACTACGCCTCCAACCAGACAGTCGTCTTCGCCAACCCCGACTTCCTCAAAAACGTGGGCCGATTCTGGAAGAGCCGCGGCGTTCACGGCAAGCGCCTCTCGACGGGGCTGTTCCTCGTGAGCCTGGCGCTCGGCCTTTGCGAAGAGGTGACCGCTTACGGTTTCTGGCCGTTTTCCATAGGGCTGGACGAGCAACCGGTCAGCCACCATTATTACGACAACATTCTCCCGTCTTCTGGGTTTCACGCTATGCCTGAGGAGTTCCTGCAGCTCTGGCACTTGCACAAGAGCGGCACGCTGCGTATGCGCGTTGGCCATTGTGCTACGGCGGGGGAGGAGGAGAAGAGGAAAAAATAGAAGTGGATGTGTTGCCGGGGGCAACTCCCTTTATTGCCACAGGAACGGAGTGGCCATCTTTTCCTGTGATTAGCATGAGAATACCGTGAGCTGATGCACCCACCCCCAAAGCCGGGCCTCTTTCTTCAGTGTCTAAATGCTTGACCCCCCGTGTATGTACCCGAAACAGCCTCAAACACAACCCACCCGTAATTGCCACGGTACCGACCTGCATGTTAACCCATTCTCGTGTATGCGCTCACTGGAAGCTTGTCGTATCTTTCGGTGGAGGTGGTGGGGGTCTGTCACATGACCTATTTTAACTGCATCCACCAGCACCTCGACCCTTGATCCCAGGGGCTATTTGTTTACTTAATGTATAGATTTCTCCGGGGGAGGGACTGCTTCCGAAAGTCTTGAGAAAATGCTTTAACATTTTTCATGTTTTGTTTTAAGTCGGTTCGTGTTAAGCACCGTTTTTTATTTTTGTGTAAATGACATATAAGGAAAAATGTGAGCAATGTCGTATTTGCACAAATATGTGTAAAATCAAGTTTAGTTTGGGAGAAAAGGCAGGTATATTTGGGCACCGAATGTGAAAGGCGTACGGCCGTGATTTTATTATCTTGTGAAATTTTGCTGGTTTTATATAAGTGTATGTGTTGTTGTGGGTACGATTTTTCCATTCCGTTATTGTAACATTCAAAGGTAAGTGTCAGTATACTGTGAAATGCATCTTTCACATCAGTGCGCCATATGTTTTTTTTTCTATATGAATATCCAGTGCAGTGCAAGGATTTGCACAACGTCAAAAGCGACTTGCGGTGTTCTTTTTATATATACATTATCAGTGTATTTCCTGGTATTGGACCAGGAAAAAACAAGACATCGAGCTCCATCTTGTTTTCGGTGCCAGTGGAGGAAGGTCTGATCGCCGGTGGACTGGCAGTTTGTTTTTCTCAATCACGATTCTTATTATTTGGATGAGTTTTGAGATCATATGAAGACACGGGGAGCGAATGACCCCGGTGACAAGGAACCACGCTTGACTTTTTTTTCCTGCTAAGGTGCTGGTCACCTGGTCCATGTAAATAATCGCCAATTTCGTTCCTGTTTCCATGAGTGTTGTGTTCTTTGAATGTAACGGCAGTCATTTTAGTAGTCTGCCTGGTAACTTCTTTTTAAGCATTGTAATTGAATCGCACACGGGAATTAGGGTTTAGTGTAGGTTCTAGCTGTAATAAGATCACACGAGCTTAGCGAAAGGACAGAAGTGTTATTATGTTAAATCGTGATGGAAACATATTCTCCGCGAGTGCGCGAACTCTTGGCGAATGCATCGTAAGAATATAGTCCCGGTGTATTTAATATTCATACTTGCGTTTCTGTAACAGTACCAAACAACAGTATTAAAGGTGATTTTATAGTTATCTTCGAAAGTCTGTGCCAGAATAAACCAGATGTAGTATTTATGCAGCTAGTTATAAACATGTCAAACATAGCTGTTGCTCTGCCATGACGGTAGTCGACTGTATAAGGAAACCTGTTACAATGTGTATTCTGGCTATATTTTGGGCACAAGCAATAAGCTTACGTTGCTAGAACAATTTTGTGTTTATGTACTTGTGTAGGGTAAGTTTCAGGCAGTAATGTCACCAAGACCCATAGGTGAATCTCACATAAACACATGCAGGACACATTTAATCCTTATATCAAAAGGAAACATTTCGGCATAGAAATCGAAATTCTCCAAACCGCGTTTGTTATTCATAGCGATTTTCTTCAGCAGCGTAGTCTACAGTTTAGCTTTTAATATTATTTATGATATCATTATTAATGTTTTCTGTTATGGTACTGAGAATTCGGGGAATGTGCTCATTTTCACGCCTATAAAAGGAACTACGCGTTTGACCGGTTTCACGAGGTTTATTTAAAGAGTTTAGGGAGAAGTGTGCCCCTGTCTGTATAGAGTTCCTCAAAAAGTCCATGAACACGTTTTCAAACGTCTTTAAGCAGATGCGTGCCTTTATGAACAGGAAAAAAGAAGGCTAAGGTTTTATCTGCATCTAAGGACCTTTGTTTTTTAACTTTAAACCTCACATGTTTTGATGAGTGACGTCAACCACGACTGATGTGTTGCCTGCTTATGGAGAACGCCTTTTTATGAACGAAAGAAATGCACATTTTGGATATTGGGCGTTGAAATGTCTAAGCATGCGGTTAGAGAAGGACCAACCTACAGTTTTTTATTGTAACATTTTAATTGCCAGGTTTTTAATGTAGGCCGATTTGGGAAAAATTACGTTATGGGAGCTGGCATTTTATCTTTATTTATTTGCACTTTGTGCTGTTCAGTATTGTGAATGAGTGAGGTTATAGTTTGTTGCATGACTGTGAATTGTAATTGGTTTTTGAAACTGATTTTGAGTTATAAACTCACAAATGTTATGTATATTTAAGTTTTTGCCCTCTGAGTTTCTTAGCCATAAGAGGGGATGATCCCTTCTGAAATTCTGCTTACCTCAAATGTACTATACACTGTTAACTTCATCAGTGAAGCTCATAGGAGCTTGAATCTTAGGTTATCGTGTCACTCTAAAATGATGTAATGGCATCAAAATATGTCCATTTTCTTTGCTCAAGCGATTGGGTGATGGATTTACTTGAGCATGTCACAATCTACGAACAGTAAACAGGAACAGAGCTGAACGTTGTTTCTCTACAGAATGGGTTATGCCAATAATTAAACATTTCAATTCTGCGTTCGATAATAAAAGACCAGTGTCAACTAGTCTGCTGCAGTATGTGTAGTGTGAATTGTAATTCTGAATGACATTAAATTTGGTGGAAGTCTATAACTGAGTACGTTTTATCTGATGTCATGTTTTCTTTCAGCGATTCTCTTCACAAGATTAAGAAAAATAATATATCCGTTTGGCCATTTTAAATTGCAGAGACAAAAGGCAGCTATTTCAACACATACATTTTTTAATGTCACCGTCCAGCTGTCACATTGAGGACAAACACAAGGGGACTCATTTTATATGTGTTTGTAGTTCATAAAGCTATAGAAAGAATAAATATAAGGGGAGAGACAACCATGTGACACAATAAAAATATCCGGCTGTATTTTATACTGGAGTGGGTGTTTAAATTGGAGGTTTTGTGTGACTTCAGAGGTTTACAATACAACTGTAAACCAAGTGTGGGCTGTGAAAAGATATTAATGCAGATTACTCCAGGCAATTTAAAACGCCTACATAACAGTTGCACATTTAGACCCCAAAAGGCAATATCAATGGCAAATCAACCGCATTTGTGTTCTCACACGCCCGCTCTCACAACTACACACTAAGGCCATGCAGGTTCAGCGAAACAAAATGTTGTGGAAACGAACAAAAACACATACAGTATCGATGTGTGACATGGGAAATAAATAAAGCGCTTTGCAAAAACTACAAATTAAATTGTTAATATGTAGGGGTAAGTCTGAAAAGCGCATTGAAGAAAAACAATGGACATCGCTATTATAATGGTCGGTGTTCAAAAAAAGTTTTCTTACCTTCCTCAGATTTGGAAAGATATGCTTATAATTTGAGGTGTCAGGTATGATTTTGTGGGTAATGTAAATATCACGGTGCATACTGCAAATTTATGTATCAAACATAAATAGTCATAAAGGGGCGAAAGAACAGCTTCACATATCCCTATTACGCCTTGTTGCAGTACAAATAAAAATGCTATACATAAGCCACCAAATCTATGGGAATCCTTCACCCACATCCATCCACCAATCACTTCTTTGAAATCACTTATCAGAATTGTTGCCTGGTTGAATGGTTGATGTTCAGCACAGACTCTGCAAAGTGGTTCTGAATATTTCCACTGTAAGCAATAGCAGGGGATGACCGACACGGGCTACACATCCTCATAAATCCATAATCTACATAAAACTATCATTTCCTGTGCCAGGCCTTTTAGTTTTTGCAGCCAACAAGCCCCATTTGGCCTATCCATCTTTTTTATGGAACACTTGAATTAATTTTCTTTCACCCAGCTTGATACAGTTAAACGCTCAAGAAAATGAGCAAAGTGCTGACTTGAGTGGACTATGCAATATTTTAGCCAGTATTGAGTCACACACTATATTGTAGATAGAAGATATGTATATTTGATCATAAGAATTGCTGGGTCAGTCTCACGAAACCACTGAAACATGGTAGAAGACCTGACTCGGTAACAATTCGGCTACACAAAAATGATCATAGTAAACATCATTTGTGTTCTCTACTGTCTTGTGAGATTATGTTTGCTTGTATTTGCTTGTCAAGTCTTTGTCCCTGTGCTGTTCATTTGAAAAACCCTTTCATAGCTGTCTTCTTCTAGTTGTAGTTTCAAGTGCTTTTTGTGGAATATTCTGTTTGTCTTCCCATCGTGGTTATTTATTTTGTGATTCAAGTTTTTGGTTAAGTGCCAATCTGCCCGCATCTTGGTTCTACCTGCCACATTTCCTGCCAGGAAATTCTGTAATATATAAATAAGTATATGTTAAACATCTACCAATTGAAGGTTTCTAAAGTTCATCCAATAAAAACACTGTTAAATAAGCATTACATATTTTTGTTAAATGAAACACTTCAATTCTCTAATTTAAAGTTTTTACGGAAGTTTTTGTTTTGATTTTCATCACTAATATTTCTAAAATGTTGGTAAACAAGAATCGCCATGGGCTCCAAGCTAAATTTCCCCCACATCCACTTTGAACATTTGACTCCCAACTTCATCAAAATCACACTTATCATTATAAGGCTGCTCATGAAAAGAAGAGCTGTGACACAATAACATCCCTAAGGCTACTCATACATTTCTACAACAATTGTCCTCTGTTTAATGACAATGATCAGAGTCAAGCACTTTGACTCATTGAAACTGACTGATGAGCAGATAAAGGGTTATTATCCTTTTTTAATACCATTTAAGAGGAAACACGGTCAATTAAATTATTTTGGTATATTTTTCTTTTATAACATGTCCTCTTTAACAGCGATACCTTATCGTGATACTTAAGATCACAATAAAATGTTTAATTGCATGTGTTCAATGCTGTGAAAATGTCAACCTTACCATGATAACATGAAAAGTTTTTACCAAAGGTGAAGGATGTTGGAATATTAGCCTCTATCAACATTCAATAAAAATACACAAGAAGTGAACGGAATCTGTGACTTACACACTGTATTACAACATAAGTCTTCCACAGAACATAATATGACTTAAGTTAATGATGACTTTTTCATTTTAAGGTAATCTGTTCTATAAGAAACAAGTAATGTGCAAATATCTGACTCAGTGGTCTCAAAGATACTTAACAATACATTGAAATCCCATTTTATTCCGCTCTGACTAAATTGTGTGCCTCTTTTTGCTTTTTCCATGTAAAATCTAAACATTCAATTTTGCTCAAATAAAGTTCTTGCTGTTTATGTGCACTTGTAAGAAAACCATTCAGGAGCCCAGTGAAAACATAAAAATACAAATATATATATATATATTTTTTTTGTTGTATTGTTTAACTTTCTTGCCATGACAAAGTTTTTTTCTAATTTTTTTATTATTGGTCAAATATACAACCAAAACAGGGACGTTTCCCTTTCTGTCGGTCTCTCGACGTTGTGTCGAAGAACGACAGTATGGGGTTCGCTCTTGAGAACCAATCGACTCTGACTTTGTTTAAAAGGCCAATGAAATTTGGCGAATGAAATTTGCATGCCATGCCCCGCCCCGGACATCCGGGTATAAAAGGGGAGACGGCGTGCTCATTCATTACCTTTTGTTCTTCGGAACCTGGCGGATGACTTCGAGTCTGAAGCAAGAATCGACTTCTGGCGATCATCTTCCTGCTGGTGTCACGACGCGGTTTGCAGCGGACTGTCCATCTTCGACTCCCCTGAGCGTCCAGCAGAAGACAGAGAGTGTCTTCTCTTTCTTAAAAGAGCAAAATTCTAACAGCGTGTTGCCTCATGGCGCATAGCTGTTCCCTTGGTTGCGGCAAGCTTGTCCTAGATGGGGACACCCATGATGCCTGCCTCGTGTGTTTGGGTCTCCAGCACGCTGAGGGGGCATTTATGGGACCGACCTGCCGCATTGCGAGCAGATGTCGATCAAGACGTTGCGGTTACGGGTGGCTTCTTTCCTTGGAGAGCGAGCCACCATTTCGTCAGCTCCTTGCGGATCGTTGGCTGCGGCTACGGCACGGTCGGCGGTCTCGAGGAGCGGCGTCCGTGATTACGAGGGCTCTATGGATGTCACCCCGTCAGCCTCTGGCTCGCGGAGCATCCATACCTCGGCACGCTCGTCTACCCCATCAGCGAGAGACGGTACGCTGTCTCTCGCTTCCTCCCAGGATGAGGACGAGCTGTCTGTCGCAGCATCGGAGGGTGACCTGCTAGCCTCGGATTCGGAGGACATCCTGGAGCTTCCGCCTCTGGCAGGTAAGTCCCGGGATGATTCGGATCCTGAGATGGCGGCCATGCTTTCCCGGGCCGCCGTGAGCATTGGGCTTCAGTGTACGGCCCCGCCGTCACCCCAACGTTCGCGGCTGGACGCATGGTACCTGGGATCCGGGCGGGGTTCAAAGCCACGCCCGATCCCGGTGCCATTTTTTCCGGAAGTGCACGAAGAGATCACAAAGTCGTGGAATGCGCCGCTTTCGGCGCGTACACGGCAGACGGGTTCTTCCACCCTCACTTCCCTCGATGGGGGGGCAGCAAGGGGTTACGTTGACATACCCCAGGTGGAGCGGGCTGTTGCGGTGCACTTGTGCCCTCAGACCGCTTCTACCTGGAGGGGTCAGCCGAAACTTCCATCCAAGGCGTGTAAGACCTCTTCGACCCTCGGGTCGAGAGCTTACGCTGCCGCTGGACAGGCTGCTTCCTCGCTCCATGCCATGGCCATCCTGCAGGTCCACCAGGCCAAGGCTCTTAAGGAGCTAGACGAGGGAAGTTCTGACCCCGCAGTTCTGCAGGAGCTGCGCACTGCGACTGACCTGGCCCTCCGGGCCACGAAGGTTACGGCGCGTGCCCTGGGTCGGACGATGTCCACTTTGGTGGTCCAAGAGAGACACCTCTGGCTGAACCTTGCGCAAATGCGTGAGGCCGAGAAAGCCCGCTTTCTCGATGCCCCCATTGCGCAGGGTGGGTTGTTTGGAGACACGGTGGAGAGCTTCTCTGAGCAGTTTTCCGCCGTGCAGAAGCAGACGGAGGCTATCAAGCATATCCTCCCTCGCCGCAGCCAGGCCGCCCCCGTGCCGTCTAGGCTCCGTGCATCGTCCGCTCCCAAACGACCTCGCCCCTCCCAACCGACCACTCCGGTTGTATCTCCCCCTGAGGCGGCGACCCGGAGATCGGCGACCCGGAGGAGAGTGACTCCTCCCAGTCAGCAACCACCCCGCAGGAAGAGCGGGAAGCGGACCTGACGGGAGGCAACCAGCGGAGGAGACACCACCATGCCCGGCCCAGGACATTCCATCTCCAAAGTGGCCGGTGCGGGACGGTCCTGCCACGTCCCAACTCGTGCCGGGCCCTTTTCAGGGCCTGGCGCCCACTTCCTCTCAAAAAGAGCTGTTTCCTCCTCTGGTTTTAAAACTCAACCGCTATCACTCTCCGAGCGACGGTGTACGGTTGCAAGACGTTTCGTCAGTCCGACCCCACGTTGCGTCAACCCGACCCAACACTGCGTCACGACTAGACGTTGCGTCACATCGGCGGAATTGCAGTCAGACACTCTCTCAAATAGACGGTGTGCTACACTGCAAATCCCACAGGCAGGTAAGTACTCGGGACAGCAAGCCCCTAGGGGATCCGTCCCCAGGCAGAGCGGCTGTCCTGAGAGCCACAGAACCCCCCTCCATGGAGATGGTGAAGGAGATCGTTCCTCTGGTCCCGCTGGCCCAACGACTGCACGCATGGTCCATGCTAGGCAGACCGGGGCGGTGGCTAGACCGAACGATCCGTCTCGGCTATGCGATCCAGTTCGCCAGACACCCTCCCAAATTTCGGGGAATCCTTCAGACCTCGGTACGAGGGAAGGATTCCGCCGTTCTTCGGGCAGAGGTGGCGACTCTTTTGGCAAAAGAAGCGATCGAACCCGTTCCCATGGCCGAGATGTCGTCGGGCTTCTACAGCCCGTACTTCATTGTCCCCAAGAGAGGTGGAGGGCTGCGCCCAATTCTGGACCTGCGTTCACTGAACAGGTGTCTATACAGACTTCCGTTCAGAATGCTAACACAGAAGCGCATCCTCGAGTCTGTCAGACACGAGGATTGGTTCGTGGCGATCGACCTGAAGGACGCGTACTTTCACGTCTCGATACTTCCTCGGCACAGACCGTTCCTACGGTTCGCCTTCGAAGGTCGGGCGTACCAGTACAAAGTCCTGCCCTTCGGGCTGTCCCTATCTCCCCGCGTCTTCACGAAAGTCGCGGAAGCCGCACTATCCCCCCTCAGAGAGCAGGGCGTGCGTGTACTAAACTATCTCGACGACTGGCTTATCTTGGCTCACTCGCGAGATCTAGTATGTACACACAGGGACATGGTGCTTCAGCACCTAAACCGATTGGGTTTACAGGTCAACCGGGAGAAGAGCAAGCTCGCCCCAGTGCAGAGCATCTCTTATCTCGGTATGGAACTAGACTCTGTCACCATGTTGGCACGACTCACGGAAGAGCGTGCCCAAGCCTTGCTGCGAAGCCTGAGCAAGCTCAGGCGTCCAGTGGTCTCCCTGAAATATTTTCAGAGGCTCCTGGGGCATATGGCATCCACGACTGGGGTTATCCCACTCGGGTTGATGCACATGCGACCACTTCAGCATTGGCTTCAGAGTCGGGTTCCGAGGAGCGCGTGGCGCACAGGCACCAGGCGGATTGCCATCACGCCTCAGTGTCGGAGCACCCTGGCCCCATGGTCCTCCGGGACCTTTTTACGAGCGGGAGTACCCCTCGGACAGGTTTCGAGGCGCGTTGTGGTGACAACGGACGCCTCCCTGTTGGGCTGGGGAGCAGTGTGCAACGGGCATACAGCTTCGGGTCGATGGACGGGTCCCCGACTGTACTGGCATATCAACTGCCTGGAGTTGTTAGCGGTCATGCTCGCCCTCAGGAGGTTTCTACCTCTAGTGAGAGGCAAGCATGTGCTGATCCGCTCCGACAGCAGGGCCGCGATAGCGTACATCAACCGCCAAGGCGGGATGCGCTCGCGCCGCTTGTCACAACTTGCCCGACGCCTCCTCCTCTGGAGTCAGCAGAAAATAAGATCTCTGCGAGCCGTATTTCTCCCAGGCTACCTGAATCAGACAGCCGACGCGCTCTCTCGTCAGACGCCGCCTCGAGGAGAATGGCGACTCCATCCTGGGACGATCCGGCTGATATGGGAAATGTTTGGTCAGGCACAGGTGGACCTGTTTGCCTCACCAGACAACACCCATTGCCCCCTGTGGTACTCCTTGACCGAGGGTTCCCTCGGCACGGATGCCCTAGCGCACAGCTGGCCCCGGGACAAGTGGAAGTACGCCTTCCCCCCAGTGAGCCTTCTTGCACAGGTCCTGTGCAAGGTCAGGGTCGAGGAACACCAGGTCCTGTTAATTGCGCCATACTGGCCCAACCAGGCTTGGTTCGCAGAGCTAATACCTCTAGCGATAGCTCCCCCCTGGCCCATTCCCCTGCGGAAGGACCTTCTGTCCCAGGGGAAGGGTACGGTATGGCACCCACGACCAGACCTCTGGAACCTCCATGTCTGGTCCCTGGACGGGACGAGGAGATCCTGAACGAATTACCTCCGGCGGTGGCGGACACAATTGTTCAGGCGAGGGCACCAACCACGAGGCGTTTATAAGCTGCAAAGTGGCGCATCTTCTCGTCCTGGTGCTCTTCACATGGTGAAGAGCCCGGAGCATGTGCGATCAGTGCAGTGCTGTCCTTTCTCCAGGAGAAACTAGAGGACAGCCTTTCGCCATCTACGCTCAGGGTATATGTTGCCGCGATTGCCGCACACCATGAGCTGGTGGAGGGTAAGTCTCTCGGACAGCACAGCCTGGTCACAAGGTTCCTCAGGGGTGCGAGGCGGGTTAATCCCCCGCGTCCGCGCTCCATACCCTCTTGGGATCTCGATGTGGTCCTAGCGGGCCTTTCCGAGACTCCTTTCGAGCCCCTAGTAGAGTCTGACCTTCCTCGTCTCACGGGGAAGACAGCACTCCTAGTAGCGCTTGCCTCTATCAAGAGGGTAGGGGACCTACATGCACTCTCCATGTCCGACGAGTGCCTACAGTTCGGGCCGAATAACTCTCACGTTATCCTGAGACCCCGACCCGGCTACGTGCCCAAAGTTCCTACCACCCCCTTTCGGGATCAGGTAGTGAACCTGCAGGCGCTCCCCACAGGGGAGGAAGACCCAACTCCTTCAGTGCTGTGTCCGGTACGAGCGTTACGCTTCTACCTGGAACGCACGCAGAGCTTCAGGAGCTCTGAGCAGCTTTTTGTCTGTTATGGAGGTCAGCAAAGAGGGAGAGCTGTCTCCAAACAGAGATTGGCACACTGGATCGTGGATGCCATTTCCATGGCTTACCGATGCCAGAACCTGCCATGCCCGCTCGCAGTGAGGGCTCACTCTACTAGGGGTGTAGCCTCCTCGTGGGCTTTGGCTCAGGGCGCCTCTCTGGCAGACATCTGCACAGCTGCGGGTGTTGGGCTACGTCCAACACCTTTGCAAGGTTTTATAACCTCAGGGTGGAACCAGTATCAGCTCGGGTTTTACGCAGGTAGAACTAGCCACTGGCCGGGCGTACGCCTGCGAAAGAGCCTTCTTCCCTTTTCAGGTGAGTTCAGTGCTCTAATCTACCTCTCTACTTCCCCTACAGGCGAGTATAGGTAACCTAATTCCATCACTCAGCACCTCCATGGTAACAGGCCGGGCGGAGCGGACCTTGTAACCAGGCTGAACATCGGAGTCAGCTGCCCCTTTTCAGGTGAGCCCCTTTCTTCAGCCAGTGCTCCGTACGTAGTGGCTCCCCCACTCAGGGGTGGCCCCGTATGATGTAATTCCTTCACCAGAATTCCCCATTAGGTGAATGTGTGATCTCCCTCACGTGGTGCTCCCAAAATACAGGTAGCAATGCACACTAATTTTTTCCATGAGTTCTGCCCTTATCAGGTGAGACCATTGGTACATCTCCACATGTTAACCTCCCTACGGTAGGATGTGGCCTCCGTAATGCACTCCCTCCTTGAAGGGGCCGCGTTTCCCAGTGCAGTTCACGGTCGGGCGGCTATCTCGCTGTAGAGATAGGAAGGCCGTCGCCCGTGGAGACCGGTGGTAAGTTACCTCTCACCTTTTTGTCAAAAAAGCTCTGGGACGTGTTACCATTTCCCCACTGGAAGGTTACGCTCTCGCGTAGAAGCACAGACCGTTGGACCCGCTCGAGCCTGTCAGGGTCGCTCCGCTAGAGATCGTGACGCAGCACAGCGACGTGGCGTGTTACATAGGAACCCCATACTGTCGTTCTTCGACACAACGTCGAGAGACCGACAGAAAGGGAACGTCTAGGTTACTATTGTAACCCCGGTTCCCTGATGGAGGGAACGAGACGTTGTGTCCTTTCGTGCCACGTCGCTGTGCTACTCGCTGCAGCGATCGTGAGTCATCCTTACGTTCCTCAGCACAAAAGGTAATGAATGAGCACGCCGTCTCCCCTTTTATACCCGGATGTCCGGGGCGGGGCATGGCATGCAAATTTCATTCGCCAAATTTCATTGGCCTTTTAAACAAAGTCAAGTCGATTGGTTCTCAAGAGCGAACCCCATACTGTCGTTCTTCGACACAACGTCTCGTTCCCTCCATCAGGGAACCGGGGTTACAATAGTAACCTAGACGTTTTCTCTATTATCATTAGGACTGGATAATCGGGTGAACATGTAAAATGGCAGTGTTTATGTCAATTCTCTTAAGACATTAAGTTCTGTAACACTATGATTGGATATCCTGATAGCCGTCAAACTTTTTCTGTTTGTTCAGTCCTAATGCAAAGAAAGGATATCCTGTGGTCGGGGAGGTGTTTTGTGAAAACAGCTTATATCACACTGTCCAAAAATATTGTTTGGCAAAGATATACACTAAAAACAACCAAAAACTTTGAATCTAACTTGTGGTCCCTTTCATTAATTTCACACAAAATTAACTCACACTTTGTTTAACCAGCATAAAACCCCCCAAAAAAATGAAGGGGCAGATCAAACCAAATGCGCTTTCTGCAGTCAGATGCTCATGTTTCCGAATCTTAAAAGCACGTTTGGTATAATCTTCCTCATGTGAGTGTACTGGAAGAATTGACGTGTAACAAATATTGAAAATATATTAAAGAGACAGAAATCCAAATGTCCTGTTTTAAATTAAAAAACATTTTTGTTAAGTTGTATTTAAATAACTTAGTATAAACATATGCTATTTGATTTTTAACGTATATAGCCAATTTATGTTAGTTAAAGTAACCATTGACTCACATAGTAGGAAACAAACGACTTCTTACGAGACATTTTGAGAAATGTAGAAAAACAAACTACACATTTTTTTGCTACCTTTACTGTCCCCTGTTTCAGAGTCATAAACATCAACATTGTTGATACTATAGTAGACAACAAAGCTCTCATTTAACTGAACTGGGACTGAAACGTTTGATCAACAAGTCGAATACTAGAACATCATTTTATATAACTCTGCTCAAAACAAGCCCAAGCTTTATAGTCCCTACACCCTCTCAGCCCTGGGGATTTCTGACCTTAATTCACCCAGAACACTCATGTGAACTATAAATGATTTTAAGCCACAGACTCTCAAGTGCCTCCAAAGAATACAGACATCTTATACCATCTGACTCAAAACAACACCATTTTGTTCACATAGTCATTGCTTCTGACTGTTATTTCCAACTGAAGACGTATTTATGTCAGAGGCCTGTCCCTTGCTCATGTTAAAAGAATCTTAATTTCTTAATTTATTATCGTGGTTGTGTGTGAGAGAAGTTCAGATCATACATTTTTGTCAGAAGGTCAATGGTCTGTCCCAAGGCCTGTTATGACTCTGTCTGGAATGACAAGGCCATTACCTCATAACACATGCATAAATGACCAAAGCTCAATCAATTATAAGCATTTAAGATACAGAGCAGGAATTTTACAAACATGCAATAAATGCAATGACTCAGAATATTGTTTAGAAATGTCTTAAAGGGCAATCTATTTAACAATAAAGAATGGACAAGGATGATAAAATAGTCCAAAATCCAGTTCAAATACAATGATCTTTCAGAACATCTAGGTGAGGCCAAACTAATTTCCGTCCTTGAACTATAAAAAGCTTCACCTCTTTCTATCTCGGTCATCCTAGCATAGTCCTTATTAAGTCTTTCTAGCGTCGTATTCAAGCTGAGAGTTTTATAAATAAAAAGTTGATAAGTATTGTCAGAATTGCAATCCTTGGGATTCAGTGGAACATCATCAAAAGTTGGAATCATTGATGAAGGAGAAACGTGTAGAACAGCTTGAGTACACTTATAGGAGAATCTGCATCTCAACGTTGTTTACTGAATAACCCGCCGTAAGAGTACAACCTGTTGCCAAGGAGAGTGTAAGCTGTCAGTTTTGATTAAAGTTATAGTTTCAGAGAGTTTGTCTTTATTTTGTTAACCATCGCTGTGCCATAAAGGTGATCAAGTTATTGTTAACATCCGTAGCACACGTGGTGGCGTTGCAGTATTTTGAGCTTTTAGTTTGTCATTACCATTCCAATGAGGCTCCTGTTATGATCATTTCCATTATCACATGATAAAGAGTGATGCATGAACGCGGATGCATCAGCCCTCGTGTGGGGCTGATGCATCCGCCTCTCTCTCCCTATAGGTCTCTTCTTACTCTGTGGATGTCTCGGCCACTAAGACTCAGTTCTACCACTCTAAAACGAATGACTCGCCTGACATTCGGACTCTTTTCAAGACCTTCTTTTCTCTCCTCTGTCCACCCACCCCTCCGCCCTCTTTGGACCTAACAGCTGCTGACTTTGCATCCTTCTTTGTGAAGAAAACTAATTCTATCTTTGACTATTTCTGATTCAGCATATATGCAAGAGACATGCTTGTTAATATTATCACCCCGGAGACCAGAGCCAGACAGAACTTACAAAACTCAACAAGATGGTATGAGAGGTCACTTGAGCAGATGCTCACAACCCAAGGCACTACTCCTTAAACAATGAGTGTTCCTCTGACAGCCACTTCTGTCCCGTCTCTGTCTTCCTTTGCCAGTTTGCCTTCTGCTCCTTTTATCTTCCCTTGTTTCAGTCCATTATGTGCCACTTCAGCATTTGGGACAGTACATTTTTCAGTGGAGTGTTCCAAGTCACAGAGGCAATTTGGAAATGACCCACTATAACAATTTGTCCTGATTGAGCTGGACTACAAAGGAATACTTTTTCACTGTTTGGCACATCTCTCTGAGTGCTGAAAGTCTTTGTGTAAGTGCTTATTCCACTAATCTACTTCAGTTACATTGTCCAGTTTGTCTTTACTGGAATTTCACATCTCAATAACAATACAAACGATGTATATGTATATCCATGTGTTTTGAAAATGGCTGGATGATTAAGACTGTTTATCATTGTTTGCCAAGAGCCAGCTTGCTCCAACCATTCATTAATTACTTGCGAGGTCAAAGCGCCCTCTTGATGTTTATACAATTCTTTACCGGTCTCCATGGGCATGACAAAAGAATACCACTTTTATTCTACAACTTAAGACACAAAAAAACAACAAAAACTATTATACAGAAGCATTTCAACTGAATGTGTTGCCTTCACATGTAACATGATAACAAAAAAGCCATCCACACAGAGATGTGTTTAGCCTTAACCATAAAACAAAGGCAACATATTGGCGTTTCTTCCATCCGGCACCAGGGATTAAGAAGACTAAAACGCTCCCTGGTTATTTTGTGTGTGCAGCCCATCTGTGTATTCTCATTCATCTATGTTGCGTTTTTTATTGGTTCATCTGGACACAACATAAAGCGGCCTGATGGAAGTAAAATGCTGTTTTATCTAGACGAGCATTCATCAAGATGAGTTGAAATCTTATTTTCAAACTATTTCGTTTTTTTGCAAATGATTTGTTCAAAATCCTTTGTTCTTACGTATAATGCATTCACTAATGGTGACCATAACTCTCAGGAACCCTTAAAACCAAAGTACATGTGTTTTCCTGGTTGCCCCATGTGTTCATGGTGAATCTCATCCTATTCACTTATTGATTTCCCCTTTTCTCTTATCACGCTTTCTCTCTCTCTCTTTCATTCCCTTCGGAGAAAAAAAACGTATTTGGCAGATGACCAATCCCATTCCGAGCCCAAAGAGCTTTTATCCAATGAAAGCGGAGGAGATGTGGACATGTGCCAATATACCTGCCAAAGGATTGGCTTTGTGCTGAAGAGGGAGCAGCAAGTCCATACAGTAAGTGGATAGAGGCTGACCTTCGAGGCCAGCACTCACGAGAATCAATCCACTTAAAAGCATCGGCTAAAGGCATTTGAGGCGGACAAAATGCTGCAGGGAGACGTAAATCAGCTGATCCAATCTGTTCTTTCCTTTGCTGAATCAATGCTTGCCATTGAGAGAGAGAAACTCCCTTCAAACGTTATTCTGCATATTAAAACATTTGTAGGCATTGTTTTAAGCCACATTAAGGCTGTGCTGTATCTTAAATAAAATTACAAAACTATTTATATGACACCCTTCTATACAAAATAAACCAGGGCTTTTGAACAAAGGTTTTGGTGGTTTGAATGACCCCTGCTGGTAGATAACTACCATTTCAATTCACAAAAAACACATTTCACAAAAGAAAGATTTTGAATGCTAGTTATGGCATCCATCAGCAATGGTTGTTTACCTGTCGGCACTGGGAATCGAACCGACTCGAATCGGCAACCTTTTGATTCGTACCAAGTTCGGATCACCTACCACAAAGCCACGACTTTTACAAAGTACTCTTAAAGTAAAAGTACTCAAGTTTTAAAAGTGCATTTCTTTTACAAGATTGCATTTTTACTGTCACATACCTAATACATGTGAAGCATCCTACTGAATGCGCAACTCATAGTATCAATGATACAAGAGCTTTAGAAATCATTCTATATGATCATTTAGCCCAATCGTCCTCATTAGCCCAAGGCCTATATGTATTTATGAGCAGTGTTTTGTCCCTCCGTCACATACCGGTCGACACCATTATAGTTTCCAATAAAACCAAGAACCACAATTCCTTTTTTCCTTGTTTGCTGTGCGATCTTACAATGTATGAATGCTACATTTTCTCCATCATGTAACTTAGTTTTAGGTGCATGTAGTTTTTAATTCCTGTTTATCCATTATGTCCATCATTTCCATGATAATGTCTTCGAAGATCTTTGACTGATCATGGAATTAGTGGCATCAGACAAACTATGATAACATCACACAATAACACATGCTTTTTTGTCTTTTACTATCTTATTTGCCTTTTAGTGCGCTTGTCAACCCTCTTGAGAAACAAAGCTCAACCGACTTGATGTACCCTGTGATTCATTTCAGTTCCTTGGAATTGATTCTCTGGAGGCAAATGCTGAATTCTTTGTCACCAGTCCCAGAGTTCCTCCTCCCGTGCTGAGGCATGCCTCGTTGGCGCAGTTGGGCACTGCCTCAGTCTCACAATCTGAAGGTCGTGAGTTACGAGCCTTACATGGAAAAGGTGGGGTATGATTTGCGGTACTGTGCCAAATCAAAACTTTCAAAACGGTGCCGGCGCCAAAACGGAGCCCTAACCGATACTTTAAAAAACCACAAAATGGTGGATGACACAAGGAAAATGTATATCTGGACGAAAATGTCCTTTTTAAGTTTAAGTTTATAAATAAATTATAATAGACCTTGAACATTTTTAAACCTGAGCAAAAGCTACTCTTGTGTATTTGAATTTAAAGACACGGAATCTAGAAAGATTTAAAGTGAAAAACTTAAATTGGGAAAGTATAAATCGGAATTATTAGGGCCCTACATGTGATCAGTGAAAGAGGAACCGATTTACAAGTGACACGGCTCTCTTTGTAAAGAAAAACCTGCCAATAATTCAAAAGCAGAAGGATTTTGCTATACATATATTTTAATAACAAAGAAAATGTTCCTTGTATTTAGGTTTAACTGCACCTATTATTATACTATTGCAAAAATGTATTCTCTTTATATAAGAACCTTTAAATGAAAATGTTGGCAAGGCAAGTACAACAAGAGCCACTGAGCCGACCAGGCCTGTAGAAAGAATCAGACACAAAGAGACACAACTTTCGAGCCGGAGCAACCTGAGGATGACCTCATTGAACCATATATGTTGCTTTAAGTGTTGTTTCGGTTATATATTTATTGAGATTTTATTTATCACGTTCTGTTATCAATTTTATCAGTTTGGAGGAGGAGTCATGTTTATGTTTAAGTTGTTTATGTGTCGTACACAAGTATATTCTGTATTCAAAGTAATGTTGTCCAACCACAGATAACCTGAACTCTTGTTATATTTTCTGTTGAATGTTTGTCCGTTGAGTATTATCAAACAAAGAACCCCATGAGGAACATTTTTGAATGCCCTGTTATTGGTTCTGGGCAGGGGACGCGTATTCAGTTCCATCATCTCTCATCACTCGTTCTCCATCATCTGGATGACGTCACATCTCCGCACAAACTCATCTATTGCTTTAAGAGGAACACACTTACTTGGATTGTTTATTCAAAGATTTCCCTTTTCATTTGACTATTCCTGTCATCATCCTCTTTTACCTCCAGATTCCCAAGTCCCCTGGTCCTCTGCTCCTTTGTTTGCGTGCCTTCGGATCTAAAAAGTTCAAATAAATAAACGTCATATCCGTCTCTGCTGCGTGTGTATTTCAATCAGGTTCTTGCGTCAACACAAGTCGCCAATGATGATGATCAACGCCTTTTTATGGAGGGTGAGTCCCTGGTTTTTGAAATAAACGTTCCCTAAGAAAAAACAATGTAGTGAACTGAATGTGTTAAGTTATAAGGGGATAAGAGTCACACCTTTGTCTGTTTAAAGTTCACCCTTAATTTACATTAGGGTTACGATTGACCTTTGACCTTTCAAACAGGAATGACCTTCAGTCTCACGCAGAACACAAATGAAGATATTTGAAAGAAAGTGATTCACTAAACCGCCGCAGCCGTTCACATTTACTGACACGAAACCAATGCAATGCAAGTTAATGGGTGCAACATTCTTCTAAATATCCTCTCTTGTGTTTGGTGGGAAAACCTCATTTTAAACCCTACTTTAGTCTTCTTTCTAGTTCATCCTGTGGAATAGTCATGTTGTCTCCTGAGGGGAATTTTACAGCCTGTTGAAGCACATTTCTCATAAACAATAAACATAATAGCAACAATATTGTGTTAATTTTATCATGTTTTGTGTTGTTTGTTTAGTTTAATAAATACCTCAAAGTTTATTCACTTCTCCATTTTTACCACACATTATTTTTCTAGTGTACTCGCCCTGCGGACATCACTTTCGTCCACTCTGTAGTATGCACTTCGAAACTCAACACGGAAGTTCCCCAACTGGAAATTTCCGCGCTGTGATTGGTCAGGGTTTCAGTGAGCGACCATCGATTGGCTGGCATTTCACCGGCCCGTGATTGGTTAAGGTTTTCCAAGCCCACGATTGGATGCGTGCTCGTCGTCTGCCCGTGATTGGTCGACACTTCGCTGATGTGCTCTCGGGTACCTGTGGCGTTCACCTCAGGTGCTTTTTACAGATTTTTCTTCGAAATATCTTCTTGACGCTCTGCAGAGTTCAGCCTCAAGGAACAGCGATGTCGAGCGACATGTCCGGTAATATTTATGTTTTATTTAGTGAATCGAAATAAAGAGAAACTTTACAGAACAGAAAGATGAAAGTGTGGATTCATTTCCTTATTCCAGCACCTGAAGAACAGAAGAGAACATGACGTCACTACTATTAACTATTATTAACTATTATATATAGATTATTTACACACTGTTGCTTTTAATGCCAGATCGGATCACACTGATCATTAACTTTCATGTGTTTAGGAAATGTGGAGACTGACAGCAGACTGGCAGGAGAGACAGGTAACACAAACACACTACACACAACACACTTCTGATCTCAACACACAACACACAACACTTCTGATCTCAACACACAACACACTTCTGATCTCAACACACAACACAGTTCTGATCTCAACACACAACACACAATACAGTTCTGATCTCAACACACAACACACAATACAGTTCTGATCTCAACACACAACACACTTCTGATCTCAACACACTTCTGATCTCAACACACAACACACTTCTGATCTCAACACACTTCTGATCTCAACACACAACACACTTCTGATCTCAACACACAACACACTTCTGATCTCAACACACTTCTGATCTCAACACACAACACACTTCTGATCTCAACACACTTCTGATCTCAACACACAACACACTTCTGATCTCAACACACAACACACTTCTGATCTCAACACACTTCTGATCTCAACACACAACACACTTCTGATCTCAACACACTTCTGATCTCAACACACAACACACTTCTGATCTCAACACACAACACACTTCTGATCTCAACACACTTCTGATCTCAACACACAACACACTTCTGATCTCAACACACTTCTGATCTCAACACACAACACACTTCTGATCTCAACACACTTCTGATCTCAACACACAACACACTTCTGATCTCAACACACTTCTGATCTCAACACACAACACACTTCTGATCTCAACACACAACACACTTCTGATCTCAACACACAACACACTTCTGATCTCAACACACAACACACAACACACTTCTGATCTCAACACACAACACACAACACTTCTGATCTCAACACACTTCTGATCTCAACACACTTCTGATCTCAACACACTTCTGATCTCAACACACTTCTGATCTCAACACACAACACACTTCTGATCTCAACACACAACACACAACACTTCTGATCTCAACACACAACACACCTCTGATCTCAACACACAACACACTTCTGATCTCAACACACAACACACTTCTGATCTCAACACACAACACACAACACTTCTGATCTCAACACACAACACACCTCTGATCTCAACACACAACACACTTCTGATCTCAACACACAACACACTTCTGATCTCAACACACAACACACTTCTGATCTCAACACACAACACTTCTGATCTCAACACACAACACACAACACTTCTGATCTCAACACACAACACACTTCTGATCTCAACACACTTCTGATCTCAACACACAACACACTTCTGATCTCAACACACAACACACTTCTGATCTCAACACACAACACACAACACTTCTGATCTCAACACACAACACACAACACTTCTGATCTCAACACACAACACACTTCTGATCTCAACACACAACACACAACACTTCTGATCTCAACACACAACACACCTCTGATCTCAACACACAACACACTTCTGATCTCAACACACAACACACTTCTGATCTCAACACACAACACACTTCTGATCTCAACACACAACACTTCTGATCTCAACACACAACACACAACACAGTTCTGATCTCAACACACAACACACTTCTGATCTCAACACACAACACACTTCTGATCTCAACACACAACACACAACACTTCTGATCTCAACACACAACACACAACACACTTCTGATCTCAACACACAACACACAACACTTCTGATCTCAACACACAACACAGTTCTGATCTCAACACACAACACACTTCTGATCTCAACACACAACACAGTTCTGATCTCAACACACAACACAGTTCTGATCTCAACACACAACACACTTCTGATCTCAACACACAACACACTTCTGATCTCAACACACAACACACAACACAGTTCTGATCTCAACACACAACACACAACACAGTTCTGATCTCAACACACAACACACTTCTTTCTGATCTCAACACACAACACACTTCTGATCTCAACACACAACACACTTCTGATCTCAACACACAACACACAACACAGTTCTGATCTCAACACACAACACACAACACAGTTCTGATCTCAACACACAACACAGTTCTGATCTCAACACACAACACACTTCTTTCTGATCTCAACACACAACACACTTCTTTCTGATCTCAACACACAACACACTTCTTTCTGATCTCAACACACAACACACTTCTGATCTCAACACACAACACACTTCTGATCTCAACACACAACACACTTCTGATCTCAACACACAACACAGTTCTGATCTCAACACACAACACACTTCTGATCTCAACACACAACACACAATACAGATCTGATCTCAACACACAACACACTTCTGATCTCAACACACAACACAGTTCTGATCTCAACACACAACACAATTCTGATCTCAACACACAACACACTTCTGATCTCAACACACGACACAGTGCTGATCTCAACACGCGACACAGTTCTGATCTCAACACAAGACACAGTTCTGATCTCAACACAAGACACAGTTCTGATCTCAACACAAGACACAGTTCTGATCTCAACACACGACACACTTCTGATCTCAACACACGACACACAATACAGTTCTGATCTCAACACACGACACAGTTCTGATCTCAACACAAGACACAGTTCTGATCTCAACACAAGACACAGTTCTGATCTCAACACAAGACACACTTCTGATCTCAACACACGACACACTTCTGATCTCAACACACGACACACTTCTGATCTCAACACACGACACACTTCTGATCTCAACACACGACACACTTCTGATCTCAACACACGACACACTTCTGATCTCAACACACAACACACTTCTGATCTCAACACACAACACACTTCTGATCTCAACACACAACACACAACACTTCTGATCTCAACACACAACACAGTTCTGATCTCAACACACAACACACTTCTGATCTCAACACACAACACACTTCTGATCTCAACACACAACACACAATACAGTTCTGATCTCAACACACAACACAGTTCTGATCTCAACACACAACACAGATCTGATCTCAACACACAACACAGATCTGATCTCAACACACAACACAGTTTTGATCTCAACACACAACACAGTTCTGATCTCAACACACAACACAGTTCTGATCTAAACACACAACACAGATCTGATCTCAACACACAACACAGTTCTGATCTCAACACACAACACAGTTCTGATCTCAACACACAACACAGTTCTGATCTCAACACACAACACAGTTCTGATCTCAACACACCACACACAATACAGTTCTGACTTAAACACACAACACAGTTCTGATCTCAACACACAACACAGATCTGATCTCAACACACAACACATATCTGATCTCAACACACCACACAGCTCTGATCTTCACACAACACAGATCTGGGACCTCATTTATAAAGCTTGCGTACGCACAAAACGGAGCTGAAAACATGCGTACGCCAGTTCCTGCGCAAAAGTTGGGATTTATAAAGAAAAACTTGACGTGAAAACATGCGCACCTACACGCAAACTCTGACCCATGCGTACGCACATTATGAAGACAAAGCAGTTTGGTGACATTGATGGGGAGTTGAGGAGTTGACTGTGGATGAAGGGAATTAACCCTTTGCACAATGGCAAATAGGTCCCGGTTACAATAAAAAATACAAATAACATTAAATGACCATTATGGGTCCTAAAGATACATACATGCATGTTTAGTTTAAAGACATAAAAGGAACTATATGCTGAGAGTACATAAATGTAACTTCTTTCACATCCATCCTTAAATGGATGTTCGCCTATCACTCATGTGATTAACATGAAGTTGTTAATGATTAAATATGATCACTGAAAACATAAGTAGTTTACTGCAGCAACACTTCAATATATTATTGTATGATGGATGCGCTGGCACTGCTGGCAGATTATGCCAATGGATGGCAGACTTCAGAGGGACCCACAACACCAGCGTGAAGAGCCTGACCCCCCCCCCCAAAACATGCAGGACATCATCAGGGAGCAAGACTCCGTCAGGGAGTAATGCGCAGTTTGTGAAGAACAACAGTGCAAAGGTCCTTTTTTAAACAAGATCCTTTAATGTAGATGCAATGTCACCCAGCACAACCCTTATTTGCTTCAGCTCATCTGCGATTACAGGCATTGCATTATTTGGGTCTGCAGTACAGCCTCAGTCAGCACCCGTCCACTTCCAGCCGTGCATATGGCACGGGACGCGCCTGTGCTGGGGACTTCGGGAAACTCCAGAGCCCCCGCAGACTCTGCGCTGGGAGTTTCGTCACACTGGTCTCCCGCAGACTCTGCAAGAATAAGGACTTAACCATTTATTAAAAATGTATTTAATTTAATTGAGCACGCAAGCATTAAAGTTATTTACCAGGTTCCCCTGTATCAGCAAATGTGTGTGTCTCTCTCTCTCAGACAAAATGCCACACACACTGGGTTGGCAGAGAATCGGGGGCACCTTTGCCCTCACCAGTCACCCACACATTCTGTCAGTGAGAGACAAACCGATTCTTTATTCCCATCTTAAGATCGGAAATAATTCTCTTTTATATCTGGATCGGTTCTGTTTACCGCAGCAGTGATGTGTCCACTCTGAATATTATTTTTATTAGTAATTCCATCATATAAAATCACCTTCATTCATCCACCTCACTCACAAGAAACTCTATTTCTGCCTTGCTCTCCATTGCCGTCATGATTTTGTTTTAAAAACACATATTTTTATATTTCCTTGCTCTCTTTTTGATATGCATGGCCACTGAGCTCATTTGCATTGTCTATATATGGTTAAATGTGGGCGGATAGAGGAAGGTACATGAGATTTTTTTGCGTGCGCAGATTATCCGGTAGGTTGTGATTTATAAAGTGAAAATTGCGTGCAGGTGTGCGTACGCATGCTTTTATAAATCTGAATATTTTTTTGCGTACGCTCTTTTTGGCTTTTGTGCGTACGTAGAGTTTTAGTAAGGATCCTACGCACACTTTTATAAATGAGGCCCCTGATCTCAACACACAACACACTTCTGATCTCAACACACAACACAGATCTGATCTCAACACACAACACAGATCTGATCTCAACACACAACACAGTTCTGATCTCAACACACAACACAGTTCTGATCTCAACACACAACACACTTCTGATCTCACAACACAGTCCTGATCTCAACACACAACACAGTTCTGATCTCAACACACAACACAGTTCTGATCTCACAACACAGTCCTGATCTCAACACACAACACAGTTCTGATCTCACAACACAGTCCTGATCTCAACACACAACACAGATCTGATCTCAACACACCACACAGCTCTGATCTCAACACACCACACAGATCTGATCTCAACACACAACACAGATCTGATCTCAACACACAACACAGTTCTGATCTCAAAACACAACACAGTTCTGATCTCAACACACAACACAGATCTGATCTCAACACACAACACAGATCTGATCTCACAACACAGTCCTGATCTCAACACACCACACAGCTCTGATCTCAACACACGACACAGATCTGATCTCAACACACAACACAGATCTGATCTCAACACACAACACAGTTCTGATCTCAACACACAACAAAGTTCTTATCTCAACACACAACACTTCTGATCTCAACACACAACACAGATCTGATCTCAAAACACAACACAGTTCTGATCTCAACACACAACAAAGTTCTTATCTCAACACACAACTCAGCTTTGTACTCTTATGTATGTTAGAGCAGTATATCTGACTGTGATTTGCAATCATTCTGGTGTTAAACATCCTTTGCATGCTTCATACATTTTGCAAGTTTTTAATGCTTCTGTTTCGTTTTAGAAGTAAAGAACATATCAGAGACGGATGCCTATAATCGAAGGTAACACATTGTGTAATTCTGTAAGATTGTTAGATTTAGTCTGCACTGTGTGTTTGTGACTCCCTTTGTACCACTTGTCAGCTTACTTCAGCCAGATAACCCTAATGAGGAGTATAAGATGGACCATAAGAAAAGAGGAGTTGCTCTAATCTTCAACCATGAAACTTTCTTCTGGAAGCTAACGCTGAACAACCGCTCTGGCACAAACGCAGACAAACATAATCTCAGTAGAAGGTATTTGGAAATCTGGTATCGTTGTTGGCTTTAATATCAGTCAATGTTTACAAACCCACAATAACCAAAAACTAATTAAACAATTTTAAAACCAGTGCTATACCCGGCACAGTTTATAGATAATTCATGGTGTTTCAAACCTGTATATTTTTCGAAAGTAGACATTTTGAAGAAGGTTGGTAAACAAACCATGTTGGTGCTCATTCGCTTGCATTGTGGGTAGCACCTCTGTTACCAACATTCTTCAAAATATTTTCTTTTATGTTCTGCAGGAGGAAGAAAGTCAGACAGGTTTGAAATGACAAGAGGATGATTAAATGATGAAAAAATTATTTTGGGGGAACTACCCAAGGCGGCTATCATATTAGATGCCCAAATCCCTAGCACACAATTTATCATTAGAAAATTATTGTTATTTTAAAAAAAAATTATTGTTATAAATTGTTATTGAAAACACTAATTTGATTTTATGTCTTTTAGTTTTGCATAAGAAATGAGTGCCTGAGTAACTCAATATTCTTCTTCTAAATAATCTTCATTTTATTCTTTTACAGATTTGCTGACTTGGGTTTTGAGGTGAGGGCTTACGATAATCAAAAACGGGAAGATATTTTAAAAATACTCAATGAAGGTTTGTACTACTTTTGGACATCTATTTAAATATTGTGTGTTAAATACAAGGCCTGTATATGACTATGAAACTAAAACTATATTTTTTTGAAAGGAAAAACCACGTTATTATTTTTTTTCATATGTAACTGTGTTGGGTTTTACAAACAGTATTTTTTTATGTTATGTTTAAATAGTATTTATTTATACATAACTATATAATTATTTATCAAATATTTCATGTACGGTGAAGGTCTAAATGTCTCAAATCAGTTTAGCCAATATACATTTTCATTTGAAATGTATGACTTTGATTAATTGAATGTTGAATAAGAAACAGCCAATAAGAGTGCAGACGGGGATTTTTTAAAAAGCATCTTCGGGTGAGATCTTGATAAAATATCAAGAAAAAATTCATACAAATTGTAGTCTAATGGTGATGACACAGAAGATACTGAAATCATATATTTTTTGTTATTTTTTACTTATAAGTTTTTGTTAGAAAGTATGAAAGCATAAGTTAGGAGGTGTCTCAAACTTTTGACCACTAGTGTAACATATGGGCATTCTGATTACATCAAATTTTATTTAAATCTTATTTAACATGCACATCTTCTCTAGTCATTTTCAGATTTTCTTCACATTCCTTGCATGCGAGAGAATCTTTTGTTTTTTTAAAACGTATTGCACCAATGTGTGTTATCGGACAGAACTTTCCTTTAAATTCATCTGCAATCGTTTGCTCACAGTTGCTGCCGCAAACCACGTGGATTCAGACTGCTTTGTGTGCGTCTTTTTGAGTCATGGAGAAAATGGCCACGTCTTTGCATATGACGATAAGATTGACGTTCAAGAAATGACCGCTCTGTTCAAGGGGGACAAGTGTCCTAGCCTTGTAGGGAAACCCAAAATCTTCATCTTACAGGTGATTGGTTCTATAGTATAAGATGTAATGTTACATTAACATGCTGAAATTTTGTCTTGTTATGAAATGGACTGTTAACTTCTGCCTTTTATTTAAACATAAGGCTTGTCGTGGGGACAGACACGATGATCCTGTGACACCGATGGATGCGGTGGACAGTCAGCTTGACGATGAGGTGGTAGTGGACGCAGGGGTGCTATACACTCTTCCAGCAGGGGCAGATTTCATTATGTGCTACTCAGTGGCTGAAGGTCTGTGTGTCTGGAAATAACTTGTTTGTTTAACCAACATTAAGTACTTTTATTTCATTTCCCATTTTTGCTTTCTTCTTGTTAAAGGATACTACTCTCACCGTGAGGTCCTGAATGGCTCTTGGTACATCCAGGATCTGTGTGAAATCTTAAGGCGCTTCGGTTCCACACTAGAAATCACTGAGCTCCTTACACTTGTCAACAGAAAGGTTTCCTACCGCAGTGTGAACAACTGCCGTGATCGCAGTGCAATAGGCAAGAAACAGGTGCCCTGCTTTGCATCCATGCTCACTAAGAAATTGTTTTTTAGGGTTAAGTAAGAATAATACTTTTTTGATCAATTCAGGGATTCAGGGATTCACATGTTTTCTTGACATTTTCCATCGTAAGTGTGTGGTTTTGCTTGTTTTAATGGTTTAGCGGTTAGAGTTAGAAAGGGCAAATCATATTTTAAGTTTCATATATGATCCATCGATAAATGATCAGAATTATAATTTTGTGAATGCAAAGTACCAAAATGTATCAGGGAATACATTGGGTCCCACTAAGTAATGTGCAGACTGTTCTTTTGTAGTTATATTATACAGTCTGTACATCATTTATAATCATATATGAGTAAATAGGATTTAAAAACAACTAATATAAAATCATCATGTAATCTGCCAAGTAAAGAAATGCACAGCGACTTTCCAAACTAAAGGGATCTTTTATTCATAATAATAATTACAATATATGAATTAAAACCTTGATAATGTAATCCTTGTGGCAGGATGTTTTGCTTGAATGAGATAAAAACAAGATGATCCAGTTCCACAGCCAGAAACTAGAAATTCTCCTTAACTGCATACTTGCATAGTTACCAGCTATTCAAACATATCCATTTAAAAGGAATTTATGCTATTTGCCTGTAATGTGAATCCACGTTTCAAATGCAGATAAAATCTCAGGTTTACTTACAAACATTCAGATTTGTAGCCATTTTTTGCAGATACAAAAATACATTTCCCTTGTTTATCAAGTCGGCACATTTTCATGTTCTTATTTGATAAGAATGATGTAATTATATAGCTGTGTTTGCACAAATGGTTACTCTTATAACTCTATTATGGTTACGGTTAACATCCCTTTATGAAATTCCGGACTTTGTTGTCTGAGCATAAAAATGTGAATGTAATGCACTCTTTTTTTTAGGGAAAAATACAAAAAGGGTATTTTGAAAAAGGATGGTAACCGGCACACATTTACTTGCATTGCATGTTTCTGCAATCATTAGAATAAATGGATGCACTGCTACCTTGTAACCAACTTTCTTCAAAATATCTTCTTTAGTGTTGGGTGGAAAAAATCATACAGGTTTGATATGACAAGAGATGACACAATTTAAATTTTTTGGGTGAACGTCATGCAGGCCCAATAATGCAAAGTCACATGACAAATTTTGATCTAATGTTATATCAGGTGTATGTGTTTTAATAAAATGGTGCGTTCATTGAAAATTGTGACTTCGTTTTTATTTCTAATGTCGACCTTGTGTATTTAGCACACAAATTCAACCGTTGATTGTAGAAATGTGGCGCATATTAATTAATAATGATAATTAAATGTGTAGTCAGAAGATTCAACCTTAGGGTTATGTCAAACAAAAAAAATATTCAAAAGCATCTTTGTGTATATGTCCTAATGGGAGAGATACGGGTTAGCGTTAGAATATTTAAAGACCTCACTAGACTGATTTCTATTCACCCATCGGAACACATTAATGCACCATCACGAAACATTTGTTCTTGTGCATGCACCAACATCTTTCCACACTATTATCCAGTTGTTTTCATCAATCTCCCTATCTTCCCATACTTCATGATGGATTGCTGCATCTGTGTTTGGGTGAAAGTTTTAGGCCAGGGAATTTTACCAGACGGAAAATAACAGATTTAGAACCATTACCTTCAGTAATTCAAAACAGCTGACACACTGTAATGCAATACTGTACTTTGACCAAGGCGCTGACATCATCCAATGCCGACTGTAAAAGTACAGCTACTGTTTATGTAAACCGTCATTCGAAAAAGGGTTTGCAGTGAGTGCTTATGAGAAGGAATACTAAATATTCGGGGAAACTTTGGGGAATTCCAATAGATTGTGCATCTGAGTTTTAAGCATGTAGGAGGAGTCAATAATCTATTGTATGAAGAAAAACGTGTGTGTGTGTGTGCGTGCGTGCGTGCGTGCGTGCGTGCGTGCGTGTGTGTGTGTGTGTGTGTGTGTGTGTGTGTGTGTGTGTGTGTGTGTAAGAATTTTACTGTTACTTCTGCTGACCTCTACTGTCTACGGTTTAATAGACAATTCATCCAAAAATAAAAATATGGGTCCTCAATAATTTGCATTTGAGTTCTTTAAATCTCTTTACATTTCATGGTTGAACACAGAGAAAGATACTTGGAAGAATGCACCTGACCAAACACTCATTTGACCCCATCGACTACAACAGTAGGGACATTTCTCTGAGTAATTGTTGTTCTGTTGAACACGAAATGAGATATTTTGAAGAATGTAGGAAAAAAGTTTGATAGTCGTTATGAATACCATTTGTGCCACTAGGAGGGAAGAAAATGGGGTTGAAGAACTGTTTGGTTACAAATATGCTTGGTCGCCAAATATCTTTCTCTGTGTTCATGATATGACAGAATGTACATTTAGGCCTGAATAATCACTTTTATATAGCATAACATTGCCGTAAGGGGTCACTTTACTTTATTTCTACAAGGCCTGTTGAACACTTTTTCTTAGATTGAGTTTGTGAGTGTTGTAGTTAGGCCTGAAGTTTGTACATTTCATTCATGATTGTAAAAGGTCAAGTTGGCCTACTGACCTTACATTGTCGCAAGGACGAACTAAAGAAAAATATTGAGATTACTGGAAAATGCTTAGGAGTATAATTATTAGCAATATAATTACAAAATTGCAGTAAAATATTTTACTTTAAAACAGGAATCTTACACTGCAGGATTCACCTCTGCATCTCAGGTCATATCTCACCAATAGGTGGGGTCAGAGTCCACAATATTATATATATTTTTTTTTTAATTAATCGATTAATGATTGTATAACATGCATTGTGAAAACGTGTGAAGTTAAAGGCAAAACAAAAAATAACTGAATTAAATATGGTGAACCCAAGTAATATCTACTTGTGTAAGCAGAAACATGCATTATAATGTGATGTAATAGAAACCGAAAGTGTTTTTTCATTCATAAACATGGCTTCAAACTATCAGGATGAGTGCGGTGAGTTTCATGTTTTTAAGATTGCAAACAAATAGAATTAAATCAAATGTCAGTTGTGTCTTGCTTATCTGATAGCACAAACTTTTAGTTTATCTTCCTTTTCACATGTTTGTCTTCCTCATATGTTTGTGTTCTTCTTCACATGTTTGTCTTCTTCTTCATATGTTTGTCTTCTTCATCACATGTTTGTCTTCTTCACATGTTTGTCTTCTTCTTCATATGTTTGTCTTCTTCATCACATGTTTGTCTTCTTCATCACATGTTTGTCTTCTTCATCACATGTTTGTCTTCTTCATCACATGTTTGTCTTCTTCATCACATGTTTGTCTTCTTCATCACATGTTTGTCTTCTTCATATGTTTGTCTTCTTCATCACATGTTTGTCTTCTTCATCACATGTTTGTCTTCTTCATCACATGTTTGTCTTCTTCATCACATGTTTGTCTTCCTCATCACATGTTTGTATTCTTCATCACATGTTTGTCTTCTTCATCACATGTTTGTCTTCTTCATCACATGTTTGTCTTCCTCATCACATGTTTGTATTCTTCATCACATGTTTGTCTTCTTCATCACATGTTTGTCTTCTTCTTATGTTTGTCTTCTTCATATGTTTGTCTTCTTCATCACATGTTTGTCTTCTTCTTATGTTTGTCTTCTTCATATGTTTGTCTTCATCGTATGTTTGTCTTCTTCTTCACATGTTTGTCTTCATCATATGTTTGTCTTCTTCTTCACATGTTTGTCTTCTTCATATGTTTGTCTTCTTCATCACATGTTTGTCTTCTTCATCACATGTTTGTCTTCTTCATGACATGTTTGTCTTCTTCATCGCATGTTTGTCTTCTTCATCACATGTTTGTCTTCTTCATGACATGTTTGTCTTCTTCATGACATGTTTGTCTTCTTCTTCACATGTTTGTCTTCTTCTTATGTTTGTCTTCATCATATGTTTGTCTTCTTCTTCATATGTTTGTCTTCTTCATCACATGTTTGTCTTCTTCATATGTTTGTCTTCCTCATCACATGTTTGTCTTCTTCTTCATATGTTTGTCTTCTTCATGACATGTTTGTCTTCTTCATCGCATGTTTGTCTTCTTCATCACATGTTTGTCTTCTTCATGACATGTTTGTCTTCTTCATCACATGTTTGTCTTCTTCTTATGTTTGTCTTCTTCACATGTTTGTCTTCATCATATGTTTGTCTTCTTCTTCACATGTTTGTCTTCTTCATCACATGTTTGTCTTCTTCATCACATGTTTGTCTTCCTCATCACATGTTTGTCTTCTTCATCACATGTTTGTCTTCTTCATCACATGTTTGTCTTCTTCATCACATGTTTGTCTTCTTCATATGTTTGTCTTCATCACATGTTTGTCTTCTTCATCACATGTTTTCTTCTTCATCACATGTTTGTCTTCTTCATCACATGCTTGTCTTCTTCATATGTTTGTCTTCATCACATGTTTGTCTTCTTCTTCATATGTTTGTCTTCCTCATCACATGTTTGTCTTCTTCATCACATGTTTGTCTTCTTCATGACATGTTTGTCTTCTTCATCGCATGTTTGTCTTCTTCATCGCATGTTTGTCTTCTTCATGACATGTTTGTCTTCTTCATGACATGTTTGTCTTCTTCATGACATGTTTGTCTTCTTCATGACATGTTTGTCTTCTTCATCGCATGTTTGTCTTCTTCATCGCATGTTTGTCTTCTTCATGACATGTTTGTCTTCTTCATGACATGTTTGTCTTCTTCATGACATGTTTGTCTTCTTCATCACATGTTTGTCTTCTTCATCACATGTTTGTCTTCTTCATATGTTTGTCTTCCTCATCACATGTTTGTATTCTTCATCACATGTTTGTCTTCTTCATCACATGTTTGTCTTCTTCATCACATGTTTGTCTTCCTCGTCACATGTTTGTATTCTTCATATGTTTGTCTTCCTCATCACATGTTTGTCTTCCTCATCACATGTTTGTATTCTTCATCACATGTTTGTCTTCTTCATCACATGTTTGTCTTCCTCGTCACATGTTTGTATTCTTCATCACATGTTTGTCTTCTTCATCACATGTTTGTCTTCTTCATCACATGTTTGTCTTCCTCATCACATGTTTGTATTCTTCATCACATGTTTGTATTCTTCATCACATGTTTGTCTTCTTCATCACATGTTTGTCTTCCTCATCACATGTTTGTATTCTTCATCACATGTTTGTCTTCTTCATCACATGTTTGTCTTCTTCATCACATGTTTGTCTTCTTCATATGTTTGTCTTCTTCATCGCATGTTTGTCTTCTTCATCACATGTTTGTCTTCTTCATGACATGTTTGTCTTCTTCATGACATGTTTGTCTTCTTCTTCACATGTTTGTCTTCTTCTTATGTTTGTCTTCATCATATGTTTGTCTTCTTCTTCATATGTTTGTCTTCTTCATATGTTTGTCTTCTTCATCACATGTTTGTCTTCTTCTTATGTTTGTCTTCTTCACATGTTTGTCTTCATCATATGTTTGTCTTCTTCTTCACATGTTTGTCTTCTTCATCACATGTTTGTCTTCCTCATCACATGTTTGTCTTCTTCATCACATGTTTGTCTTCTTCATCACATGTTTGTCTTCTTCATCACATGTTTGTCTTCTTCATATGTTTGTCTTCATCACATGTTTGTCTTCTTCATCACATGTTTTCTTCTTCATCACATGTTTTCTTCTTCATCACATGTTTGTCTTCTTCATCACATGTTTGTCTTCTTCATGACATGTTTGTCTTCTTCATCGCATGTTTGTCTTCTTCATCGCATGTTTGTCTTCTTCATGACATGTTTGTCTTCTTCATGACATGTTTGTCTTCTTCATGACATGTTTGTCTTCTTCATCGCATGTTTGTCTTCCTCATCACACGTTTGTCTTCTTCATGACATGTTTGTCTTCTTCATCGCATGTTTGTCTTCTTCATCGCATGTTTGTCTTCTTCATGACATGTTTGTCTTCTTCATGACATGTTTGTCTTCTTCATGACATGTTTGTCTTCTTCATCGCACGTTTGTCTTCTTCATCGCACGTTTGTCTTCTTCATGACATGTTTGTCTTCTTCATGACATGTTTGTCTTCTTCATGACATGTTTGTCTTCTTCATGACATGTTTGTCTTCTTCATCACATGTTTGTCTTCTTCATCACATGTTTGTCTTCCTCATCACATGTTTGTATTCTTCATCACATGTTTGTCTTCTTCATCACATGTTTGTCTTCTTCATCACATGTTTGTCTTCCTCGTCACATGTTTGTATTCTTCATATGTTTGTCTTCCTCATCACATGTTTGTATTCTTCATCACATGTTTGTCTTCTTCATCACATGTTTGTCTTCCTCGTCACATGTTTGTATTCTTCATCACATGTTTGTCTTCTTCATCACATGTTTGTCTTCTTCATCACATGTTTGTCTTCCTCATCACATGTTTGTATTCTTCATCACATGTTTGTATTCTTCATCACATGTTTGTATTCTTCATCACATGTTTGTCTTCTTCATGACATGTTTGTCTTCTTCATCGCATGTTTGTCTTCTTCATCACATGTTTGTCTTCCTCGTCACATGTTTGTATTCTTCATATGTTTGTCTTCCTCATCACATGTTTGTATTCTTCATCACATGTTTGTCTTCTTCATCACATGTTTGTCTTCCTCGTCACATGTTTGTCTTCTTCATGACATGTTTGTCTTCTTCATCACATGTTTGTCTTCTTCATCACATGTTTGTCTTCCTCATCACATGTTTGTATTCTTCATCACATGTTTGTCTTCTTCATCACATGTTTGTCTTCTTCATCACATGTTTGTCTTCCTCATATGTTTGTCTTCTTCATCACATGTTTGTCTTCTTCTTCATATGTTTGTCTTCCTCATCACATGTTTGTATTCTTCATCACATGTTTGTCTTCTTCATCACATGTTTGTCTTCTTCATGACATGTTTGTCTTCTTCATCGCATGTTTGTCTTCTTCATCACATGTTTGTCTTCTTCATCACATGTTTGTCTTCTTCATCACATGTTTGTCTTCTTCTTCATATGTTTGTCTTCTTCATATGTTTGTCTTCTTCATCACATGTTTGTCTTCTTCTTATGTTTGTCTTCTTCATATGTTTGTCTTCATCGTATGTTTGTCTTCTTCTTCACATGTTTGTCTTCATCATATGTTTGTCTTCTTCTTCACATGTTTGTCTTCTTCACATGTTTGTCTTCTTCATATGTTTGTCTTCATCATATGTTTGTCTTCTTCTTCACATGTTTGTCTTCTTCATATGTTTGTCTTCTTCATCACATGTTTGTCTTCTTCATCACATGTTTGTCTTCTTCATCACATGTTTGTCTTCTTCATGACATGTTTGTCTTCTTCATGACATGTTTGTCTTCTTCATCACATGTTTGTCTTCTTCTTATGTTTGTCTTCATCATATGTTTGTCTTCTTCTTCATATGTTTGTCTTCTTCATATGTTTGTCTTCTTCATCACATGTTTGTCTTCTTCTTATGTTTGTCTTCTTCACATGTTTGTCTTCATCATATGTTTGTCTTCTTCGTCACATGTTTGTCTTCTTCATCATATGTTTGTCTTCTTCTTCACATGTTTGTCTTCCTCATCACATGTTTGTCTTCTTCATCACATGTTTGTCTTCCTCATCACATGTTTGTCTTCCTCATCACATGTTTGTCTTCTTCATCACATGTTTGTCTTCTTCATCACATGTTTGTCTTCTTCATCACATGTTTGTCTTCTTCATGACATGTTTGTCTTCCTCATCACATGTTTGTCTTCTTCATCACATGTTTGTCTTCTTCATCACATGTTTGTCTTCTTCATATGTTTGTCTTCTTCATATGTTTGTCTTCCTCATCACATGTTTGTCTTCCTCATCACATGTTTGTCTTCTTCATCACATGTTTGTCTTCTTCATGACATGTTTGTCTTCTTCATGACATGTTTGTCTTCTTCATATGTTTGTCTTCTTCATATGTTTGTCTTCATCACATGTTTGTCTTCTTCATCACATGTTTGTCTTCCTCATCACATGTTTGTCTTCTTCATCACATGTTTTCTTCTTCATCACATGTTTGTCTTCTTCATCACATGTTTGTCTTCTTCCTTATATTCCTTAAATCCCTCATTTACACAAGAATCAATGGAAGTTTCTAATGAAAGTCAATTTGTCTTTAAGTGCATGAGTGATATCACAGCCAGCTGTTTTTATGTGACACTGATTTGGGAACAACACATTTTTTGGAAAAGGAATAGAATAATGTTTATGAAGCGTGATGACTTGGTTTAAAAATACATCAAAATGAATGTAGTGGTTCTAAACAAACCATAAATCAGTGATCCCTTTTGGTTTTAAAATCAGCATTAACAAAAGTCATTTTCAACTTGCTTTATGTTTTATTAACCACAGGTTGCACTGTCAAATCCTTAAAGTAAAAGTTAAAGTAGCCTACTGGCAGGAAATTACCAGTACATTTCCTGTTTATTCTTTGGACATTTCCTTTAATGCTTAAATGAAATTGAATTCACTGAAACGTGTAAAATACAGGAAAAACAGCTGTAAAGATTGGACACGGAATATGAATACATTGTGGCTTATTCATACAGATTTTGATCATAAGATTTCTTTGGAACACACAGGAAGATTTTTTGAGAAATCTATAAGTGGTTTTGTGCCCATAAAGTGAAAGTGAATGTGAGCCGGTTGCCAACATTCCAATATCCTCTTTTGTGTTTTCCAAAATAGCCTGATTTAAAATGACCCGAGAGTGACTGAAACATGAGAGAATTTTCATTTTGGTGTGGACCATCCCTGTAACCAGTTATTTTGCGAACAAACAAACATGTTTGTTTTAATGATGTATGATTTTTTTCTTTGAAGACTTATATGGCGACGGCTCACAATGCAGTGCCTCAGACTCTGGATCGGCCTCAGATTCAGGCTCATGTGATAGCCTAGACTCCGACTTCAGCTCAGGCTCAAGCGATAAAGCCGTCGCACAGGCATCTACCAAGGTAAAACCAGATTTTTAAAAACAGGGCGAAAAGTCAAAGGTGAGAAACTAACCATAATCCTTTTTGTTCAAGCGAAATATTTGTAAATATTACAATGATGGTCACTGCCGTTATGGAGACAAATGTCGAAACGAGCATGTATGCAAATACTTCGTGAAGGGCACGTGCCGCTACGGTTCTGGATGTCGTCTCAACCATAATTCTAGACCGCATTCATCACCTGGATCAAATGAACGTCGGGAAGGAAAAAACTCTGGTGGACATCGCAGCAAAAAAAGTATTCCCGTGTCGGAAGGTATGCGTTTATGGAGTTACAATCATATCACTGACGCTTTGTTTTATGAAGTGTTTGGGTCATTCGCAGACAGTGCAGAAGAAGATGACGACAGACCCTACAGATGGCAGTTGAATTTTGGAGAAGGCTGGCAGGATATTTCTCACGATTACATATTGGAGGCCCAGTATTCACGACCCAACACCAAAGGAATCAAGATCTATAACACGCCCAATGGGTATGTATGTTTATTTGTGGGTAAGTCTCGTATAAATGACAGGTTTGTCAATCTTTTTTGCTCTCGTTCACTTTATAGGGTTATCTCGATAGATTTCACTAAGATGAGAGTTCTGAAAAAAAGACAAATTAAAGTCCGGCGTAAAGGTTCAAAACAGACGGAATGGCTGTGGTATTACCGCAGTGACCACGGCTGGTATCAGTATGGAGAAATGGTAAGGTGTTTTCTTACACGGTTAAGAAGTAAACAAAAAGCTCCTAATTTACCTTGATATGAAGCTTGAGGAAATTATAAATCAGGGATCATCTTTTGTCCGGTTGATATTGTCAAAGAAACCCTGACAACCAACAAGGGCTAATATCAACAAATAGGAAAATATTGATTTGAAAATATTTTGCCAACTTCGCCAAATTTCCCTATGTTGAAAAGTACAGAACAGATTGAAAAAACGATTTTTCTCAATGAAACGGAAAAAGTAATACCTATGAATGAATATTTATTTTCTACTTTTTATATTTCAATTGTGTGGTAACCGTGTTATGAAAGCAATAAGATACTTGAAGCCGGGCGGTACGGTGAATAAATGACAGCCGAAGGGGTTGCAAACCCTCCGCTTCTCATCGTCCCTGACGACGCCCATCAGCCGTGATTTATTCACGATAAAGCATGGCCTCTCGTGCCTTATTGCTTATTAAACATGATGGTTCATGGAATACAGAATCAATATCCTCTTTGTCCTTTCAGGGTTCTAAGAGCAAATCAAGTCCCATGCAGAGCTCCAAACTGGAAAAAGACTATCAAAAGAACCCACGGGGTTCGGTTCAGTTCTCCGTCGACTCCCACACATATGAGATTAGCTTTAAAGGTTTGTTTAAATCCACCAGTACACATACCGAAAATATATCATTATTCCTTAAGCAATAATGGCCACATTCGTGTTTGCAGGTATGTATCAGAAAAATGCATCTTCAGGCCATAAGAGACGGATAAGAAGGCGCCCTAAATATGAGCCGTGTCAAACTGAGACGTACGTTCATGAGTTTGTATTCATTTGGACGAACTTTGAAGTTTGCGCTACAAAATTGGGTGTTAGAAGTACTTCACTTAATCGTGTGGATTGGATGTACATGACAAAATTGAGTTGTCTTAATGACTTTTTTCACGTTAACAAGAAATGATGTTAAGAAACCTTCAAATCGTGTGGAACAAGTAATTTCAACAACCCATTTTAAGTGCAATTTGTATAAAGATTTCTAATTTGTGGAAAAACTTCGGTTTACCTTTCTTTGGTTATGACATCAATATACAATAAAACAGTACAAATGTAATAAAGCTATTTGGTACCGTTCATCGTGTCGCTCAACAGATTAATCTCCAGTTTCAAAAAGTTAATGACGTCTGTCAACAAAACACCGGTGTGGCAGTTTGAAGGGAGGAACGGTAAATGGCACACCTTCAAAAACACGGTAAAATTCGCATAATGCTTTTTGGATTGAAGGGGCCTTTTCAGAATGACAAACTGTATTCATGTAGGGAACTGAAACCTTGTTCATTATTTCTCCTATTGTTTTTTTTATAGGATGGATGTTCAGTGTCAAGTGATGACATTGAGAAATCATACCAAACGCAACAAAAAACAATGATCTTCACTGTGAACGATGACAATTACACGCTTGATTTTTCAAGTATGCTACACATGCTCAGAAATTCTGTTTATATTCTATATCATAATAACTTATTTCCACATTTTGTTTCTTTCAATTCAGGGATGAAACAAGTGAACAACAGATCCAATGCCAAACGCAGGATCCGGCGCGCTTAACAATAAGAGTTTCAAACAACGAGTTTACAGTGAAGGTTTTAATGTTTAGTAAGATTGATGATTCAAGATGTTATATTCAGAAAACTGCCTTAAACCTGTTTACGTACTATACAATTATGCCTACAATTAATGTTAGACAACACATTTAATTTTCTTTTAGTCGGTAATGAGAATACATGATGAGCAAGAGAAGGCTGTGTTTTAGTTTTTCATTTCATTTGTGTCTTGCGTTGTTTTCCTAAGCTGTTTAAGAAATCATAAAGTGTATCATTGAATCTGTATGACTTTGATCAACACACAAAACAGATATTTTGAAAAATATTGGTAGCTGGCGTCCATTCGCCAGGTTTTGAGACCGTACAATGGAAGTCGACCGTCGTGGCTTTCTCCGAAATATCATTTTTTGTGTTCTGTGTGAAAACGAACTGAAAAATTTATATCCGGGTAAAGCTTAAAGACTTTTTTACGGGGTTTTAGATTGTAAACCAAGCAGTGTCTTAACAAATAAAACCTTCAACAATGAACCGTCTACATTATTATTGCACACTATCTATTCTTTTCTATCCTCTTATGATTGAGTGTTGTCTTATATAGATAGATCCATGCAGCACCCATCAGGCCTGGAAAACCACCAGTGTGTGACGTCACAGGGCTGAAATGAAAGTGAAACTAAACCACTGCAGCTTCATTTCATTAGAAGAACTTTAGTAAACAAGTCCTGTCATGCATTTAGGAGCTATTGATACACCAAATAATCCATATTAGGTAAATTAATCCTTGTATAAATGATTTTAATTACCTATATTACCATGATACAAGCTAACTGTGTTTTTGTTGAAGAAGAATCATGACAATAAGATGATGAAACTGAACTCTAGGTAGGTCTTGTTTTATGATATAAATGATATATATATATATATATATATGTGTGTGTGTATGTGTGTGTGTGATAAAGTGAACACAACATTTGTTATTTCGTAGAAACCCAGAAGTTGTTTTTGCCACTGAGCTCATATGATTGTGATGATGTCAGTCAACAACAAGTGTGGGGAAATTATTACAAATAAAGGACATTACATAATGGTTGATCTGATTTATTCCATTACCTGCAGTGATGTTAAATCCTTTATAATCATTTTTATCAATGCGAAGACATTAAGATATGTATGAATGTGACTTATTCTGCATACACTACCAGTCAAGAGTGTTGAGCATTTTCTCAGTATTTAAACCAAACTTTTGGCTTTATGTCCGAAATAAGATTAAGAGACAAAAATATAACTAAGCAAACATACGCGTGTTTTTTCCCCCAAAAAAGTTACTGTACAATTTGTGAATAAAAACAGAATGCAATGATGTGGAAGATTCAAATTTCAATATTTTATTTAGTATACTACATAAGGGAATAAATAAGTTGATTTTAAATTTCATGGCATCAACACATCTCTTAAAAGTTGGGAGGTCATTTTGACCCAAGTGTGGCATCTCCTCTTCTTTTAATAACAGTCTGCAAACGTCTGGGGACTGGGACGACATGTTGTTCAATTTTAGAAATAGGAACGTTGTCCCGTTCTTATCTAATACAGGCTTCTAGTTGCTCAACTGTCTTAGGTCTTCCTTGTCGCGTCTTCCTCTTCATGATGGGCAAAATGATTTCTATGTGTGAAAGATCTGGACTGCAGGCGGGCCATTTCAGTACCCGGATCCTTCTTCTACGCAGACATGATGTTGTAGTTGTTGCAGCATGAGGTCTGGCATTGACATGTTGGAAAAAGCAAGGTGTTCCCTGAAAGAGATGATGTCTGGATTGCAGCATATGTTGTTCTTGAACTTGGATAAACCTTTCAGTATTGATGGTGCCTCTCCAGATGTGTAGGCAGCCCATGCCACACGCACTCATGCCAACCCCATGCCATCAGAGATGCAGGCTACTGAACTGAGCGCTGATAACAACTTGGGTCTTCCTTGTCCTCTTTAGTCTGGATGACATGGCGTCCCAGTTTTCCAAAAAGATTTTCAAATTTTTATCCGTCTGACCACAGAACAGTTTCCACTTTGCCACAGTTCATTTTATTGAGCCGTGGCCCAGAGAAAACCCCTGTGCTTCTGGATCACGTTTAGAAATGGCTTCTTCTATGACCTATAGAGTTTTAACCGGCAACAGCGAATGCCATGCTGGATTTCTTCATCGACAATGTTTTCTGGAAGTATTTTCATTTCAGTTTCATTCCTGTATGCGATGCAGTGCCGTCTAAGGGCCCGAACATCACGCTCATCCAGTTTGGTTTTCACTGTTCCAGATTCTCTGAATCTTTGGATGATATTTTACACTGTAGAGGATGATAACTTCAAACTCTTCGCAATTGTTCTCTGGGAAACTCCTTTCTGATATTCCTCTACTTTTTTTCCTCGCAGCATTGGGGGTATTGGTGATCCTCTTCCCATCTTGACTTCAGAGAGACAATGCCACTCTTGAAGGCTCTTTTTATACCCAATCATGTTGCTAGTTGACCTAATACGTTGCAAATCAGTCCTGTTCCTTGAGCATTTAACTTTTTCTGCATCTCATGCTGCATGTCCCAACTTTTTTGGAAAGTGCTGCTCTCGTGAAATCCAAAATGAGCCAATATTTTGCACGACATTTCCAATTGTCTCACTTCAACCTTTGATGTGTTCTCTTTATTCTATTGTGAATAAAATATAAGTTTATGAGATTTGTAAATTATTACTTATATCCACAATTTGTACAGTGTCCCAACTTGTTGGAATCAGGTTTGTATATTTTACTTCATAAAGTTTTTTCATCGGATTAACATCGGGAAAAAGAACAGTCAATTAGAGTGCAGAACAGATGGTGACGCTTTTAAAAAAAAAATCCTCATTTACATGATTGCTTAATTTTCTATAACCATAATTAGTTTATTGTTATAATATGTGTAAAACTGTAAAGTGCCTCAAAATGTTGAATTTGTTTTGCTTTTTTTAAATCTATATTCATGCACACCAATTATGTAAAACGTCTAGGCCATAACATCTGAAACATCGGTGAGGAAAGAGACAAGAACAGCCTCGACATGGCTGGTAAATCACAGTTATTTATTTATTTATAATTTATTATCTATTATTTTCACATTTACATATATTTGCTTTCTGTGCAATGTGACACATACATTCTAACCAAGTGCATACATTTCATCAGTGTTTTTTGTTTCATTCAGGGAAACTTTATGACTGGCAGTTGTTCGATGGATCCAAGTGGAGTAGTATCTGCAATGATGTATTCATTGAAGTCCATTACTGTCAGCCGGGGGCTTCTGGGATCAGCCTGAACACAAGCATAGGGTGAGTCTGGCCTTTAACAAACCCATAATTGTGTTGCAAAAAAATGATCCTGAAATATTCCGTCTTTACTTTGCACAGATCTCTTTATATTGATTTTGATGCTATGATAGTCAGTGGAATTTGTGGAAACATCGGTGTACGACGTAATGTTTTCCTGACCTTAAACCAGAAGCAAGAAGTACGATGGTACTATAAAGACAACCTTCGCTGGTGTGAATATGGATCTCAGGTACATTTCTAAACATTTCGGAGAACGGTATATGGAAGAATCCTTTTAACAGTGACTTTTTTAGGACCCCATTGACTCGAAACGCAAAATGAGATATTTCGAAGAATGTAGGGCAGCATTTGTTTCAGGCTATTGTAGTCCTAGAACTCTGTGTTTTGAAGTGGCTAAAGTCATAATGAAGTAATGATAACTTGTCGTGAACGAATAGGATTTCATCGTTGTAACTTTATCTTTTGTTTCCTCTGTTGTAATGTAGGGGTCGGGGGGCAACAGTTCCTCCATCACAAGTGATGATATAGAGCAGCGGTACAACCAAAACCCGAACGGCTCGGTCCAGTTTAATGCTGGTCACATGACCTACATCGTGGACTTTCCGTGTAATTCGTCATCTTGAAAAACATATAGCTTCTTTTAATGACACTATTTAAAACATTTCTACTTTCTGACCACTTTAGCCATGACTCAAAACAACCGATCCACGGGCATGAAAAGAAAAGTAAGGCGGCGGCCAAAATTCAATTCGATAGTACCAATCACCAACAGGTACGAGAAACATTCTCTGGGTTCCCAAAAAGAATTGATTGCTAACTTTTATATGGTTTTATAAGACACACGACTGTGATGGCTCTGATTCTTATTTTACATTAAAACTTGTCTAAATTTTGTTCATTTAGTTGTCTAAATTATCATCATTCACACAAAAAGAAGATATTTTAAAGAATGTTGGTAGGCAAGCAACAGCGTCATCAGCTTACTAACATTCGTCATAATATGATAAACATCCATACATGGATTCATCCATTCATTTAAAACAGTTCACAAAAAATAGTACATTTGAACGCTTAGAAATGAAGTAAATATACTGTTTAAATTTGGTGTAAATGTTAAAAACATAAGTTAGTGTGATCAACTCTAAAGATTACAAATTTATTACAATGATTTTTTTTAAATTACATAACCTTAAAAACATATTGATGTACATTTAAGGAAATGAACTGTTGAATAATTTTCCAGTTAATTAAAAAAAAAAAGATATAATTAAGTTAATAAAACTGTTTATTTTTGCGATATTAACAAAGCCATCTGAAAGCTTTTTGCAGCGTTGTTTGGTTCCCAACATGTTTCCCCAAAATATCTTTAGTATGTTTTGCAGAAGAAATAAACAGGTTTAAAATGACAAAGGGGGATTTCAGAATTTTTATTTATGGATCTATTTAAGAATGTATCACAAATGTGAAGCATATCGTTAAATCCAACTGATTTTACATACAAATTATTGGTACTCAAATTTGAGAAAGCATTACGCAAGATAAAAAGTGGATCTTGTATACCTCGCAGTTCACCAGCGCAGCCATCTCTCTCTGTCAACCCAACAAGTTCCTTCACTGTATGCGTCTGGGAGTTTATGGGTGAAGAAGGCATCTGGACGGAGTATCAGAAACCGGTCAGTTTCCATGTGTTTGTCTTTAACCACGTAAAGTGTGATCAGATCTAAATGCAGTAACTACATTGTGTGCAGGGATGTTCACTGGATAGTTCAGATGTTGAGAGATTGTATCAGCTTAATCCTCAGTCTCGGGTTTCATTCACTGCGGGAAGACAAAGTTATACACTTGATTTTAGTGGTGAGATTTTCTTACATCATAAACATGATCATACTGCTAACATGATGTCGAGGTCATATGAAAATGTAGCATACATAAGCTTTCATCTTTGTCCATAGGAATGTGCCAAGTGAATAATAGATATGGCACAAGAAGACATGTGCAGAGAAGAGCAGTCCAGGAAACCAACAGGTATAAAGAAGAAACATGAATTATTCAAACATATAACCTGCATGTATACCAGTATGATTGAATTTTGTTGTAAATGCATGACCTTGTTTTGTATTCCATCACAGTCAATTCTCACAAGCTTGCTGGCAGTTCCAGGACATTGACGGCAACTGGATAAACTACAAAAAGGTCAATGAAACTCTCATTTTTAAGTTCCGAATACATTAATGCAAATAACTTTCATGTTCTCCAATTATTGAATAGGAATTATTATAATACATAGCACATGAATATGCAGTTATGCTAAATGCATATAGAATAAGAAGAAGAATTCAAAATAACAAAATTGTGTCGGAAAAAGTTACATTTGAACTGTGTTGGAAAAAGTTACATTTTGAACCGTCATATATCTTGCTTTGTAAATGGATAATTTAAGTGTTCAACCATATTTCCTGACATCACTTGCTGAAATTAACTCTTTGTTTGGAGTACTGCTTAAACAGAAGAGACATTGCTTAAATTAAATTTTTGAAATAAATAAATAAAAATAAATAAAGTGCAATAAACTTAAGATTATCTTTAGATATACGCACACGCAAACATTATATATATTATAGAATATATAAAATATATATATATATATATATTTTTTTTTTAATATATATATTATTTTATATATATATATTATAGAAAAACCCAAAATGCCATCCACATTGTTTTCATATAATCTAATAAAGTGCTTTAAAAAAGTCTAAATTAAAGATTTAAAGATGTCAGAACAAAAACTGATTTAATAAAAAAAAATAATGAAAGAATTCCAATAATGTGTTGAGAAGAAATTATTTACAAATTTCTTGAAATGACGTAATCTTGCTATCGTAGTGTTATGTTTGTGTTCAAATTGTAGGTGTTCATAAATGGACTTTGACTTTACAGGGTGGTTCTCGGGGTTATTGCAGTTTATCTAGTCAAGAAATTGAGGCCCGGTACCAGCAGGACTCCACCTGCACAATGAAGTTCAGTGCGGGCAAATTCAACTATGAGCTCAACTTCTCAGGTGTGTACACATAAAAGGATCATAATCATTATATTATCGAGATAGCCTGTGATCTATTACATCTTATTTGCATTTATCTGCAGACATGACCCAGACAAATCTGTCCACTTTAACCAGAAGACCCGTACGCCGTGTCGAGCAATGACACCTGACATGCCAAATCCTACGGTTGACTTGCATTTCCACGAACTACTCAGGAAGACAACTGCCTTTCCTCAACCTTTAACTGCCCCGTTACACAATACTATATGTATTTCAGCATTAGGACTGCCACGTTAATCTATACTAACACTGACACAAGAGTTGTTGGTATTACTCAATTCAATCATGTACATCAGTTTCACGCGATTAAAATGGTGTTAAACACAATTTCTCTTGAAATGTAATACAAGTTATGTTTAAAAAAGATGTGCATGATTAAATTGACATAAGTGCACTATATGTTATTATTCTTCTCTGGTTCTTAATTAACTTTTTCTCCAGTGCAACCAAATAACTGACTTTGCAAGTTCTTGTGCATTCAACTCATAATACACTTTATAATATTAATGCATTGAGAAAAATAAGTATGTATTTCCCAACCTCTTTGATATTCCACAGAAATGTATGTAATGTGGAACATAATGGGGTTTAGGGTTGACTAGTGATATTTACACTTTTAAATAAGTCAATCTTGCCATTTAAATAGTTTGAATAATATGGAATAAGTAAAATAAAAGAAATAAAATATGATACATGTCAAATATGATACATCACAACACACATTACACATATGATCGCAATGCTACCCTTTAAATAATCAATTTATTTGATTCCAAAATCACCATCTTACCAACAATCTGGTTCACATTTTCAAATGACAGCAAATCGAGATCTTTTATCTACAATATCTATTTCAAAACTGTGTGAAATGAAACACCAACACAGTTAGTCATTTTTACAATCTCCAGACCTCTTATTGCACAACTCTCAACATAAGGCCTCTTATTCATAAGACCAGGAAAAGTGTTCCCTTTAAATAAAACCTATCTGGATATGAAAGATCCATTGCTTCTGCATTTAAAAAAACTGTAAATGGTGGTTCACATCTATATGCTGTACGCCTAATTCAGTGATTTGTAGCGATCATACACATTCGGGTGATTCTGTTTGGTCATGATATGGAATATATTCAATTGGTCACCGGATTGATCTCTAGGATAGAAAACTCCTATTCTGAGCTAACATACAAAACATGAGACTGGATAATCAGTAACTTTCCATAAAACACAACATTACGGGATATATAATAAACACTGGGAAGGAAGTAACAGTAGAAACTGAAGCAGACAAACACATCAGGCCATATTTATGATGCAGGAGTAGAGCCACTTTGTGTACTTGTAAAACCATACGTACATTGAGTCCTAGCCACTGGATGGTTTGGTCCAATTTTTTTCCAAAATATCTTCTTTTGTGTTCTACGGATGAAAGAAAGCTATACAGGTCTAAAATAACAAGAGCGTTCACTTAATTATTACATCATTTTCAGTTCGGATGAATTCTCACCTTAAATGAATAGTTTTAACATTTTGTAAAATTAATACATCCTCATGTCCTAAAAACCTAAATATGACTTATAAATGAGAAATGGAACATATATCCATACGATAAAAGTCAATGGGGACCAATGACATTTGGTTAACAACATTCTAAAAAAAAATCTAAAAAAGACTTTTCAGCAAAAGAAAGTAATACAGGTTTGTGATGTCATGTCATGTGAATGACATGAGAAACACTAACAAATGAAAAAATATCCAAAATTGTATTTCTAATATCCCAAATATTTTTTTTTCAGAATTTTAATGCAAAAAATATTGTGTGTCTGAAAAGTTCAGTTGCAGGTTTCGTTTAAGTACGGTGTGCTGATGACATGACTCCTATGGTTGTATTAAAGCAATGAAAATTTGATTTGAATTTAATTCCAAACACCTAAAAGGTTATGAAAACAGCTTTTTCATTTGTTAAGTTATTTATATATTCATTATTTAATCAAGGAATGGTTTTACAAATTTGCATACTGTTCTACATCTATCATTACTGGCTGGCACAAACTCTTTGAAAGTACGGACGACATCCCAACACGACAAACCGTTGTTTTCATCTTAATTACATTCAATGCATCTACACTAGGAAATTGTTCTTTTTCTTTGAGACTTCTCCTCAATGCATCAAAATATATCAGTGTGAAACTCAAACAACAATCAGCAGTTCCATTATATACACAAAAAAAACATAAATATGTGGATAGGATCATTACCCACAATCACTCATCACTATTAGCTCAGAGCTAAAAATCTGCAAATCTTGATGATCTGAACCAACTTGATTCCTGTAAATAGAAGAAGTTGGTGAACGTGAAACTCGAGCAAAAAAAGAAATGAAACCAAAAGTGCTCGAGTTCAACACCACCGTTAAACATTGGACTTTTCCTTACGCTTTGATTTATTTTCTTGACGATGACCGCACAGGTAATACAAAGCAGCAATCGGAAGAAGAGCCCAAGCGTCTCCCTTCTTAAGAAACGTGAAGGTTTGTTCGGCTCTTCTGAGATACGTAGACTGCAGCAAAAGGTGCATCATGACAAGAGCAAAAAAAAGACTAAACAAACCACAAAACACATCTTTCAAGAAGTATACAAAGTCCACTTGTTGACTGTCAACCCCGCTACTGATGTCGTTCGCATATCATTCCCACTTAAAAAAAAAAAACAGGATTCAGGTCTATCCGAAGAGGTCTTTAAGGTCGGTGTTGACTGAAGCACTTTTTATCCCAGGGTTCAATGTTGGAGCAGCCACTGGCTGCGAGAAGTTCTGTGGGTTGAAGAAAGGATTCGCCTGCATCCCAAATCCACCTTGCATTCCGATTGGGGCGGGCTGTGCAGGTTGGCCTGCACCGAACTGGCTGAGCCACGGGGAAGGCGCAGGGGTTCCTGGGGCCGGTTTGGGGGCCATTTGGTTCAGGCTTACTTTTGGTTTGTTAGGGGTGAAGAGAGAGTCCAGGGCAGACATGTCTGCCTGCTTACCGGGCTGGTTTTGTTTCTGGGCGAGGGCAGTAAAATTTGGAGTGCTGGTGGTGGAAGCCATGCCTCCGTAGAGAGCGGGAGTAGTGGGTCTCATGCCCATTCCCATACCGCCTGTCTGGAAGCCCATGGGCGAGTTGAAGCCGTTGCTGACGGTGCCCATGGTGCCCATTCCACCCATGCTTGGTCCAGATGGGAAGGCAGAGGAGATGGTGCCTCTGGGCCCAGAGTTCAGCGAGAGGTTGTTTATAGATGTCATGTTGGTCAGAAGACTACTTGTTAAATCTTTTGCCTGGAAATAATATTCCTCAGTTAGGGCATATACTCTTTCAAAACAATTCATAGTATAATACATTATATTTGTTAAATTAGAATTTCAACAATCAATAATATTTTTGAATAACATTATATTTAAATCAATTATATATTTAATTTTTTTAATGTTCATTTATATAAGGGCTGCCAAAGGATTAATCACAAATGTATTTAAAATACAATTTTCTGTTTTCTTTTGCGTGTGTACAGTGTATATTCATTTTGTTTTATGAACTTTAAGACACAAACATGCGTGTATAATAAGAACATATGAAGTTATAAAACATTTAACATATAAAGTTATAAAAATATAGTTTTTATTTTAAAAATAACGTTTCATTTATACATAAATAATTGATATTTATCTTTAATATACACACCATTATTTGTATATGTATTCTTTAAAAAACAAAACTTTTATTCTATACGCGATTATTCTAGATTGTAATTAATCATTTGACGCCCTAATAAATTTTAAATATATTTTGATTTGATATAAAAATGAAAATATTTTTTGTTGAATCATCTGACTTCAGAGAACACAAAAAAGAATTTCTTCATTTACTCATTCTCTCATAATTTCAAACCTTTTCTTTCTTCGACAGAACACAAAAGAAGATATTAAGAGAAATGCAATGGTTTTGTTTCCATACAATAAAAATAAATAGCAGCCACTGCTGTTCAGTTCAGAGCTTCTTGCAATATACCTTCTTTTATGTTCTGCAAAAGAGAGTGCGTAAATAATGACTGAATTTCCATTTAAGTCATCCACTTTCACACTCAATTTGGGCCACATAACACATTTTTTGTTGCCGCTGAAACTGTAAATGGTAGCCCTCTACAGCATGTGTTACCTGTGGTGTTGTTGTTGCTGGTTTAACACTCTGTGGAGCCAATGGCTGCTGGCTTCTGAGTTTCGCAGCCTGTTCCTGTTCTTTAGCCAAACGCTGCTTTTCCTCCAGGGTAAGAGATACCTAGATTAAACCATAAACACCAGTTAGTACTCAACCAGAGCATCAGATCACTAATAAAAGATATTTTCACACAGTAAAAAAAGATCTTACTCTTGAGGGTTGAGAAGCAGTAAAAGTGGAACCGTTTTCTTTACCGTTCACACCTGCACTTCCTGAACCTCCACCGAAGATCTCATCAATCTACAGAAAAGAAAATGTCAGGCATTTTCAGTTTCAAAGCACTATCAAGATACACGATGCACACTGCGGTTGATGGAGATACTCACATCTCTGACTTGAGTGGCTGGACTCGGGGTGCTCTTCGTCTCCTCTGGTTGGTTCATCGGGTTAATGTTTAAACTCCTAAGAGGGATACAAAACTTGTTACAAAATGATTTAAATAGTTTGTGATAAAAACAGTATAACAGCTCCCAGATAATTGTTGTGTTGAAATCTAAAAGCCACCAAAATGGCAGTGCCATCAATTAGTTACAACATTTGGGCAATTTTTTGAAATTGCCAACCTGAGCCCATTCCTCTACTCCCTTTACACCCATGACTGCAAGCCTGTGCATGGATCCAACTCCATCATTAAGTTTGCAGACGACACCACGGTGATAGGCCTCATCAGTGACAACGACGAGACTGCCTACAGGGAGGAGGTACAGCACCTGGCCACTTGGTGCGCTGACAATAACCTGCTTCTGAACACCACCAAGACCAAGGAGCTCATTGTGGACTTCAGGAAACAGGCAGGACGCACGCACGACCCAATCCACATAAATGGGATGGTTGTTGAGCGTGTCTCCAGCTTCAAGTTCCTGGGAACCACCATCTCCGAGAACCTGTCCTGGAACTCTAACACCTCCAGCCTGGTCAAAAAGGCTCACCAGCGCCTCTTCTTTCTCAGGACACTGAAGAAGAACCAGCTGTCTTCAGCCATCCTGGTGAACTTTTATAGGTGTACGATCGAGAGCATCCTGACCAGCTGTATCACAGCGTGGTATGGGAACTGCTCTGTGGCTGACCGCAAAGCGCTGCAGAGGGTGGTGAAAACTGCCCAACGCATCACAGGAACAACACTTCCTGCTATTGCGGACATCCAGAGGAAGCGCTGTCTTCGTCGAGCTCGCAGCATCCTCAAGGACTCGTCTCACCCTGACCAAAGACTGTTCACCCTCCTGCCCTCTGGGAGGCGCTTCAGGAGCCTCCGGACAAGGACAACAAGACTGAGGGACAGCTTTTTCCCTAAAGCTGTCTCCTTACTGAACTCTTCCCTCTGACACCCCTCAATCACCCCCCCCCCATCTATACACAGACTCCCCCCCCTCTATAACACTACACTTATTTAAAATACTCTTCACAATAACCAGTTGTTACATGCACTACTGTTCACTCAGTAACACTGGACAATCCATTTGCACACGGAAAACAAAAATTCCAATGCACTTTACCATCCACTGCAATACTGTAATTATGTTCATAGATCTGTCTATAGTGTACATACACTTTACATAATGTATAGTTTGTTCATAGCACACCTGCCTGTATATCTGCCTGTATATTAACCTGTAAATCTGTCCATAATACTTATCTTTATTCTTATATTCTGTATAATTATTGTATATATACATATATAACCTGTATTTACTGCTTATTGCACTTCTGGTTAGATGCTAACTGCATTTCGTTGCCTTGTATCCTACATGTGCAGTGACAATAAAGTTGAATCGAATCTAATCTAATCTAAAAAATCTTATGATTCGATTTACCAAAGGTTCTTACTAAAATAATAGCCAAGAAAACAACATTTTTGTGGTGGAAATAGCCATGTGGGATCTCAGGTCTTTAGAAACCAAATATGTATATTTTCCAACTTATTTTAATTATAAATGTTCATTACTTTTATATTAATATATGAATGCAATATATATATAAATAATAGGCACAGTACAAAGACATTTATTGTTAACATTTGATTCTAGATGTTATTAATCATGATCAATAAACCGAATATATTTTAAAGTAATTTTCCTTACTTACTCATCTTTGTGTAATTATGAACCTGGTAGACTTTCTTACGCAGAAGACAAAAGAAAATATTTAGGAAATGTTTGAAACTTGCATCTACATCTTTCAAAAACCATGTCCTCTTTTGCCACACATATTTATTTCCCTTTTTATATAGAAAACACTTGTGCATAGGCTGATATTTGTCTGATGTTAAGACTCTCTCAGGAGTCAGGAATTTCACATCCCTAACGCTGCAATTGCTCATCCATGTATTTCTGATATGTTGAACATTTAATTTAATTTAAATGGAAGTAAGCTTTTTAATGTTTTGGATTTGTTTGTGGATCCTTCCGAACAGTGTTTTTATTGTTTACAAGGGTTTTTTACTCTGTAATCACGCGAAACTGAAAGATCTGATGCCATTTACATTTTGTACCACATTGGCTTGGTTTCCATTTTTGACGAAACATTTCATTTCAAGCAAAAATGAGTAGATACTAAGAGAGGACTATGAGAAACAGGAACTTAAGTTACCTCTGCTGCTCCTGCATGACATGCAGCTGCTCTAGTTTGGTCTTTTGCTCTGTTTCCATTCGAATCAACATGTCCTTGATCACAGACATGAAGGAATTAAACTGAAACACACCGGAAGAAAAAAGCACGTTATAACTGTGTTTGAATGAATCCCTTTTGTAAGCATAACTTGTGTGTGGTTGTTACCTGGTTAAGGTTAAGGTTGTTATCAATACTAAGTGACACCAGATGAGGTAAACTTTTGGCAGCCAGGTGTTCCTTTGGGATGCCTAGTTTCTTATGAGTGAAAGTGCACTTGTAGATGCCTGACGAAAACCAATGGTGGATTGAACAAAATGAAAGAATGTCAAATATGTATAAATGCTAATTAATAAACAAGGTAAAAACATACCCAGAATTCCCATGAGCACAGCTGGTTCCCTGGATGGGATCTGTTGCAGGAATGGTAGAATTTCATCGATGACGTACCATTTGTCAAGATATTCCAAAATCTTGCCTAGGCACACTAGAGAGTTCACCCTCACCTAAAAAAAATAAACCCAACGATGAGTAAAAAAACAAACATTCATGATCCTCGCAGTACATCGATTAGAGAGCAAGGACACAAACCGCTAATGAGGACGTCTGTAAACAGGTAGATTTGATACGAGGGATAAGTGCATTCTTCATAGATGGATACTCGATCAGATTGGCAAACGTGGGAATGATATTAAGACAGAGTTCCTGTTAAGAAAAAAATGCACTCTTTACAGTTATACACTTCTATAAGTTGAATGCAATATACAGTATTCTGGCCATTAAATGTCAAATCCATTGGTTTTTAAATGATTACCTGTATTTGTACAGACGGTGCTTCAACTGCTCTGTAGACCATGGGCAGGACACTGTTCTTGATGTCCTCAGGAGGTGTTTTGGTCAAGAGTAGGTCCATCTTTTGCAGGAATATCAACAGGATCTGGATATGAGAGAAACAACAGCAGATGAAAGCTTGGATATCACTCAATAAATCTAATCATGGTCTTATTTAACTTAGTATTGTGAGTGTACTTAGCATAATTATCTACTTAATATTAGTATTTAATCCATGTTTTTGTTCCAGAAGACCTCTTTTAACACAAATCCTTAACCATGTTTGGAACTTCATCTTTAAAGGAGAAGTATCACCCAGATTCTGTCCCTGTTGAGTTATTCTTGAAAACCTGTAGTATAGAATCGCAGTGTTCATCTATTCGAAAAGTTGTTGGTTTACTCTCATTAACTGAAGGTAGATACAGCTTTACAAATATTTCCATAAAAAGCAGAACATTTTTTTAAAAACTTCTGAGACGAGCAGTGCTGGGGAATTTTTGACAATATGACCATGGCAACATGTTTAACAGTCTAAAGCACTTAAATGAACAAAACAGTGTGACACTTCTTCTTTCAGGACATAAAATGATGCTATTTCAGATGAAGTCAGTCTAGGATGGCATGAGAATGAATACATTATGAAAGAATTAGCATTTTAAGGAAATGGAAAAACATAGAAATTAATTTTAATTACAAATGGTTTCATTGTTTAGGCATCTGAACATCTATAGTCTTCAAGGATCTTTACTACATGGTTTCTTTCTTATATCTTTCAAAAATGTTTGATTTATTTTATGGAATCAACACAGTCCTGTCACGCCAGCATTGACACCTCAATTAATGTTTTAACATCAGCTATTTATATCTTTTAGAGTAGTGGGTGGAAAATGTGAGTTCACATTTCTAAAAATTAATTTAATGAGCTTCAAGACACCTTTCTGAAAAGCTAGAGCACCGTGTCTCTTAACAGTTCTGTTATAAAATTCTCACTGGATTATAACAAATAATGACAAAATGTTTAGAAATGAAGATCTCTTTCTAAAACTCTATAAATCTATTTGAATAGTTGAATGAAAATGAAAAAATTTTACCAAGACCCATACATTTTGTTTGTATTCAATTTATCCTGTGGAAATGATCTGTTGGCTTTGTAATTTATTATATTGTATGTATAGCTTTGTTACTTATATTAACTAACAGTATGGATTGTGTGGATGGATTGATGGATGTGAGGGAAGTACATCAAACACACACATCTAACGTTTTACATCACTCACCATATTGCTCGCCTGACAGCATGAGAGAGAGCAGTAAAAAAGACAGAGAGCGTTTGAAGGTTAAGTTGCTATGGGTCAGTTTGGTACTAGAATTATGTCACCATTAAAAAACCTTTTACATCAAGAAAACTCCATCATGTGTGTGTACCTGTACTGGCTCCTGCTGTTTGAAAACCGGAGTGAGGTCTGGGAGAACAAGGCGAACATATTCCTCTTTCGTACACTCCTCAGCAATGAGCAGCACATTCGGTAGTACAAAAGGAACCATATCAGGGTTCACAAACTCAGACGAGAGAGCCGGGAGAATTCGGTAGATCACCACTCGCTAGGATAAAAAGATTTAGATTATGATCACAGATAAACAGCTCTCACAGAAGACCACATGGAAATACTTTTATTAAACATTTAGGTACTGCACCAAATTCATATTTTCTCATTGTGCATCACAAACATTTCAAAAGACAAGTTTGGTAAACCGGGTTTTCTTTAATACCTGGAAATGTATGGTTATTTTGAGACTGACACATTTCTTAAATAAACGTTAAGCATTATGCTGTTCTAAAAACATTTAAAACCATTTTCTTTTCCTTTATGCTGACATAAAAGTTTAACGGATTAGATTTGACATTCTCTGATGATAGAGTACAAAAGTCACCGAAAGTAAAAGGAAAAATTAAATGATTTCATAATTTACTCTCCCAGTTGACATTTCCAACCTCAATGACTTTCTTACTTTGGCAAAGCACAAGAAATACATTAAGGAGAATGTTTGTAACTTGAAACCATTCACTTGCCTTGGATTTGTGTTCATGCCATTGAATTGAAAGAGTGACACAGTTGTTCAGTTACCAAGATTCTTCGAAATAACTTCTTTTGTGTTTCGCGAAAGAAATAAAGTCATACAGGTTTGAAATGTCAAAAAGGAAATAAAAAAACTTAAATGCTAAGTTAGAGATCCTTTGTTTTTCAGCATGTTGCCATTCATGAACGTCTGTGTGCAAGGGCTTGTTCTTGCCTTGGGTAACTTGGGCAGAACTTTTGGGAGGCCTTTGTAGAACTGAGATTTCTGTAAGTTGTCGCGCTGGAAAAGCGAGTCGAAGTACTGAAGTGTCATCGCTCCGACATCATCAAAGAAAGGAATCTGAGCACACAAACACGCACATACATACACATACATTTTTCCCTCTGATGCATAGTTCTCATTTAATCAACACAATATGTTTTATTAATCTAAGTCAAAATTACTGATTTGTGTATTATAACTAAAAATGTTTTATAAAATGCTTAACAATTAATATGCTACATTTAGTCATTAACAACAAAAGAAAGAAATTACCTTCGTCATCTGATCTGCATCTGGACGCACATTAGGTGTGACACTGAGCAACATCTTCACATGTTCTCTGACCTCTTCTGGAATCTGACCTAACACTCCAGGACTCAGATGACTCAACTACATAACATAAATATTCAAAGAGAATTAAAAAAAAGGAAACTCCTTTCATCGTTTATTAATGTCGTTCCAAATCTTTCTCTCTTCTGCAGAACTCAATGTTTTGAAGAACTCTGGTACCCCCACATCACTGACCCCCATTGACTTGAATGTATCGATACAAAAACACTTCAATATGGCTCACACCATCTTCTTTTGTGTCACACAGAAGAAAAAGGGATGCTTTAGAAGACATGAAGGCTTGTAAATTGATCATGCCGGGGCCAAACTGACCTCTTGACTTCTCACCTGGTCGAGTTGTCGACTGAAGCTCTTATATATGTCTCGCTTGTTGACTTGAAAGACGGGTTTGCCTTCGTTAAACACAGCGTGGATAAGCACGCCCAGCGAATACATATCAGAGGCGGCATCACAGCTCACAGACAGAATGTACTCCGGTGCAACGTACTCTGGGTTCGGCAGGCAGAGAGGCGATAGATTGGGGTCCCATTCTTTACACACATACTTGGGCTTAACCAGAATAAACACAAGTTTATCAAAAACGCTTAAAATATTCATAACCTCCATGTGTTCTTTGTGTCAATAATATCTAACCTCTGCATCAGAGGGGTTACTAGATGAAATACTGAAGTCAAAGCCCATGATCTTCCAAGCTCCACTTTTATTCAAAATGACGTTCTCTGTAGACAGGTTCCCATGAACCATTTTCACCCCACTGTGGAGAAATGACAAACCCTCTGAGATCTGGAAAGGAAAAATGAGATTGAGAGACATCTTGTGTTTTACATCTTGTGAGTTCATAAAAGCATGATCACATGACACATGATATTTAATTCACACAGAATATAAATGTGACTTTATCAGTCTGTCTCACCTGCAGTAAGCCGTATTTGGTCTCAACATCATAAAGTTTGTATTCTTTGATGTCAGTGGGAACAGGACTGGGGAGGTTGTCCCACTGGCCGAGAACATTAGCTAGACTGGCAAACACAGGCTCCGTACAGAACGCTAGACAGTCTCTAGAGATGAAGAATAAAAGAGAACCAATGAGAGCAGCAATGAAAAGCCTATGTCTGTGCTAGGTCATATAAAGCCTAATTACCCAAGTGGGTGTAAACATATATACAATAAGTAAGTATAAAAAAATGACCATTTAATCAAGACATTTTCAAAAAGAAAAGTAATATTTAAGGTAGTGTGAATCGTAGTTACCTGGAATCTTCCAGCGGGTGTTGAACCGTGAGGAGGCGTGGATGCCTTAACCGGGTCAGCTGCTGGACTCCTTTTTTCAGCGAATCAATGATCTGATCCTTCTCAAACTTCTGATACCGATCTATGATCTTTTTATCAAAGACAAAGACTGCCACTTCCTGTGGTTAGAAAAGAATATTTGAATCAAAGTTAAGAAAATGTGCACACATTTTTATGCTATTTTCCACTTGGAAAAAGGGCTGCATGATTCTTGCTTAAATGTGAACCACGATTTTCCTTTATGGAAATTAAGATCAAGATTCTCATTTTCAAGAAGCGCTTCTCAAAGTCTACCTTCAAAGATGCATATCTAAATTCACATTAATGTTAAAGGTCCTGAACTAGCGTTGTCATGGTACTTAAATTTAAGTTTCCAATCCCAGTTAAATTCCCGGGTTTTCAGTACACCACTCAATTTTAATAATAAAGCTCTTTATTGATATAAATGTATAGAGATTATATGCTGCTGAAATTGTTTTGTGCTTGCTTGAGTCTTTTATACTTTTAACAGCCTGCAACTTTTTTTTCTTTTTTTTAAGTATCTAGAGTGCATATCTTGTTTATTTTGAGATGTGCAACTCTGTTCATGGCATCTTTGCATCTATGAATAAATTCTGTCTGAAAGCTACCGGGTGTGTGAAAATAAGCTGCGTCACATGACATCACTGTAGTGCGTCTAGATTGAATTCCTTCCAGGTCCAGATAAGACAGCATAACATGGCCAATGAAATGAGGGAAAGGAGAGAAGTAATCGAGATTAAGAGAAAAATACAGGAAAAGGAATCCCCTTGATTGAGATCTGCCATCAAATTTAATTACGAATCAAGATCAGAAAGGGTAAGAAATCTCTCTCTCGAACATTCTCTGCTTCAGTTCCTCGATGGTGGAACGATCTGCCTCTGGCTTCACGCTTGTCAGACTCGGTCTCTATCTTCAAAAAACTCCTAAAAACTCATCTTTTCCGGCTTCACCTAACTCACTAACTCACTTCTTTTCTAACTACTCACTCTATCAAAAAAAAAAAAATCTTTGGAACTTCTCTCTCTGTGTAACTCGGTAGCATTGTTGTAGCACTTGTTCACCTATTGTTGTATCGGCTATTTACCGCTTCATTGTCTCCTCGACTATTGTAAGTCGCTTTGGATAAAAGCGTCTGCTAAATGCCTAAATGCAAATGTAAATGTAAAGATCATGATTTTTTTCCAGTAATCGTGCAGCCCTGCTAGGATTGATGATGATTTTGTGTATAAATGCATATACAACCCATAATGCCTTCCTTTAACTAAAATACAAAAATAAATACTGCTATAAGGATTGCAACAAATGTAACTAAAACAAACTTTCTTGGCTGAAAATAACTGCAAAATGCCAAGTACAAGTACAAACACTTCCGCTTTAACCAACAACAATAACTATCACCACAAATCTTGCAATCTTGCAAATCTCCTTTGTTCACTTGCACGTTGTATATTTGCACTGTTTTGTTCACCGACTGTCATTTTGTTTCACCAGTACACCTGGTTTACCTGTTTAGTGGACTTTTTGGTGCCGTTGTAGATCCGCCAGCACATCCCAGGACCCCCGCTGGCGATGTGTCGGCCCACCTCAAACTCCCGTGTGACAGGGTTACCCATGACAGTGCTGGTCATGTCGGCAGTCACCTTGGTGACGGTGCTTTTTAGTTTATTCAGCATGGACTCCATGGCTTTACAGACCGTCTACCTATAACAGGAAAAAATTGCATCGAGTTATTTCATCGTCGCTGTCATGACTACGCAAGCAAAGGGAAGGTGGAGGATGTAGATGGTAGTAGGTGGTTTCAAAGGACCTAGGATTTTAATGGAAACATGGGTGGGGGGGCTGTCATGTTGACAAAAACATAACTCATCCCAAATAAAGCGCTAAGTTACATCCAAAATAAGCATTTCAAGATGCCAATATAAGCAAGTATCCTTGTAAAAGTAGTAGTATACATTTAAAGGGATAGTTCACCCAAAATTATTTACCCAGCCCAGTTCCTTTCATACAAGCAGACCACAGGTGAAGATACTCAAGCCATAATGCATAAGTATCTGTTTAATGTGCATCAACTCTTAGGAACAGCAGCTTAATAAACATAAAACAATCAACGACTCCGATGTTTGATGATTATTTATTTATAACAGTCAAAATATGTTATTTCATGTTTGATTATTACATTTCTGTTAAATTGTAGATTTAATCTGTATGTTTGCTTTATAACCGTAAGTTGTGCTTTATTCTAATTGTTATCCTAGATTTATATATTAAGATCACGTCTGTAAAAACCCTTAACAGATGACTGGACAACCTATATTTTTTTACTTTTTCAGCATGCCCAAAACGTGTCGCAGGGAATTAACATCAGGGTCCGAAAGTTTCGCACAAAGTAAATCCGTCAGAAAGCGTCGTCATTTCTGTCATGCGCAGAAAAAGCTTTTAATACCCGAATCTAATGTTACAATGTTATGAAATTAAATATAAATGTGATAATAAATAACGGAAGTTGTTTAGTAATCGATTAATGTAAACTATTCAGGATTCGGCACAATATTTTGTCACAACTGTTTAGTTATTAACATAATAATTAAAACTAACATAAAACTATTTCCTTAAATATTTCTCTTACTTTAATAATCATGTTTGATTGTTTTAAAGTGACAGTCATGTCCAAGCAGTAGTGTGACGTCACAAATCCTGATTCGACAGTGTGACGTCACAGAATCCTGAATCAACAGTGTGACGTAGGCCATTAGAGGTGTGACAGGTGTTGTCTATCATCATTTATTATTATTAAACTTCCCTTACATATAAAAGCTAAAATTATTAATGTTACTAACATTCTATGAATATAAATGTAAAAATAATGTCATTGTGATTTATAGTAACAATATAAAACACGGCAGAACATTGGCTAACAAGCTAATGCTAATGGAGTGAAGCGTCACTCCAGACAAGTGATGATTAAACACGGAATAATAATTCGGAATAAATTGTCAAAATATGAAACATGGAGGATTTATTATCACCTTTGTGTCAGAAGAGATGACAGCAGGATTGGGAGAATAAATCAGCACTGAGGCGGGAAATAACCGTCAGTAGCTGTGGCGGCTAAAAGCCTCCATGACAGTTCATCAAAACACCTGAGAGCTTCCGCTGTGTGAAGCCGGCGGAAACAGTCATGACGTCATGTTTCATAAAAGACCTCGTTTTTCAAAATAAAAGCCACGCTTGTTTTTTTATTTATATATTTGATATGGAATTGTTCTCACGTGGGTTACATTAAATCCACAATTAACGTTTTAAGTTTTTAATAAAAACAAGCACATCAGAATGCGTTGAAAATGTTGACTTTATTCATGTTTTATATATGCAGTACCGGTCATTAGCATTATTCTGAATGTGTTTGCCTAAATATCTGAATGTAGTTAAAAAGACAAAATATAATTTAACAACCACATTTTATTTCCATGATAAAACTTACATTTATTTGAATAAAGATGAGTTTGAATGGATATTTAAGAGCAGCAGAATTGACTGCCACTTTAAAAGGCATCCCATAATGATTTCTGCAAGATCTAATCAAAAGGTGAAGATGATCAAACATGTTTCTCATTCTTTTTTTTGTTATAAAACAATTTCCATAGTTCAATTTGTTTAACTTTGTCAGGGTGATGAGTTTATAAATATACAAAATTATGGGAAAATATGCATAAGTGAACCAAATCTCTTGGTCGGTAATGTACATACTAGGATCCATTTAGTCTTGTTTACACAAAAATAGACACAATGCAAACTTTTCAAAGGAGATTTTAATCCTAAACATCACAAAATTAAAGTGCATCTAAATTCAAGACAAATACTTTCATCAGCAAACATTATTTGGCCAGTTCATTACCGTTTCAAGCAAAATACTAAATAAATATTAAAATGTATCACCACAGCAAATCCAGTGCCTTCGTATATTTTTTCCATTAGTTTTACAAAATGAAAATTATTTTGAAAGTTCCTTTATGTATAAAGAACTACATCTTGACATGTTCACCTACCATCCATTTCACAACATCCCTTTATAAATCCACTTAAACATAATTAATTAAACTTACAGAATACAGTAGTGATTACAAAAGTGTTCTATAAAATCATCCACAGTCATTGAATTAGAAAAGAAATTAAACAGTAAATAAGTGACAACGAAATAAAATCATTCCATACCATGGAGGCATAGGTTTAACTTCTCAAGTGCAAGTAAATCTTCCCTCAACCGCCTTTAGTGACCTGAGCATTATGTTTGTAAGGAATCAATTCAAAGTAGCATGATTGCCCTATAAAATTGAATGTAGTGTTAAGCAGTAGTGGTAGTTTCATGGCATGAATACCTTTAAAAAAAGACTTCAATCTAGCTGATGACTTACCATGTCAAAGACAGCTACATATTAAGAAATATCAAAATGTCATGCATAATAGGCTACACCAACCCCCTTAAATCTATCCATCTACAAAGACAGGAGTTTCAATTTGTTGTTTAATATCTAATATTTAAATTGCTACATTATGAAGGATTTGTAATTACTATCCTACTGATAAAGAATGCCCTCAAATAAAATAGCTTTTCAATCGCAAACATATTTTACATTTACGATAACCCCAGACAGGCGGCAGAAGGATAAATTCCAACCCCTCTATTCAGGGTTCGCCCCTTTCTAAAATGAAGTGAAAAAGTGCTGAAGAAAGACTCCAGGGTGATGCTTTTGAAACTGTTTAGCCAGGCGTCTCTTCTGTTTGACAGTGAGGTTTTCACTTTGAGCGATATGATGCATTAACTGCTTCAAACTTGCAAAAGTGGCATTATCTCTGTTTTCCTTATACTGCCGTAGTGACACCAGCTGGCAGAATGTGGACACTGCAATGCCAAGGGAGAATGTTGAAGTAGATTTGACTTCTGTTTGCTAGAACAAGTGCATCTTATTAAAAGATTATTCTAGACTGAACTTACATGCTGCGTTATCTAGATCTCTGCCTTGCTGCAGGGTTTGTAGAGTGTCTGATACAGCCTTGATCAATGATGATGGTGTCTACAAAAATGAAGTAGAAAAAAAACGCACACACTTGACAATTTGACCACAACAACCAAATAATTTTGTGGCTCATGCATATTTCCCATAAAGCAATGTGTTTGTTTCAAGAGCAATACCTTGAAGAGTTGTGTGTGACTATCCATGAAGAACATCAATAGCTGCTCACACTGAACACGGGTCATCTCTTTATTCGGAATTACAGCCTTTGCAAATGTCCTGCTTACCAAAGCCCGGTTCTCAATCTGTTTCAATAAAAAAAAAGAAAGAATAATGTATTCCTCACACCTCGTGTATCAAAAGGATACACAAAATCTAAAATGCCATCATAAATTACTCAACACGAGGTTGTTTGAAATCTGTAAAGAATTCTTTGATTAGAACAACACAATGGATGATCCTTGGATTGTAGCACCTGAGATATCAGTGGTCCCATTGTAATTTTTCGGTGTGCTGAACCTTTTCACTGCTTCATAGATGTTTCATGCCAAAATTGTACTGCCTTGAATTGTACTACAAGATGCAGTTTCTTTCCAAACTGCTAGTAATCCGAACCGTTTTAAGCCTTAATGAAACGTGTCCTCTCGACCAATCAGAATTCAAGTCCTTACCCCAACCAGGTGTGAATACCTGCTTGTGTAGTCTGAAAGCTTCATTATTTGCAGCAGCCGCCATAAAACCCAAAAGTCTGCGAAACTCGTCCCTGCTTGTGGGCTCCACCAGGTGCAGAAACAACTGAGATGCTCTTAGTGAATCATGACTCCTCCCACAATCTTAATGACAAAAAATAATTATGTGTTATATCCACTTAAATTCTAATATACCGTAAGCCAATTGTTTTGTACCTAAGAGATGCAGAATCCCGGCTTGGATGTCATTGTAGCGTCCAGGCAGTAGTGGAGGTTTATCTGAGCTATTATAGTACTTGGCGATGGTGTCAAACAGCAGTTTCTTGTGTGCCCCATACTTTTCCTCCTCAGCTGTGGCGTTCTGTTGGACGAGCTGCTCGCTGACCACCACGATTAACTGATCTGGGAACTGCTCAAGACAATCCATGGCTGCAGTCAGCCATGAGTCCAATCTTTGTAAAGAGAAGAAACACACACACACACACAGGGAAAAAGAAGGCATGAGATGTCTCTTTCCCTAGATAATGTGCATTGACATCTGTATTACAAACAATATCTGGTTTTCATAACTTGATTTAACATAAAACTAATTTATAAAACAAAAAACATGACGCTAAATACATCACACTTGAGTATTGCACACTGACTGAGGCAGGTTGAGACTCTTTGACACTTCGCGATCAACACAAGTGTTGGAGATAACCAGGTCACCGTGGTTACGCATCGATGACCGCATAGCCTCAGGTTTGGTGGGTGAGGTCAATATACAGTCCAGCATGGGGATCTCAACCACTTGTAGCAGCTGAAGCAGCGCCTGCTGTTTCCAAACCTGTCGTACCACTGAGAATAAAACACAAGAGGATTAAGAAAACCATTTACACTTTGTGGATGTTTTTGCACTGAATAAAATTGTACAAGCTGTGCTTTAAATCTCATTGGACAATGAGATTTAATTTTTTTATTTATGAAATTTTTTATGGTTTATTGTTAATCTACAAAAGGAAATTAATATGCAAGTGAAGGAGTGAATGATAACCAGAATTTCTAAGAACTGTCTCTTAAATATAAAAGGGTCATTCTAAGAAATGGATGCCTTTGAGTCCACACATTTTGATCGGATACAGAAGGCACACAAGTGTTCCTTATGTTTGTCGGAAGCTTAAAATTATTGCTTAAAATTATTGTGTCCTTGTTGAAAAATTATTTATAATAAAAGAAAAGTATTTTGTAATTGTTGTGTTGCCAATTTTTCATGTTCGTGGTAGCAAATTTCATAAAATATTTATTCATAATTATTTTTGTAAAATATTAGATGATTTTGTATCCCTCAGTTTGACTTGAAACTCGTCTCACCCAATTGTTTTATCAAAAAAATGATGTACAATTGCTTTAAATAACATCACTAAAGTTTAAAGTTATAAAGTTTGTTTTATGTGACAGTTAAAGAAATTGCAGTGTGGCAATGGCAGCCATTCCATAGAATGACAAAAATATAATTAAAGACCGTAAAGTCACACCTTTTTTTGACAAGAAACCATTGGAAAACACAGTACGATTAAGATCAGAGGGAACCGATGGGTGTAGGTTTATATTTTTCAGTAGTCTCTCCACCCTTCGGTCTGATGATCCAAGAACAAGCGGGTTGGAAATGGTCTGCTTCTTTTCAAACCTACAAAACAAACTGTAACGTTACCTCTGCGAAGACATTGTCTTTCCAAAATAAATCAAAATGGGATTACTTTGATGTGGTCCTCTTTCCAGTGTATTGATGAGGAGTCTCATTCTCACATCTCTTCCTGTATGGATCATCATGATCCAGGAAGCGATAGAGGCTGCAGCTGGAATCCTCAAAGGTCATTTCCTTCTCTTTCCTGAAGAGCTTTATCCCAACGGGTTCGAAAACTCTAGACTCCATCAAGGCCTGGCAGAGTTTGGAAGCTTTGAGACGGGACACCTCGCTTGAACAGAAGTAGATGTTCTGCATGAGGTGGCTCAGAACCACGTCTACAGCGTCAGAGCCTGTAAAGCAGTCTTGATGGACGCGTAGGTGCTGTCTGCGGGGTCTGAGCTCCACCTGTGTCTGCAGAGCTTCTATGATGTTCTGCCACAGCTGAGTAGCCTTGAAAGGCCCAGAGACACCTGCATTGATTTAATAAGGACAACTTTAAAAAACACAAACATTTATTTGGAAATGTATCGTTTTAATTCATACATTTGATTTCACATAAATCTTAAGAAGTTTGTTGTCTCCCCAAATCTTATTTCTTGTTTTTAAAAAAGAAACCTTGTTCATAGACTGAAATTTCGACAAGGGATTTGTATAAAATGAACTTTTAAAAGTGGCTTTGATGCTTTCTTTTTTCTTAAATAATGTCAAACATAGAATTGTTTTTAAGTTAAATAATTGTAGGAGTACCTTCTTTTCTAACCTACTCACTCTATCTAAAAAAATAAAAAACTTTTGTAACTTCTCTCTCTGTGTAACTCGGTTGCATTGTTGTAGCACTTGTTCACCTATTGTTGTATCGGCTATTTACCGCTTCATTGTCTCCTCGACTATTGTAGGACGCTTTGGATAAAAGCGTCTGCTAAATGCCTAAATGTAAATGTAAATAATTTTTTTTAAGTTAAATAATTGTTTTGAATTTATATAATTGTTTTTAAATAATAATTGTTTTAAAGTTAAATATTTTTTTTTAAAGTTAAGTAATTGTTTTTAAGTAAAATAATTGTTTTTAAGTTATATAATTGTTTTTAAGTTATATAATTGTTTTTAAGTTATATAATTGTTTTTAAGCTATTTAATTGTTTTTAAGTTATATAATTGTTTTAAAATAAATAATTGTTTTAAAGTTAAATAATAGTTTTAAAGTTAAATAATTGTTTTATTATCTAAAAATAAAAAACAGTAAGCAAAAGAACATTATTAATAGTAATATATAAATCTACATTATATATCATTTTAAAAACACGAATAACACAATTATTATAACCTCAGACATTAAAGTGCAACTAAAAATAAAAACTTAACTACCAAAATGATGAACATAATGATAATAACACATAAATAAAGTAAATAAAATCACGTGTTTGTACCTGACAAGTGTTTCTGTTCTCTGAAACATGTTTCACTGTTCAGTCTTCTGAACCGCGGAGTCAAATCCGCCGCCATTGCTGCGCCGGAAGTGACGTCACATCCGCGGGCGCCGACCTGTTTCCATTTAATAATATAAAAAACAAACAAAACATTTATTATGTCTTTTATTTCATTAAAATATGCATATATCATTATAGTTAAAATACACGATGTCACATACAGAAAATAACATGGGTTAGAAGCATATTTCTCAGTTTCTGTATTTTGATTTGATTTTATTTTATCCTCCCGCTGACGAACAAGTCCGCATCTGAGCTGTCGATGTCTGTTTGCGTTCTCATATTAATATTTAAAAACTTAAATCAGCAAAAAGTGACGTTTTCTGATTTTAGGGGTTTGTACCCGGCGTGACGTCACGGAGGGACACTCCACGCGACAAGTGTACGGACAAGATGGCGGCCGCTGTTGTGCCCCACAAGTGAGCAACGCTTGAATAAAAACAGGTGAGTGACGCGAATCTGCGTGTAAAAACCCACCGAACGCGTCGCGTTCACGCGAGGGGCGGAAGTGAAACACAGTCGGTGAAGATAATCTGCCCGACGCGCTTTACTCGCTGTGCTGCTGTTTGCTTTTAGCATTAGCATTAGCATCATTTCTCTCTGTGCCAGGCTAGTTAAACACGCAACTAGTAAACCGGGTTAGCATCTGTGTAGCTGATGGCAGCGGTTAGCGCTTAGCATGCTAGCGCGGGTAAACACATTCAGAGTTAGCATGATTCCATGAATCCCGGGCTTTATCTTCCCGATCGGGCTAATCAAAATTCCCACGCGATGCTAGCTATTCTGATCGTGCGTTACTAAACGAATGTCAACAAAGTTCATGAAATTCAAGGTCGACCGGTTTGTTTTTGTTCACAACACGTGCTTCAAAGGAACAGGAGGACAAATCCAGGGGTACGGACGTGACAAATTGCGTTAATGACGTCACATATTGCGTTAATGACGTGACATATTGCGTTAATGACGTGACATATTGCGTTAATGACGTGACATATTGCGTTAATGACGTGACATATTGCGTTAATGACGTGACAATTTGCGTTAATGACGTGACATATTGCGTTAATGACGTGACATATTGCGTTAATGACGTGACAATTTGCGTTAATGACGTGACATGTTGCGTTAATGACGTGACATTTTGCGTTAATGACGTGACATGTTGCGTTAATGACGTCACATATTGCGTTAATGACGTCACATATTGCGTTAATGACGTGACAATTTGCGTTAATGACGTGACAATTTGCGTTAATGACGTGACAATTTGCGTTAATGACGTGACATGTTGCGTTAATGACGTGACATGTTGCGTTAATGACGTCACATATTGCGTTAATGACGTCACATATTGCGTTAATGACGTCACATATTGCGTTAATGACGTCACATATTGCGTTAATGACGTGACATATTGCGTTAATGACGTGACAATTTGTGTTAATGACGTCACATATTGCGTTAATGACGTCACATATTGCGTTAATGACGTCACATATTGCGTTAATGACGTCACATATTGCGTTAATGACGTCACATATTGCGTTAATGACGTCACATATTGCGTTAATGACGTCACATATTGCGTTAATGACGTCACATATTGCGTTAATGACGTGACATATTGCGTTAATGACGTGACAATTTGTGTTAATGACGTCACATATTGCGTTAATGACGTCACATATTGCGTTAATGACGTCACATATTGCGTTAATGACGTCACATATTGCGTTAATGACGTCACATATTGCGTTAATGACGTGACATATTGCGTTAATGACGTGACATATTGCGTTAATGACGTCACATATTGCGTTAATGACGTCACATATTGCGTTAATGACGTCACATATTGCGTTAATGACGTGACATATTGCGTTAATGACGTGACAATTTGCGTTAATGACGTGACAATTTGCGTTAATGACGTGACAATTTGCGTTAATGACGTGACAATTTGCGTTAATGACATGACAATTTGCGTTACAGACATGACATATTGCGTAACGGACATGACAATTTGCGTTATGGACATGACAATTTGCGTTATGGACGTGACATTTTGCGTTATGGACGTGACATATTGCGCTAGGGACGTGACAATTTGTGTTAATGACGTGACAATTTGTGTTAATGACGTGACAATTTGTGTTACGGACATGACAATTTGCGTTAATGACGTGACATATTGCGTGAAGGACATGACATATTGCGCTAGGGACGTGACAATTTGTGTTAATGACGTGACAATTTGTGTTACGGACATGACAATTTGCGTTAATGACGTGACATATTGCGTAACGAACTTGACAATTTGCGTTAATGACGTGACATATTGCGTTAATGACGTGACAATTTGTGTTAATGACGTGACAATTTGCATTATGGACGTGACATATTGCGCTAGGGACGTGACAATTTGCATTACGGACATGACAATTGGCATTAATGACGCGACAATTTGCCTTAATGACGTGACTTTTTGCGTTATGGACGTGACTTTTTGTGTTAATGATGCAACATTTTGCGTTATGGACGTGACACTTGCGTTATGGACGTGACATTTTGCGCTATGGACGTGAAATGAAAAGGCTTGTAGAATAAACTGTAAAAAGTAAACTAAGCCCACTGTTTAGCGTTAAGGACATGATATTTTGCGTTATGGATGCAACATTTTGCGTTAATGATGCAACATTTTGTGTTATGGATGCCACATTTTGCGGTAATGATGCCACATTTTGCGTTACGGATGCCACATTTTGCACTCTGCAGACATGACCTTTTGTGTTGTGGACGTGACCTTTTGCGTTGTGGACGTGACATTTTGTGTTATGGATGGGACATTTTGCATCATGGACTTGATATAAAACGCTCGTAGAATAAATTAATAATAAATAATTAATTAATTAATTTAACAAGTTAAAATACAGAAAAATCTGGTGATTTAATCCGCTGTGCAATTCAATTTCATTCAGTAATAAAAGCAATCAAGTGATCACAAAATAAAATCCACACCCATCTGTTCCTTTTAATTCAGATTGACCATCATGCCTTGGAAGGAGCTGGATTCATTGCTTTCTGCCGTCACCATGGTGATGTGAGGAGGGCAGTGACTCACTGTGATGGACAGGTGCAAGCACGTGGGTCGTTTAAGGCTCGCACAGGACCATTCCATCCTGAACCCACAGAAATGGCACTGCGTGGACTGCAACACCACAGAGTCGGTATGGGCATGCCTCAGCTGTTCACATGTGGCGTGCGGACGGTACATAGAGGAGCACGCGCTTCAGCACTTTAAGGTTTGGGTGCTATACTTTAAACTTTGGAAAATTGACAATCCGTTGAATTCTAAAGTAAAATGGTAAATGACTGATACAACTTCTTCAGAAGAATAAAATGAGTGATTTGAAAAGATTGCATTTTTTGTTTGAGCACCAGATTTGTGCAATGGATTTAAGATGCCCTTATTTGTTTTAAAATGTCCTCAACTATTAAATCTTCAAAGAAGGAATTATCACTTTTACTTTTCCCTTGTTGGTTCGCATCTTTCCTCCTGTCTGAAAAACCCTCTCATTTAGTTTCCGTCTATTTAAGGCCGGCCTCTCGGTGTACTCTGATTGGTCAAATGGTGGAGTCTACAAATTGACTAAATAGTTATTATTAGTCAACTTGCCCTTCAGTTACATCATCATCAGTGACTAGATGACTAGTAAATCTGGTTACTTCCGTAACGAACTGACAACACGTCACGGAAGTAACTCAATGACTAAATTCCTGACGTTTGCTGTAGTCCAAGACATCTGATTTCTGTTTAAGATGATAACTGGCTTTAACTTTGGAATTGTAACCTCACAGATCGTTTATAGGTACTTGCACACCCACAAACACACAAAGGAAATGTAAAATGAGGTTTTGAAACTGGGGTTTTTAAGATAAGTTTGATCAAAGTGAGATGATGAAAATGTTTGGTTGGTCTATATTAATATATTTTTTTATTTTATACAGGATCAGCACCACCCTCTGGCACTGGAGGTAAATGAATTGTACGTGTACTGCTACTTGTGCGACGACTACGTACTGAACGATAACGCAACCGGTGACTTAAAGCTACTGCGTAGCACGCTAAGTGCTATTAAGAGCCAGTGCTATGAAGTCACCACACGCAGTGGACGTACCCTACGCTCTTCCTCCACTGCTGGAGACCAACTGTCGCCCTGCATGCAGGAGCTTCAGCTACGCGATGAGGACCGCATGTTCACTGCACTCTGGCACCGCCGGCGTGCCCTCATTGGCCGCGTGTTCCGCCTATGGTTTGTCCAAACAGAACGGGGGAGGATGCGTTTGGAAGAGGAACGCCAACAGGAGGAAGAAGAGGAGAGGAGGAGGGAAGCACGAGAGAGGAGGAGGGAACTCAAACGGCAAGCCAGGCAGGAGCTTGAAAGCGCACCACAAAGGAAGAGCCGTCGCATTCGGAGGCAGAGCCTTAAAGCTATGGTTTCCAACCCTACGTCGACCGTAAGCATGAAACCCACAGCACCAAGATCGGCTCCTTCTCGCACTTCCACTCGTATTTCCAACGCTACTCCACAAACTGCTAAAGACCGTAAGTCTCAACAGAGGCGTCGGACATCAACCAAGGCAAAAAGGCGCCGGCCACCCCCACCTAAAACGGGCGATTCACCAATCAAACGCCGACCCACCGTCACACCTGGAGTGACGGGTTTGCGCAACCTCGGGAATACATGCTACATGAACTCTATTCTGCAGGTTCTGAGTCACCTGCATGTATTTCGGGAGTGCTTTTTAAGACTTGACTTGAACCAGGCACTGGAACTGCTAGCCTCTGCGGTCAGCCGCAAGTTAGGACTCTCTAGTCAGCGCTTGACCCAACCGAAATGCTCCAGCCTGGGGTCGGGGCTCAGCGGAGGGGCCTCACGCTCGCGCAACATGGAGCTTATCCAACCCAAGGAGCCAAGCTCCAAACACATCTCGCTTTGTCACGAGTTACACACGCTGTTCCAAGTGATGTGGTCCGGGAAGTGGGCCCTGGTGTCGCCGTTTGCAATGCTGCACTCCGTGTGGCAGCTGATCCCGGCGTTTCGGGGCTACGGGCAGCAGGACGCGCAGGAATTTCTTTGTGAACTTTTAGATAAAGTCCAGCATGAGCTGGAACGGACCAGAACGCTAACGCCTACCACAGTGCCGGCAAATCAGAGACGGCTTATCAAACAGGTGCTCAGCGTGGTCAACACCATCTTTCACGGCCAACTGCTCAGTCAGGTGATGATGGAGTCTGATGTTACATGCTTTTCGAAACTGTTTTTTTCTTCTGTAAAACACAATAGATAAAGACTTGAAAAATATTGATAACCAATCCAAATCGGTGAGCATTGAGACGTTTCTTAAGAGAAGAGAGTCATACATGTTTTGAACAAAATAAGGTTGAATAAATTCTTATTTGTTTTTTGTGCACTGTTGCTTTTATTCAAATCTGTTGGGATAAAAAAAATTGATGAAAACTTTTTTCTTGTCATTTAGGTGAGGTGTTTAGCATGCGATCATCGCTCAAACACAATAGAGCCGTTCTGGGATCTTTCTTTAGAGTTTCCTGAGCGTTACCACAGCAACAGTAAGGATGCCGCACAGGTTCCATGTGGGTTGACGGAGATGCTTGCCAAGTTTACAGAAACCGAGGCTTTGGAGGGAGCCATATACGCCTGTGACCACTGCAACAGTAAGTTAGACATGATTCAGCATGGATCTTGTAACAAAAAAAAGTAGTTACCCTAAAATGTCAATGGAAGAAGTTTTGTAATAATAGAAATATATTCTTATGTGTTCTTATAGTTTAGAATGACAAAAAGTGAGTAAGTGATAAAAATTTGTAGTTTTGGGTTAACTATCCCTCTAACTTACAAGAATTTCATAATATTTAACAGAATGGATAGTTCCAAACTGATCTAGTTTTTGGTCAGTTTTTTTGCTATAATGCAGTGGTTCTTAAAGGAGGGGGGCATACACATTCACAGCAGGAGGGGGGGACCAGGAAAAATAGTAAACAAGACGGAGTAAAAAATGGATCAGAGTCTTAAAGGGAAGATAAAAGCATTAATTGAGCAAGCACTCGTTGTTGTTATTATTATGTGTAGTTGAATTATTTTGTAGTCTAAAGTCAAGCTGGGATTAGGGGGGCCTTTTTTGGAAGGTTTAAAGGGGGGCACGACCAAAATGTTTGAGAACCAATGTTTTAGGGTAACACTGTCCCCTCTACTGTGTAAGCGTTTCTTCTTTTGAAGAACTTCTAAGACCTCACCCAAACATCATGCACCTTTCCACTGTGTGTTTAAGGCAAACAGCGGCGGTTTTGTTCAAAGCAGGTGGTCCTAACCGAAGCCCAGAAACAGCTTATGGTTCACAAGCTGCCGCATGTTCTCAGACTGCACCTCAAACGCTTCAGGTAGCTTAACTACATGTAGATTCCCTGGAAATGTTCAAGTTGAGTTTGCGTGTAACACATGTACGTTCCGTCAGATGGTCCGGGCGAAATCACAGGGAGAAGATTGGCGTTCATGTTCAGTTCGAGCAGGAGCTGAACATGGAACCGTACTGCTGCAAAGACTCCAGTAACTCACTCCACCCTCAACACTTCCTCTACCAGCTCTCCGCTGTCGTGATGCATCATGGGAAAGGATTTGGCTCGGGCCATTACACAGCCTTTTGTTATAATTCAGAAGGAGGTAAAATACTTTTTGATGTATAATCTAAATATCTGTAGATAGAATAGCTGATATATGGAACCAGTCAAAACATATATTTAAAACAAATGGTACATATTTTGTTTTTTGATAACAGAAATGGATGCAACTATGTTTTAGCACAAACAATTCTTTAAACAGTTCAAGGGATAGTGCATATAACTTAAATAAACTTACAGATAAATGCTTGTAAACCAACAGTCCTTTGACCCCATTGACTACGATTGTATAAAAAGTGACAACAGTATTCAAAGGTGCCCCAGAACTCATTGCTGTCGCACATTCTTCAAAATATCTAAATTCGTGTTCAAAAGAAATGTTCTGCTATGAGACTCGATGAGGTGTAAGACCTATTGGGTCCAAGAAACATTCTAACCAATAAATGAATACAGATTTGGGGCGAAACAACCCAACACACCAACAGGTATAAAAATATAGCAGTTGAAACGTCCTGGCGTTGTCACGGCTACAGTAAATCTAGATTTAATATCGAGAGGTGGATTTTATGACTTGACCTTTATTGCTTTAAGGCCCTGCCTTATGATGCTTTCAGATAACAGTAACAATACGGTTCACACGTTTTTATTTTATTTAACATGAATCAGAAACTGATTGTAAAGAAAGTGGAGGTTCTAACCTATCAGATATACCAAATGTTATAATCATTTATAAATCAATTTGTGTTTATCTGGTATAAGTTTAGTTGAACTCAGAATTTCGAGAGATCACAAAACAGCTGCTTGTATACCGCTTTATATTGTCTTATAACACTCGTACAGGTCAAATGATTTCATTTAGACACTTTTGTCATAACTAACTTTTTAATTCTGAATGATACTTCCTTAGTTAAAGGTAAAAAGAAACTATGTTTAACAAATTTGGTAACCCATTCACTTCTTTTGTATAGACACAAATCCAGTGCAGGTGAACTGCTGCCCGTTACTTATATTCTTCAAAATATCTTTCTCTTCTGCATTAACATACAGGTTTGAAATATCGAAAGGTTTATGAAGTGATGACAGCCTTTTTTCATTTTCTTTAACTGTATAATAAAGGCATTCAAATGGATTTCTGTTACTGTTCAACTTAATTAAAACATTCTCTTTCTCCTCAGGGTTTTGGGTACACTGTAATGACTCTAAACTGAGCGTGTGTGCCGTGGAGGAAGTGTGCAAGGCCCAAGCCTACATTCTCTTCTATACACAGCGGAACACTCAGGACAAAATCAAAGCCGGTGACCTCTGACCCCTGCTGAGCAGCCCGTCAGCCCAGAGACTGTAATCGTGTTGTACATTCTGTTGATATAGATCTCGAGCTGGTTAGAAACTCTCCGTTTCGTTCTAGTGTACAGCAGTTACGGAGAGCGTTTCATAATGCGCACACCCATGCCTTAAAACTATACAACTGTCAGACTTTGGTGCGAGGCATTTTTGCAGTCATTGTAGCGTTTTGTGTCTGTCTGTGTGAATGAAGTATGCGATATCGGTCCAAGCCAGAAGCGTTATCGCATCTCTTTTCTGTCTCCATGTTCCCGTTTGACATCGAATGTTTTCCACAAACCAAAGTTAAGAGTTTGAATGCGGACCGAGTCTAGAAATGTCAATGTGAGAGATCAAGTCAGAACCAGATTCGTAAGGCCATGTTTTTCCAATTCATATCACAGTTCACGTGCTTCAATCGTGTTTCTTTTAAGTGCCCTCAAACCAGTTTAAAACATGATTCGCAACAATGTTGTCTGTCACCGTGTCTGAATGTAGTTTCATACCTGGTATTTGGGTAAATGTTTTAAATTTTCCATTTCACAGGAAATCGTAAAAGATGTTTTCACCAGCAGAATTTATATGCTGTATACGTTGCCCAGTTTGGTATGTATGCTGTGTGTCAGTTGTCTGTACTTTTGTTGAAGAATGTGTGTTCTATGACAGACACGCTCACCTGCTCACATCTTACAAACTTTCAATGTATGTGCGTCTATCTTATCGTTCCAATCCATTTTCCTACTCCACTCTCGAGCAGGTAGAGACATAAAACTATGCAAATTGATACCTCAATTCATAGAGAAATTTACCTCAATAAAAGAATATTTTTGCATTTTTCTAAACACCTCGTTCACTTGTATTCAATGATTTGAGTTACCTTAACCTAAGGTGTGTACGGTATACATTAAAAAATCCGGTATGCGCGTATGTGACTCTATTGCGAATGTATGTTTTATTTAATGTAGAAAATAAACGCACACATTTTCATTTCGCTTTCCTTTCACAGGGTCAACTAAAACTGACAGTAGCTTTATTTAGTCATTTTAATCTATCACAATATCATTTTATAGTCCCGTGGAATTTGAACCTGTATTCTTGAGCAGGAATTTCCTTATGATGTCATAAAAAAGGGATAAGACACCGATAACAGGGCACCTTTCAATTGATTTTATTGAAAAACCTCCAAATGTAATAGTTACTATATGAGACAGTTATTTGATATCGTACAAATATCAAAGAAACTGGAAAAGCTGTGCGTATTATCATTCATCTTCCAAGTGTTTATTTTCGCCCTTCAGCGATGTGTAAAGCCAAGCTGCCGTCATCTTCACGTTCTCATTCACTACACGGAGTACAAATGAGTAAAAAGTCTTCACCTCGCTCACTTTGAAAATATTTGATTCATGTGGGCTTGTACCCATGCATAGGAATTTCATGCCTAACTGTATGCTGTGTATATGCTGTACGCTCGCATTGCCTTAGAGAAATAGTTTAACTGAAAATACACTCTTCTTTTCACGTCGGCTCATGCTCAAACAAAATATTTTTTTCGGATGAGGAGTGACTTTTTAAATGTCTTATAAACCTAACTATAGCCATATGATAGATTTTATATAGGGTTTGACTATTTATAAGTCAATATTTGTTAAAATGGTAGTAAAATGATCACTTATTTACTTTCCGTTGCGGCTCTTAAATCTCATATTTTTGTGCGTATTTAAAGATGTTGCCTGAGTACATGGTGCAATAGGTTTGACATCAATAATCCCAACATTCGTTTTTTTTACACTTCATTTGGCGCTGCTTTGTCCTCCGGCGTATGACATCGTAGTATCGCGAGAGAGTCGATGGCTAAACTGCATTTGATCCACTCTCGCAGAGCTATGCGGTTTGTCAACCTTAGCGCCTTTGTTTCTAATGTTACCCCTCGAAATGTACAATTACTCTCAATAACGACTTAAAACTCATTTTACGAAACACATCTATCGAAAGGCTCAGCTACTTTTCAATCGTATGGTTTCGTTTATTTTGACGCTCGAGAAGTCCTGATTTTCAGCAAAAACAACCAAGGCCTACGAATGAACATAACTTAAATTTTGGGTAATCCATTCTTTTAACAACAGTTCAACTACTTAAGTATATTTAAATATTTTTTGCTCAAGACTGGAGTGTTACAGTGTAACGTTATGCATAGGTGCGTTTTAGTAGTCGTCTCCGCGGCTCACGACCTCTTTGCACGTGGGCCTGAGGAGGATGGTGTGTTCGAACTGAGCTGTGTAAGAGCCCTTGGCGTCGCACAAAGGAGGATAGGGGTCGATGATGCCTAGGTCACACAGGTTCTTCAGGGCCATCAGGTACTTGCTTTCTCCCAAACGGTCGAGCCAACGGCGACAGAACGCCAGAGTGCCGAAGTTCTCGTTCACTACGTTGAGCAGATGCTTTGCCCTGGGCAGCCTGGGGGTAAAGTTACCAAAGTTTTTTATTTAAATACTACTTAAAAGAAAAAAAACTATTTTATTATTGGTTAACATGTTATTACTTATTTTCTGTGTGTTTTTTCAAAACTATTTCATTAACTATAAAAATGACTTACTGTGTTACCCTTGGGCAACAGTTGACCAAATTTGAGGGGTCTGAGATACAATACTTATAAAATGTTAGTTAAAAGCAATTTGGATAAAATAATACTAAAGCAATTGTGATTGATTGAAATAAAATCTGGAGTAATGCGTCAACGTGACACTTGGAACACAATCATACATTTGACAGGCCCGTACTCTATTGATTTTCACTTTATTGTTAAAAGTAACTCAAATATTTAGATATACTTTTCCTTATTGGTTAAAAGGAAGAAAGGAAAGCCACGACGATTTTTCGTAGGCTTTCATTGACATGCTCTCTAACCTGATTGGCACATGTCCAACGTCAAAGTTCTTCATGTAATGGGAGCAGTCCATGTCATCGTGCACCACACCCTTACCAGTGCTGCCGAATGTTTCAATGGCATAGACCTCCCCCTCCTGGACATTGAATAGTGATAGTTATATCGTTTTCAATCTCGTCCTCTTTATAAGTATTTGGGGATGTCTATGTAAATCATAACACGGATACACACCTCCATCCTGGTGGCTTCTCCACCTTTCACTATGGGCACCGTTTTACCCGCATGTATCCGATACTGACCAATAGAGTGTCCGTTTAGATTCCGGATTGGTTTGACTGCAAGAAAGAGGTACATTATAACGCTGATGTCCAACCATTAGCCGTACATTAAGTAGATATACCTTGGTGTGTTTTCCCATCTATTTCCACTTCGTACGACTCCATCACTTCCTGTATTGATTCTCCTACATCACAAAGACGAACGTCTATCCCGGCACACTGTGGAAAGAGTCGTGTCACCGCCGCACATGCACAACGTGTCGCAATTTCAACGCATGAGCCGCAAAGATCTCCCGATCGCTCACCTTGATGCCTGTGTTGGTAGCATCTCTCACAGCTTCAAGCAAATGGTCAAACTTTGGGTTGAAGGTGACGGTGAAGGCACAGTCAATGATCCTGCCTAAACCCAAATACAAGACATATAACCGTTTAGAATTGTGTATTATATTTCAGTGAATCATCTGAAATCATGTGATGACAAATTGTTTACAATAGTTATCCGCATTCACATTTATTCACATTTCACAAATATGTGCTGTAAAACATCACATTTCCAGTACTTTTCTGGGATTCTTCATAAAAGGATTTTGTCTTGTGGTTTGTGAGTCCTTCTATGGAACGGATGCCTTTTGAGTCTGCAAAGTTTGACAAGATGCGTAAGGCACACACGTGTCCTAAAGGGGGTTTCCAAATCTTAAAATATTTCATTTGAGCGTCCTTGTTTAAAAAAGTGTATTTCAATACTAATATTAGTAAAATATAATATTTAAAATATTTTGAAATAGGTTTGTAACAACAAATTATAACTATTTTTTCCAATTGATTTATTATTAAGATTTCGTGTGTGTTCTTTTAACATAAGGTTTGTTTTTATTAAATATGATAAAGTAACTATTTGATGATTTTGGCGTCCCTCATTTGGACTTACCAACCCGTCCCACCAAGTTGTATTGCAAATTGTGTACTGTTGCTTAACGTGACATCACATGGCAGAAGTGACATCATCTCATATTTGGCGCCATCAAGAAAAAAAAGCTGACTTCTTCATATTGTTTACTTGTTTTCTGTATGTTTGGCAGGGTCCATCAAGCATGAACCACCACCATGTTATGCAAAAAACTATAAAGAATGTTATTTTATATTAGTGCAGAGAATGATATTTTAGATTGATCGCATGTGTGATAGCTGAAGAATTTGACCTCATGGGAACGATGCAGTCATTTTTGGATTAAGTGAACCCCCCTGTCACTTTTTATCGTAACATGTTAACAACCGTGATGCTGTGTTCAATTTCATTGTGTGCGTGAGGTGGGAAAATTCGTTATTTTGGATTATTCCCAAATCTTTCAAGTTTTTCTTTAAGTTTGTTCTAAATGAAAATTTGGGATGCGGAAATGGCACCCATCTCTTGGAATGGCTCTTGTAAGAGTTCATGGCTCATGTCGTACCGTTAATGTGTGTGCCGAAATCAATCTTGCACACGTCATCGTACCGAAGGACAGTAGGGTCTCCTGCGTTTGGCGTGTAGTGGGCAGCGCAGTTATTCAGTGAGCAGCCGGTAGGAAATGCCAGCCCTGCGTTCAAACCATCTTCTTTGATCAATCTTCTACTGCAGTCCTCCAAACGCTCACTGAAAATAAAGAAAAGGAGGATTGTATGATAAAATGTATATGAGATAAGATAACTTTCTTATAGAGTTGAATCATTAAAAATGCAAGGCTCCTTATATAGACTCTTAGAAAATTAAGACCATTTTCAGTTTTACTGAGTTTACTATTAATAAGGTGAAAAAGCTAACTTCATCTTAAAAAGATCTCACCAGATCTCAATCATGGGCATCCCAGGTCTGATCCAGCTTTTCACATATTTGCGCACCTGCCGATGTGCCTCGGCTGCCTGCCGGAAATCATTCCACAGCTCCTCGTTAGCTTTATCCAACACGCGCTTCTCTTCGTTGGTCATTCTCCAAGCCGCACTACGCCTGAGAGTAATTGTTCAAAAAAAGCATTGACATCGCCCATAATAAAAATGTGTAATAAATACAAATGGAAATAGTGGCATGTTAGTTACACAGACGATACAAATATTTCATTCCATTAAAGAAACATGGAAAAACATTTCCAAAGCAAAGCTTTTCGGTGATACAAAACATGTTTAATGTTTCCCTTCGCCAATGCCATCACAGCTGATTGGCTGTTCCTTTCTAATTATAATCCATTAAAGTTAGGATAGCTGACAGGCTATAAAATTAATGTACAGTCTATCAAATCAAACTGTCGCAGCACGGCGGATGACCTGCGGGAGTTTAGGTTTATGAGCAGGCTCTCGCATACACCGTGTTCACAACTATTTTTGGCAAGAGTGCTTTAGACGCGAGGGAACACAAGTGACCTCTGTGTCAGTAGTCTCGGCGATATAACATTACACACAGCGCAGGGTAATACGAGGTTGAGCGGCCCATAGAAAGTCCAAGGTGACCTGAGGGACTTCAAGAAGATCTATTCACATTGAGAAAAGGACAGCTGTCTTACCCATCCTGAGATGGAGGGTACTCGCATTCCTCGCCCGCGGGAAACACACCATTAGGGTACAAATCACATATGGGAACGGATGGAGGGTCCGTTTGGGTCTTGGCTAGAGGAGAGAAGATAAGAGTGGGACAACACAAAATCCATAGGGTCATTTACTTATATTTCAAAATACCACTTTTAATAAAACAGAAACATACAATTTCATATTCATGTTTAAACTCCTTTTCCATGCGCGAAAAGTGGTTTATTCTGTCATCTTTTGGATGTCACTGCGGAAATTTTAATGAAGGAAAGGGAAGTCTTGGTTTAAGGCGCAGATATATATATTTATATAAGAAAAATGTTCAACGTCTTTTAATTCAAATCCCTTTAAATGTTGTGACAAAGTGTCTTTAAATTCAGCACAGTGAGGTCAATGTGATCCCTCAAGTTCTTGGGATTTGGCAAGTTCTCCCACTTAGAGATCATGGCCGGGTCTAGAATTTTCAACGTAGGTACATTTCTACTTGAGGGATCTAAGAAGAAAAATCCGAAAAGGACATTGTGTGATTTTTTAACAATTCATTTGTATATTACTGTGTCAAATAAGTATTTGAACCCTTCATTATCAGCCAGATTTCTGACCCTCAAAGGACTCTGATTTTGCTTTGAAATAGTCCAGCTACATTCTGCTCATGATTGTAAATTAGTATGACCTGTTAAAAGTTATTAGCTGTCATAAAGTTGTCTGTACACCCACAGAGACCAAATTATAGACCTCAGAGACCTTAAGTCAGCCCATGTCAAGGCCCGTCGTCATGGGAGAAAGTCCTGTGGTCAGATGAGACCAAAACATAACTTTTTTGGTATTAACTCTATTCGCCGTGTTTGGAGGTAGAAGAATGATGAGTAGCATCCCAATAATACCATACCTGCAGCAAAGCATAGGGGTGGAAGCGACAGCCCCAAACTGACAGATTTAGAGAAGATCTGTACGGAGGAGTGGGCCAAAATCCCTCCTGCGGTTTGTGCACCGTCTGACCTCTGTTATTGGTGATAAAGGCTACTGTACCAAAAATGTTATTTTTTTAATCAAGTGATCAATTACTTATTGGTCATTTTATAAGATACATTTTACAAATTACTTATCAATTACTTATCAACTACTTACTGTAAATTACAGATCAATTGTTAAAATGTATCTGTAAAAATTCTAGACCCCTCCATGATTTCTAAGGAAGCGACCTTGCGAAATCACATGGTCATCAAATACTTATTGACCCCACTGTACGTATTATTACAGGCAATAGAGAAAAACGGCAACATAAAAAGAAAGTATGACTTTTCGAAAAACATTATAGAATTAAAGAATATCTGCATTATGTTGTAAATAGGTTCTGTAGCGTACGATTGGTTTCTAAGTATCAGGATTACCAAACTGATGACAACCACTGAATGTGTGTCAGACATACTTAATATGCGTGGTTTGCTTTCCTTCGTGGGATCTTTTCTTTCCATCATTGACTCACCCTCCGAATAGGATATTTTGAATAATGTTGGTAAACAAACAACACCGGCCTCCATTAACTTCACGACACCGAACCATTTCTCAAAACGTCTTTTGCGTAACACAGACGACGGTGTCATATATATGTAAATGACATGAGGGTGAATAAAGGATGACAAAGTGTTCCTGTCTTGTTTTCTTGCTTCCTCTCATTTTGTTACAAGTGTGCAAGACCTTTTTTGATCTTGTGTGGACGATTCCTTCACGCCTGAAAGAACAAACATGAATTTGAATGTTTGTGGAAAAACTAACCGATAACATCGGTTCGTCACATTGATGATTTAAGCGGTTTTATGTTGTGACTGATAAATATCTGCTTTGTGATGGCAAAGCATCCGTTGGCACCTGGGACCTGCCTTAAATCCTCTGCTAAATTTCAGTCTGCACTGCAGGATTTTCCCGAAGGTATAGGGATGTGGCGTGACGCCAGTCCACTGCATCGGCAGCCAAACACGCTCCCTGCCCCCGTCAACACCAGCACGCATCTCAGCGAAGCGAATCGTACCGCGCTCCCATTAATGTCAGGCCTGCGAGTCGCTCTCGCAGATAATTACTACCATCTCTTTAGTGAACGTTGTCTAACATCTCATCCAATCAGCAGAGAGCAAGGGCACTTTGGGAACCAAAGAATAGAGAAGGACTGACTCTGCGCAGAACAAAATGTTCAAAGAAGCAAAGATAAACTTACGTCCTTTCTTTTTCTTGGTCTTCTTTTTTTTCTTTTTCCCAGAGACGTTATCACCTTCTTCTCCATCTGTGATGGTAACAGGGTTGACACAATTAGAGACCTGCAATTAGTGTTGCAGTGACAGTCTGTGGCTATGTGGGGAATACTGAACCACTGCATTGGGCAGCGTGCATTATGATTTCTGTTTTTTAAACTATTTCTCATCCAATAAGCATTTATAAAATGTACAACGCTTTGATTGAGGTCAAAATGAACGGAATATGGTGGGATTATTCTACATAGACCATCGGGTGTTGCATTATTGCGTAAACACTGCAGTGGCACGCTGTCGTCGAAGCAAAATGGGGACAAATCTAAATCCGAAATCAAATCCATTTTCGCTGTTGGACAAAAGTTAACAAGTAAGTCAAAAGTATCCGAGTTTAAATTACATTTTCGCTAGTGTCAGATCTTTGGACCCCGTTTTCAATAAAGGTTTCATGTAATGGTGTTCTTTATTGTTTTCAATCTGGTGGTTCAAAACACGCATATTCAATTTAGCAAGTGACATCTAGTTGTTAGGAAGATATAAAATGTCAGCTATTTTAACCCAATTTTGTGTAATAATAAATAAAAAGCCAAGATGATGTGAATGCGTTCATTTTGGCCCTTCATCGTCATTTTTGTTTAAACATAAATTTGCAGGTTACTTTGCATAGTTTTGTTTACTTTTGCTGAAAAAAAAACGTTTTTAACCGTTTTGAAGAGATTATAATTTATATAATTATATATTTGCTTATTATAAGCAGATCCACTTGCTTATACCTGTGGCCCTTCCAGGTCCCAGCAGCTCTCCATTGCAAGTGAGGACACTGTTTAAACTGTTATTTATTACAATATTTATTCATATCACAAATTTAAGTGATGTTTTCACAAATCCAAAGTGAAGAAACATCTAGATTTGTGAAACACGGATCACTCTCTGGCCTTCTGTTATTTTCTTAAAAAGACAAAAAAAATTGGATTTTTGCGACACGCAATGATTTTGGGTCATTTGTCAATGACATCGAATTCTTGGACCTGTGATCATTTTGAAAAAAGATTTCATATATCACCCCCAAAAAGTTTTCAAATGTGTAACGATTAAATTGTAAGGTTTCTATTGCGTTGAAATGTAACCAGTGTCCTCTGTTGACCACTGAATATCTCAGCAAATGCAGCAGGATCCGCTTCATCTAACCATACAGACACATTGCACTACGCTGCCCAGTATACGTAAGATCATTTAATGAGTACGATCGTTTTCATAGTAAGCAAATGAGAGCGGAAAGTGAGGATGACAGAATACCTTCGTCTCCATCCTCTTCTCTGTCTTTCTCCTCTGGGTTCTGTTGCTCGGCCGGTTTTCTCACATCCACCTCACCGTCCTCCCCCTGCTCGCCGTGTCCTGCTGCAAAGTCACACGCACAGGTGATACGGTCCATAAGCAAAGTAAGTCGTAAGTGTGCCAGATGCATCAGAAACCGCAATCTCCATCAACACAGTGTGTGTGTGTGTGTGTGTGTGTGTGTATGACAGGTAGTGATTAAGAGATGTCAGATTGGAAGCTGTCCACAACTTCATCTAATATACCGGATCCATATGAAAGCAAACTTGGCACGGGTAACGCCCCAAAGATATCTGCATTGTCATATAACCTTGGGAGGTCAACCGATTAGAGCCGATACACGTGCACAGAGAAGACATGCGTGCAGAAAGAAAGTAGCGTGCACTTTTAAAACACAATTCTCAGACTTGTTTCATACGGACACCAACACACTTATTGAGTGGTACCAGCTCATGCCCGCATTTCACTTTTTCATAAAAGTGGGAAATAACTTGCATTAGCGGGGTCAGGGATGGAGATGGGTCCAAGGAGATCTCAAAAAAAGGAGGACGTTGAGGAAAAATGTATTTTTTGTTTCATTTATGAAATTGTATACATTTGTAAAATCTCATGCGGATTGGTGAACATCACAAAAATAAGCAGATAGTTAGTAAAGTTAACACTTGACTTGATACAACCTTTTAATACACTTCATTGGATTTTTTTGTGGAAATCGTTAAAAAACTTGATTCAAAGTTTCACAAATGTACAAATATTTTCAAAATATACGCGATGAAAAAGCAGTTATTTAACAAATATATATTTGACCTACACCAATATGTGGGGTGAATTTGAATAGAAATATTCGAGTTCATCAGATTTACTCAATTTTCAATGTCACATACATAAATTGAGTACATTTACTCAATTTCAAAGCTTTAAAAAATGTATGGGTGTAAATTGTTTCATGTAAAATCAAAGTGACATTTGTATGAGAGTACCATTTATTCTGCATAAATAAATATACACATATACATGTTCCTTATATTAAATCTTGACAAATTCAACACATTTAATATTTTATTATTATTATTATTATTATTATTATTATTATTTGGCTTTTGATGATGAAAAGCTGGGAACACAATAAAGTTTGAGCCTGTCTATACAATAAGTTTAGCAAATAAAAAATAATTAAAAAAAATAAAATAAAATAAAAATAAAAAAATAAAAATAAATAAAAATAAATAAATACTTTTTTTAGGCTAGGAATAACTTTTGCATTTAACATAAGTAAACTTTACACCCAATGCTTTTCTCAATGGGTGAGACTTTAACACTATTAAAAGCATGAATGAACCACTCACCGGAAGTCTTGCTTTTCTTCTTCTTCTTCTTCTTCTTCTTAGCAGGATCCGTGTCTTCTCTTTGGGCGGCGTGTCCGTTAACGATCAGCGGGTCCCCGTCTGGATGTACCGGCACCGGTTCCGTCCCGTTCGCCTCCATGGTAACCCCGACAGCGAGTGAGCAGCGGAGAGAAGCTGCCGAATCAGCTGAGCGCCTGACGCGCGCTCATTAGCATAATTACACGCTCTCCTCCATACAGAGGGGGAGACTCGTGAATATTAATGAGGGCGCGTCCACGCATTGAACCACCTGCTTAATATGTATGAGTCGCGCTTTCGATTGGAGGGCTTGAACGCGCCGAGCCAATCAGTGGTCACGTCGTTTTAATTATTCACTGGAAATTGTGGAGTAAGCCATTCACAAAATACCCGGCATGCAGATTTATTTTGTATAAATCTAAAATAAATTTTTTAATTTAAATTAAGTGGAAATCTAATAATCTAATAGTAAAAGAAAAATATTAATGAATTTGCAAGTTTGTCGGCCTTTGTGAATATGGCGAATAACAAAAATTCTGTTCACACACAAAAATAAATGTTATGTATTTTTTTATTAATTATATTATTTGAGATTATCATAATAATAATGATGATATAAAACCTGCTTAAATATAATACAGGCCTTACTAAGTTTCATATATGTTCTATTATTATGCATATACCATAGACTATAAATACAGATCAATTAATCAATCCATATTTTTGAAAATTGATAATCTTGAAATTGTTCATGAATTCAATAGATTTTATCTTATTTTGGCTCTTCCTTGAGTCTTCAAGACAACACACAATCTTCGTCAGTGTGAACTTTATTAAGTCACCACACAAAAGACAAACACGTATGTACATATACATGTTTACAAACTAAACAATAGTTCAATGTTTGGACGGAGGAAAAACATAAACCGTAGAAAAGTGTAAGAGTTGTGTTGACTTAGTCTTACACTGCCAAGTCGTGCATGTTCATGATGCAAATGAATGAATGAACAACAAAAAAACATTTATGAATAATATTATAATTTACATTACAAGTCCCATCATAACATGCCAGTGTAATTCTAAAGTGCATTGACACCTCTGCGGGAAGAGTGTTTAAGGCAAATAATCTTTCGTTTGGTACCTATCCACAGTGTTAAATGTCTATTTGGGTTATATTCTAAACTGAGACAATATAAAGGATATTTAAAATACATACTCGAGAACCAGGACTTCACTAAGGTCCGGACAACTATTAAAGGGCTGTGAAGCACAAAATGAACACAGAATAGTACATTAGGATTATTTGACGCCAAATAGAATTTTTCACACTTTTAGTGGGACAGAAATGGGGCAATCCGTTGTACATGATGGGGAAATTACAGATCGCTTTCCCACTGAGTTTATTTAGAGAAAAGCAATAACCTTGGGATGTTCACGGAGGAAATCCGTCAGTGTCCGAACAGACAAGTTGGATGCGGAAATTAAATCAGGGCATCTTTTTCTTTCTCTAAAGAATGAAGCAGATAAGCGGACAAAATGAAACACTTTTGTTTTAAGGTGCACCAAACACCAGCCGACTATCTGTAATCCATCTGAATATGGATTCTTTTCGGTTTTATCATAAAACTCCAAAGCCAAAATAAAATCAGATTTTTGCTTGAAATAAACTGTGCATAAATCAAAGTCATATTTATTTCCTACGGGCAAACTTCTGTTTTTCATTCTCTTTTAATTTTGAAGTAAAGTATTGACCTGGACATGTTTATGTGATTTACTCCATAAAATGGGAATCAAAAGTTTTTTTTACCTTTGACATTGCTGAAATCAACAGCGTGGTCCACCTGAATAAAATCTGTCACTCACTCACCTTTCTTCCAAATCTGTATCAATTTTTTCTAATGAACATTAGAAAATGAATGATTTGGTATAAAATACTTAGAACAAAACTCTTGATCCCATGTGCTACAATGTTCATACAATATTTTGAAGAATGCAGGATGGCAAAAAGTTGTAATTTTTCCTACTGTTGTAGTCAGAGGGGTCCAAGTTCTGTTATAAGCATTCTTCCAAATATCTTTCTCTGTGTTCAACCAAACAAATAATTGTTAACAGGTTTGGAACAACAAGAGTGCAGATTTTCATTTTGGGTGAACTATCTCTAAGTACGAGTGGTAAATGGCCAAGGGTGTCACTTGTGTATTATTAGGCCAGTTTTTGTATCCCTTTGTGGTCTGTTGTTTTGTGGGCCTGTCATGACAAAAGTGGACAGAGAATGTCAAATGACACGTACAGCTTTCAAACAAACACACACACACACGCACGCACGCACGCACACACGCACACACACAAACAGACACACACACACACACACCAAAAAACATACAGACGCACAAAAGCTACAATCCAATGATGTCAGTGCCCTGACATCAAGCTCAATAAATTAAACATGAGAATAAATATTTTAGATGTCTTGAAATTGCAGTTTTAGTCATCGTCCGTTTTTTTCATCTGCTGTGATGTCACTTCCTCTTCGTCCTCGGAGTCTCCATAGGTACATTCTTGCATCTGGGTGAACGTATGCGAACGCGCTGCTACCTGGGCGGCCAGGGAGGAGCTAAAATGTAATGCTTCTGAGCCATGCAGTTCTGTGAGTCTGTCAATCACTGATAGGGTGGGAATTCTGGCTGGGAGTAGTGGGTCTGTCCCGTCATCAATGAGCCCGTCTGATTGGAAGAGCTGCGTTTCCCCAGGGGTCTCCGCCCCAGTGATGTCATTGGTTGTCTCAGCGACCTCTGATACGCCACATGAAAATTCAGTCTCTAAATATTTTTCGTCTTCCACTGAAATTTCAGACTCTTCTTCTGCCGTTATTTGTTGCTCTTGTGATTGTGGGGAAAGCTGATTTCCTGTCGTGGTTGTTGGGTCCTCCGAATTACAGGGTTGTATAGAGTTTGTATCCGTTTCTTCAGTCGTTTCATTCATGAATGGAGTAAGAGCAGCTGGGAGAACAAAAGTACACTCAGTTATGATGGTCAGATATCTGAAAAATGATACTTCCATCTTTTTCAGTCTTTTATTAAATGGGTTTTATTGTTGGTCGCTCGTATTACCTTGATCACTGAAGAGCAGACGCTTGCGTTTGTCTCTCTCTCCGTCCGAGGCTCGGATTCCCAGGACGGACTTCAGCTCAAGTAAAACACGTCTCGATTCTTCCCGTTCCCTGCGTTGACGCTCCAGTTCCCACGGTGACAACATGTCTGCGGTCGCCCTCCATTCCGTCTCGGAGTCAGAATCCGAAACATAGGCCTCGAGTTCCTGGCCAAGCAAAACAGCAAAATTATTTGATGAAAGCAAACTGTTTATGAATATTTCTGCATATAACAACAATCAAATCTAGATTTGCCTCGCTCTGTGAAACTCATTTATGCAAGAACGGATATAACAATCAGTTTTATTGTATGTTATAGAATCTACTATATTTTTTATATTTATCAATGTCTGTCTCTGTTGTTCAATGTAAACACACATTCATTGTACCTGTTCTTCAGGAACGGGGTCTCTGTCCTGTATGTGTGAAATGGGGGCAGTAGGAGGGACTTCTGAGACGGCTGATTCCTCGGGTGGTTCTGAACTCTCTGAAATATAAAATGACAGTATGAGTGACTTACTTGAGTGATTATACTACACACTTGTTCCTGAGTAAGTGCAATCCCTGAGATTGAGCCCATGACCTTGGCGCCATGCTCTTAAAACTGAACTACAAGCATAACTTGTACAATTTACGTAAAAATGTTACAATGAATTTATAAGTTAAAATGAAAACTTACTAGCCAAAATAAGGTAAACTCTACTTTTTTATATATTTGGAAAAATACTTTGTAAGTATTACTTAAATTAGACACTTTAAAGACAGATTACGTTAAAGAAACGGCGTCTGACTATACCATTAAAGTTAATAAACTTTTGTTCTTAATTATTTATATTTTTTATAAAAAAAGAAAAACAATCTAGTAGTCTTTAAAAAAAAGTAAACAATATAACAATTAAAGTAGCTTTAACATAATAAAATTAAGCTGAATTAACTTTATTTTGTTTGAGTAATTTTAATTAAATTACGTTTTTTTTACAATTTTTTTTTTACTTTTCCCAATATTATGTACTTAGCTTAGATCTAAACAGAAGTATTTTTTTTTTCACGAAATCTAGCACTGAATCTTTTTTTCTCAATTTGTATTAACCATGTATTAAATGCAGTTCTAAATAAAATAACCAGCTTAAAGCGAGATACTCCCCAAATCCACGTGGCTGGAGTGTATAGTGGTACAGTGTACTTCCAAACACAATAATGAAGTTATTACTTTTAAAATAGCTGAAGTTGACTGGCACTATCAAACAACTGCACAGCCGACCTTTTGACCTGCTGGAAATTCATCAAGTGATGGTGGACATCATGTGACTATTGACTTTATTTCATTGTGTCCTAATTCTGTAAAAGACATCGGCCCCCACATCTCTTTCTTTTTTTACCATCCTACTTCCTTTAGGCTTCCTAAAATATCTACCGGGAGGGAAATCGCTTAAAAAAGGAACTCTAAAAATACTCTGACGACACAAAGACAACACGCAAACACTGACGCACATAATGACGTCATCATTAAAGATCATAAACACCAAAATACAAGCTTATTACACCGATCTATTTCAAATGTTCTCAATGTTAATAGCAGTCTGTTATGTTCATTATAAGCTATAAAATGCTTTTTCAGTTGTAATGGATTTCGGCTGTCATATCTTCGCTGGTATAAACAAGCCACAATCAACATGCTGCTTTTATTGGCCAAGAGGATGACCTCTGACCTTGGATGTTGGAGACTCTGCGCAGCATGCGGTCGACCTGTGCGATGGTGTCATCCCAGCAGCAGGTGCTGGCCTGCATGTGTGGCTGCAACATCTGTAAGCGCTCCCTCAGCTCCTGATATCCCACACACGTCACCTCCTCTGTTTCCTTAGCAACCATTAACTTCTCCAAGTCATCCTCCAGAATTATGACCCTAGGAGAAACAACCAATGTAATTCATTTTCTGATGCTTCTGTGTCCATCAAATTAAGATGAGTATTGATTCCTGCTTTAGTGTTTAGAGGGTTAGGTCAGAGTTTCACAGAAACAAACAAATTTCGAAGTGTTGAATAAAGCCAAGGAGAAATGCATGCAGTGAAACTGGGAATGACGTGAGATTTGAGTTGCAGCTCAACTCAAGTTACTGTGGATCAGAAGCTGCGGTCGTCTTTACTTCCGAATACTGCTGCATTTCCCAGTCGAGTAGATGTATCAAAACAGTATTGCACTTTGAAATTAAGCTAGCAGCAGACTAACAGCATATATATATATATATACATGGATTCACTAGGACTTTAAATGGGCTGCACTCTCAAACCTATTGCTGTGACTCTAGTCATTTAATATTCAATTCCATAATAAAGGCTTGTCCCACACACCCACCACATACATTTTGGAATACATTTATTGCGATGAATTAACTTGACAGCATCAAATGAAATGCGATTATATGGTATACATCTACCAAAAGGCTACCATCGAAGTCAAATCATTTAATCTGTCAAATCGATAAATTGCTTAGGCATTTCCATGCACAAATATTTATTTTGGAATAGATTTATTGCGATTACTTGACTTGAAAGTATCAAATTAAATGCAATTATATAGGATAGCTACGAGGCTATGACATAAGTCAAATAAAATAGATTTATGTCATATGAATTAATCAGCATTAATTAAGCACATATATTTATTGGGAAAAGATCACTTGCAGTGAATCATTATGAATTACCTGCTTTATTCAAACGAGAGCAATAATAAAGAGGTACATACTCATTCAAGAGTGTTTTCAGGTGAAGCTGTAAACTGCGGACAGAGGTGTGCAGAGAATTCAGCTCTCTGCATTTCTGTCGGGCACGGCCGTTTCTTCCTGAACCTATGGGCTGGTGCTGGGTCTCGAAGTAGCGATGGAAGTCATAGCTGCGCTGCAGGTCGCCAAGGCAACCGGCCAGGGTTCGATGGAGAGAGTCGGTAATCAAAGGGACGCTGTTATATGTTAGGGGTGTGGATCTGGAGTCCAGCTCCTCTCTTCCCGGAGATAACAGCAGAGCTAATCGCCGGAAAAACTCGGAACTCTGCCCCACCCACAACTGGAACAACATCTGCAAACCAAATTGAGGAATGATGTGATTGTATTTATAAGACCGATATGCTTTATGTCAAGAGATGGGCAATTAAAGTTGGGTTCACAAAATAAAAATGCTTCATGGTGATATCTGTGATGATCTGCAAGATGAATATTTTTTTTAAACTTTCAGAAGCCTTTAGGTGTATGGGGTACATATTTATCTACCATGCATGTCGTTTTTGTGTGTTTATAAACACACACACATATGGTTTAGACTTTCTTAACATTTAAATTATATAGAATTGTTCATTTATTCATTCTTAAAAATATATGTGCATGTGTTATTAAATTTACATTTATACGCACAGTACAAAAAGTTTTGCAAAATCTTTTGCACCTTTGCACATTTTCTTTTACTATAAATGGTTAAGTATAATGTATTAAATATGAGAAATATTTATCAATCCATTTTGGCTAAATTTTCCAGCCCCTCTTAACAGTGCAGGTACATTTTTTAACCTTGAGTGCAGGCAGACTGTAATCGTTGGTCAATTCTTGGGCTTGTTCATCTGAAAGATGCTCCACCCCCAGGCCAAGACCCAGCTCTCTGATTGGCACGGTCGACACATAGTTGGTAACGTTGTCTATTTCAGAATTTAGCGGAAATGTAACCAATTGTTAAGGATTTGTCGCCCCACGCCACAAAAATGCTTGCTCATTATTAAAATGAACATAATGGAAATGTATTTAAATAATTGTTTTGTCATTTTATATTTTTTATAATGACTCACTGTGAAAAAATACTTTTAACAACAATACTCCTTACAAAATCCAACGGTAATATTTAACAATTAGGTGCTATTTGTTAGCATTAGTGAATGCGTTATGTATGCTAATAATTAACAATGTTCAACTTTTACAACATTAATAATTCTGAAAAATTGTGTTCATTTTAGTTCACATCAATTTGAGTTCATGGTGCATTAACCAATATTAACAGGGACAACTTTTGATTGTTATAATGAAATTAACCTAAACTAACATTAATAAATACTCCATTAGTATTTTTCATTGCTAGTAATTGTTAACTAATAGAAATTTATTGTAAAATGTTACAAATACAGTTCATTCCCTAATAACATTCTGTTGATTAAGGATATGACTTCAGCATGACGCACGTGGCCAGACGGGACGCTCGGAATGCGCAACGAAGACTCTGATAGGCCGCCTTTCGTAGACCGATCAGCTGCTGGCTGCGAAGCTGGCCTGCCCTGTTAAAGGGACAGGCGCCACTCACCCTGTCGAATAAACTTGAAAAGTGAAACATGATCCTAATGTGCAGACGTCCGAGAACCATTAGGGCAGACACACATGACATACAACAATTACTATGTGAAAACAGATTTACAAAAAAGAAAATCACACGACATGCATACCAAAAGTCCACACAACTGACAAACATGTTACAAACGTTTCTAAATATGTACAGACTGCTAATCATTTTAAATGTTGTTTCTTTATATACATCACATCTGACATGCATAACACAACAGACTAGTTTAAGTACAAAAAAGACATGCTTCACAAACATGGACTAAACATGGATAGTTGTTTATTGTGATACTTACAGGGTGAAGCCTCTTGAAATGACTTCTGTTTCCTGTATGAGACGCAGTGATTTGCGGGACAGGCTGGTCAATGCTCGGCTGTTATTCACCAAACCTTCCAGCTGGATAGCAAGACATTGGACGTGACGTTGTAGGCCGGCCTTGCGCCACAGAGACAGGCCGCGACACACGCACACAGCACAAAACAGGGCAATAGATGCCCACAAGGCATGCTCATGACCAGGGCACAAACAGCAGAAGCAGTGCAGGACGGCTACCAGCCCAACCAACACTGAAATCTCCCTGTAAAATAAAGACACAAAGTTCAGAACTGCATTGTTTTTTGAAAAGAAAAAAAAACCTTATTGAATTGTACCATATCGAGGGTGATGCGATGTAGCGTGGTGCTGGTACGGCGATGCTGGCACTGGGGCAGACAGTATCTGTCGAGCCCAGAGAGAGGACGCTCGGATCCAAAAGCTCAATCAGTTCCACATCTTCCTGCAACAGCACATCCTGGGATAACAGACAGCGCAGGGAATACTGACGGAAAGCAGCGTCCTGAAGAGAAACAAACATGGTATAACACGTTCTCCCTAGGGCTGTAAATCAATAACCTCATCATCTATTCCACTGAAAGCGTTCGGTGACAGTATACTTCAATCGCACCGAGAGGCGATACTGGATGACACATCCAGTATAGAGGAAGTGGATTACAAATCTGATCAAAAAGGGTTTCAGAATTAGAGTCTGATTTGTGAGTGTAATTTTACAGGAAGTCAGTAAAAGTCTGTCAACACAAAAGAACACAAAAGAAGACATTTTGAAGAATGTTGGGAACCAGCACCTTTCTACTTCGGTAACGTTTCTATTCAAAAGAAGTGAATGGATGCCACTTCTGTGAAAATACCAACATTTTTGAAATGATCTTCTGCTGTGTTACGCAGAAGATTGCGATATAGAATCAAATCTTTTGGCTTGCAAATTTTGAATAGTAAATATATAAATATAAATAATTACACATTCAAATAATTAGTATGTTCAATGTAATGCGCACAGATAAAACCAAATTAATTTACAGATTGAGAATTACACAAACCACAAATATCCAAAGCAGTAAAATCCAAAAGTTTTTGCCATTGTGCATTGGACGGATGCCTTTCTATCCCCTGATGAGCAACAACTCATAATTTAAAAATACCGTTTTTTAAATGCAAGTTCCCAGAAACGGATTTCTTAAATGTCATAAATGTATTCTACCAACCCCAACATACAGATTTGCAACTTGCAACTGGACTCTGTAATAGATGTAAGGACAGGTTTTGTGCTCTTATTGTGTGACATTTACCAAAAAGCAGAGAGAGAGAGTGAGAGAGTGAGAGAGAGAGAGAGAGAGAGAGAGAGAGTGTGAGAGAGAGAGAGTGAGAGAGAGCGAGAGAGAGTGAGTGAGAATGAGAGAGTGAGAGTGAGAGAGAGAGAGAGAGAGAGAGAGAGAGAGAGAGAGAGAGAGAGAGAGTGAGTGAGAATGAGAGAGAGTGAGAGAGAGAGAGCGAGAGAGAGAGAGAGAGAGAGAGAGAGAGAGAGAGAGAGAGAGAGAGAGAGATAGAGTGAGAGGCAGGCAGAATCACACTCACCAGCTGCTGCTGCTTCCACTGGATGGTGCTGTCCTGATTCAGTGGATTAAGACTTCGCAGAGCATCAACCAGCTTCCAAACAACACCATTCTGTTTAAGCACACAACACATTCATTGCTCATTCAACAGCATAATTTACAGTTTTTATAAAGGGCTGCTTTCTCTAAGCTCACCACTAGTACTGCTGTGTATATTTATTTTGGTATATTTATTACTTGTTTCTAGGAGGGCTCCCAATCCCAAGAAGGGGTAACCAATTTCTACAAGTATTTGTTGCTCTGCCCTCAAACGCCACCACTCTTTATAAAGTCCTTGTAATGCCCACTTGCTCTTCAACCCCTTTTACTTCCACTGTCACTGCATTGTCAGATATCGATAACCCCACCTTTAATTTGGTAAATGTAGATCTAGATTTTAATCTGTGAATGAATTGTTCAGATAGATTTTGTACCCTGGACCAAATGATTGAGCTCATGAAAATACCTGAATCACATTCGTAGGAATCAGTTTTGGGGTGATTTTGTCAAATATTTGAACCGCAGCCCCAGTCTGTCATATGAGTTTGGGACCACATGTTGTGTGAACGTTTCAACACCAGATTAAACTGTAATTGTTTTTGCCTTCAACATTTTTGGATTCGATTTCGAAACCGAGAAAGAAACTTGTTGCACGCTGGGACTGTCTGCTTTTGTTGGCCGTTCTTTCTTCATGCAATTGGTATTCTGCTGGTGTTTGACCCACACATTCAAGATGCTTTGAGTCTGTGTCAGACGACTGAAGAATAGAACCAGACAAGAGCGTCTGTGGGGGGATTCAGTGTGGCTCTCTTTCTAACAACTGAGTCGTCAACTGAATCTAGAGAATGTATTGAAAATGTATGATTTTGTGGCTATACAAAACCCACAACAATCATGCAACAACAGCATCACAATGCAATTGCTAAAGTGTTTCAAGTGATTAAAAGTGCATTGTGAGTTGGTGGGTAACTGGTTGCTTAAAGGCTAAAGTCTATAAGACTTCAAAGGGTGAAATAAAAGTTTGGTCAACATTTCAAACCGGACTCGTTTTGTTGTGCAGAACGAAAGAGAAGCTATATTGAAGAATGGCTGGATCCGGATAGCCAATCAGAGTAAGACCTGAATCTCAATAGTCAGATAATGTAAATACGTAGTTGTTATTGTAGTTGTATAGGCATGGGTGTATTTCTGTATTTACCAATAGTAACTTGATTCAGATCAGTCTAATTCTAATCTGATCGGTTATGAAACAACTTTACTAAGATCTACTTTACTGCGTTCTGCTGCGGCTACTAACCAGGACACAGTTGCAGCTTTTAAAAACCAAGTTATTTCGTTCCTTACTGAGCTGTCAGTCTTGAGATATTGTAGTACAGTAGACATACAGTTCGTGTAAGGCGAGGAAAGTTGGCACTCACTCTGGGAGACTGAAGGATATCCTGTGGAAACGGCCGCTCCTCTACACCAGCGCTGAACTCCTCCTCTTGAGAAACGGGTGAACATGCCTCAAAATCTGTGTGTCCTAAATCTTGCAAATACTGGAACAGAGGAGAGTTCTGCAAGGTAGAGAAAAAACAATATAAACATAAGGCAATGAGTAATCAAAGACTAAAATGATAGAGAAAAAAAATGAAGGCACTCCTCTTCAACAAAAGATTCTGATGTTCAACCAGGATAATGGAAAATCAAATTCGGAGAAAACGAGCCTTTAAGTTCGATTTCACCTATTAATTTTAATATGATTTCAATCTTTGACATGGTCTTACTTAGGCAATATTGAAGATATCAATGTTATATACTCACAGATTGTTCTTGACATTGTTTAGTAAGATTTATGTATAAATCAATTTATATAAAAAAAAATTATAAAAGTTTCAAGGTCAGGGTCACATGATGTTGTAATATAACATTTTAAAAAACGGTTTCAAACGAGAATTAATGTCAAGCTGCATAAACATCTATAAAAGTACTTTTATACATGAATAAAATAAAAACACAATAATTTTTCTAACAATGACGAATGACAAACAAGCAAACAACTCTCAGATAGTTAGGGAACTTACATTTTTCACTTTTTGAAATGATATTTTATATTTAGATGGCAACAAACAACCCAGTGTCTTTATGCATTTCTCACCAAATTTAAGTTTATGATGTCATGATTTCTACTCTTGGATTTGAACAAATTAGTCAATATAAAGGAGGTAAAAACACAGAACATGATCATGATTCAGATATTCCTCACAAGATGTTAAAGGCGAGATTTCCGGTCTTCTTCCCCCCTTACCTCTCTCTCATCCCTCGTTCCCTTCTCATATAGACTCAAATTCTTCATCGCTCAACAGAAGACAAACACCAGACGCTCTCGCAGATCCAGAATCACAGAGACCATACCCTCAAGATTTGAGTCGCTTAAGAGGTTTATAATTCTTGTGTTTCTGCTGCATTGTGCGCCGAGGCAACGTGCTTCATGAACTTTGGATCTTGTGCTTTAAAGCTCAGCGAGAGAAATTGGCTGGTGTGTGTTTGCTGATGCGAAAGAGAAGATAATCTGGCCTAAGGCGGTGGACCTGATACCCGGGCATCCGATGTGAGCATGCTGAATGTGACCAGGATTGTTTTTGGAAGTCTGAACTGTATGCTTCGATGAAACCAGATACACATAAATGATCAATCGAAACCAATATGAATAAACCAAAATACCTGGGAACATGTCATCGATGTACGGCCTTTAGTTCTTAGATGTTTTCAATTCTAAAATAATTAACAAGTAAAAACCACAGGCAATAGGAAGCTATATACAAGAACCGTATATTAATACTTTTTTTCTTATTTTATACAGGTTTAATTCTGTTAACCTAAAGATGAATGTTTCACCTTATGCATGGTACATTTGGTCCCTTTGTTAAGTATACATAACCATACCATTCTTAACACATCAAACAATTGAGCAAAAATCTATTAAGCAACTGTAATTTCTGATATGTGCAATATTAATATGAATTGACATCTTTCATCAGACGCTGTCCAAAAAGATAATGTTGCTTGAAATGAAAATATTCCTTATATTTACATTTACATTTTACATTTAGTCATTTAGCAGACGCTTTTATCCAAATTATATCAATCCATGCACAGTTATTTAATATTAAAGGGAGAGTTTGCCCTAAAACGCAAATAGAGTCCTCATTTACCTGTATTAACCTTCAAACCTGCGTAACTTACTTCTGCAAAAAATAAAAGGCGACATATTCTACAGTACGGACGCAAAACCACCGCAAGGTGCCGTTGGTGATCAGCTACCAACATTCTTTAAAATATCTTCTTTTGTGTTCTGCGGAAAATATTTACCATTAAAAGGAGAGTTCGCACAAAAACGAAAATCGACTCGCCATTAACCAGTTAACCTTCAAACCTGCGTAACATTTTAAGCAAAACACAAAAGACGACATTCTGAAAAAAGTCGGTGACCCAACACGACAGACGCAAAACCACTGCAAGGTGCTGCTGGTGTTCAGCTGCCAACATTCTTTGAAATATCTTCTTTTCTGCTCTTTAGAAAACATTCCTCATATTGATTCGTGCACAATCATTTCAAATTAAATTCAGAGTTTGCCCAAAACCGAACATTGAGTCATCAATGCCCTCAAGGGCACCTAAGTCATGGTATTGCCGGCACGGGACTTGAACCCACAACCCCGGGTTAGGAGTCAAACTCTTTAACCACTAAGCCATGATGTCCCCACGCATCCCCAAAATGTTTAACTTTCTTCTGCAAAACACAAAATCACACAGCGCTCATTCGCTTTGATAGTACGGACGCAAAACCGATGCAGGGCGCCCTTGGTGGCCGGCTTCCAACATTCTTCAAAATATCTACTTTCGTGTTTTGCAGGAGAAAAATGTACAGGATTGAAAATACAAGTTTGTGTATCTTGATAATGAGCAATTCTTCTTAATATATTTGTGTAAAGACACACTTTACTATGGTGAAATAACACAGCATATAGTGTGTTATGATAGTGGGAGGGTTGTGTTGCTAAGCACATGCTGCTGCTAACAGTCTATGACACAGACAGACAGACAGACAGACAGACAGACAGACAGACAGACAGACACACAGAGACAGACACACAAACACAAACAGACAGACAGACAGACAGACAGACAGACAGACAGACACACAAACACAAACACAAACACAAAGACAGACAGACAGACAGACAGACAGACAGACAGACAGACACACACACACACACACACACACACACACACACACACACACACACACACACACACACACACACACACACACACACACACACACACACACACACACAGAGACACACACAGAGACACACAGAGACAGACACACACACACAGAGACAGACACACAAACACACACAGAGACAGACACACAAACACACACAGAGACACACACACACACACACACACACACACACACACACACACACACACACACACACACACACACACACACACACACACACACACACACACACACACACAGAGACAGAAACACACAGAGACACACAGAGACAGAAACACACACACAGAGACAGACACACACACACACACACACACACACACACACACACACACACACACACACACACACAGAGACACACACACACACACACACACACACACACACACACACACACACACACACACACACACACAGAGACACACACAGAGACACACAGAGACACACACACACACACACACACACACAGAGACAGACACACACACACACACACACACACACACACACACACACACAGAGACACACACACACACACACACACACACACACACACACACACACACACACACACACACACACACACACACACACACACACACACAGAGACATACACACACACACACACACACACACACACACACACACACACACACACACACACACACACACAGACACAGACACAGACACAGACACAGACACAGACACAGACACAGACACACACACACACACACACACACACACACACACACACACACACACACACACACACACACACACACACACACACACACACAGACACAGACACAGACACAGACACAGACACAGACACAGACACAGACACAGACACAGACACACACACACACACACACACACACACACACACACACACACACACACACACACACACACACACACACACACACACACACACACACACACACGTTGTGTCCTTGTGTTTGATAAATACACACCTCGAACACAACTTCTTCATCCTCAGTCATCGCTGGGCGCCATTGATGTCCATCCGTCGCGCATGCTGGGATTGTAGTCGATGGAAACTGCAGACGACGCTGTGCGCAGAAACGCGCGACGGATCGAACTACATTTCCCATGATGCATTGCTCTTCTTCGTGGATGTGACAGCTGCTGTCCTCGCGCGCCCATAGCGCCAACTATGGAGCCTTTGGTGACAGGAAGTGTTGCAGTTGGATTTGTTTTTTCTTTTTTGAAATAAATAAAACTGATATAAATTGTGGACTTGCTTTTCATGTTTTAAAATGTTTAGTGGAATGTTTTTTAGTATTATTTTTCTTAAATAAAGAGAATCGAATAAATGTAAATTTGATTGATTGGGTCAATTCTGTATCATTTTGGTTATTTATTCCTCTACAATTTGTGTTATAATAGGCAATTAATGCAGGGTTTTCAAGCATTTTTTATATTACATACAGTTTTAAACTATATTTTAATTTAATAGTTAACCATTTTTATTTTGAAGTAGTCTATGCCTGTGCCATATACCAAAAACTAATGTGTTTATTATTTACATTTGTGATTAATATTGATAATTTGGCTAAATAACACAAGTACATGTTTACAAAATATATACACAATGTGTTTATATATACAAAATGTATTATTTTAACCTAAGGGAATTATTCAGAAATTCATTGATTAAATAAAATTATTAATTGCCAAATATTTTCCTTATATATTACAACATGAAATTAAAAAAATAACTTTTTTATGTTCTATGAAGCGTAATCTCTTTTCTAGTTGTTGGGTATAGTGTTGGGTACTATACACTGACATCATGATGACTCTTAAGGCTTTATATCTAGTGTGTTTAGAATTTTTCATAAAATATCTGTAACATTACAAAAAAAGTACTCCATAAAACTCAAAAATATATAAATATTATAATATATAAAAATAATGTGCACAAATAATGATAACAATAAATGAATACACTAATGCATATGATAAATATTAATGTCTACATTTCAATTCAAGGGGTGGAATCATTCCCCAAACTAATCTTTTCTCTTAATCTGTTTCTTTATTTAATTGGTCATCAGAGTATTGGAGATAGTAATACACTAACTGAGCATAACGATGAGATTGTGATGGAACACGAACACAAACTGCAGTCAAAATACTTTTTTCTGTTCTATTCGTACTATTGATGTAGCCTAGACAAATAAATGTTGACAAATGATATTCATGTGCACTTTCCTATTCAGTATTTTAGCTTTTTAAATGTGCTACGATTCAATAAAATATATTTTCTTATGACTAATAATAAAACAATCTTTTCTTTAGTATAAGAATAATTATTTAGGATAATTTGGACTATTCCGGCCTTATGGACGTGACATCAAAATGCTCTTAGAATATAATTATTACCAAAAAACTGAATCAACTGTTTATATTATACAAAACCCTTGTTGATAGCGTTTAAACAAAAGAAAAATCAATATGTATTCAAGTTTCTATTTTAATAAAGAGAAATTAATCTGTAATATGGACGTGGCAGCGATTTTGAAAGACTACAACAATTTTAAGATTTCTGTGAATTAAAATTTACAAACCAGAATCAAAAATATCCTACAAATAAAGTGAAGGTGAAGGCACACACTGTAGTGAAGTGACGTGAGGTATTGCCAAGTATGGTGTTCCATACTTGGAATCTGTGCTCTGCATTTAACCCATCCTGTAAGTGAACACACACACACTGTGAACACACACCCGGAGCAGTGGGCATCCACGCCGCAGGGCCGGGGGGGACGGTGCCTTGCTCAATGGACTCACCACAGTCATGGTATTCCCACTGGTTTCGAGTCTCGAACCAGCAACCTTTGAATCACGAGTCCAAGACTCGAACCACCATGCCACGATAAACAATGGATGGCTCTTTATAAGAAAATTAAAATAACTATATTTTAATATTTTTGAAAGCGTTTATTAGAAAAAGAAATGAAATGGATGTGACAATTCTGAAAATATATTTTATATTACAATGTAAAATAATGCGTTAAAAATAAAAATAAGGAATTCAAAATAAAAATAATTCTAAAAAAATGCATACAATTAAAAATAATGCATTAAAAATAAAAACAATGAATTGAAAATAAAAATAATTCATTAAAAATAAGAATAATGCATTAAAATAAAAACAATGCATTAGAAAAAATAATGAATTAAAAAAAATGCATTAAAAATAAAAATAATTTATTAAAAATAAAAATAATGCATTAAAAATAAAGAATGCATTTAAAATAAAAATAATGTATTAAAAAATGCATTAAAAATAAAAACAATGCATTAATAAAAAAATGCATTAAAATAAAATATTGTATTCAAAATAAAAATAATGCATTAAAAATTAAAATAATTAATTAAAAATAAAAACAATGCATTAGAAATAAATAATGCATTAAAAATAAAATTAATGCATAAATGAAAAAATAATGCATTCAAAATAAAAATATTGTATTCAAAATAAAATAATGCATTAAATATAAAGAATGCATTAAAAATAAAAATAATGCATTAAAAATAAAAATAATGCATTAATAAAAAAAATAATGCATTCAAAATAAAAATATTTTATTCAAAATAAAAATATTGTATTCAAAATAAAAATATTGTATTCAAAATAATAACATTGTATTCAAAATAAAAATAATGCATTAAAAATAAAGTACTAAAAATACAAACATTGTATTAAAAATAAAAATAATGCATAAAAAATAAAAATAGTTCTAAAAAAGTGAAACAGAGCCTTTGCATTGGTGTCTACACCACCAAATGCTGACATTTGTCCACATATATATTAAAACCTTTATATTATATAATATTATATTATATTATATATATATTTATATGCTCTATATTCTCATGTGGAGGTTGTCCACAGAAGATTCAAAGGAACCGACTCTTCAGTAAAGATTCGGACAGCTCGAGCGCCTCCAGCGGAACATTCTGGGAGTTTTACAGGAACATCACATTGCGGTTCTCCGGCTGGGGAACTTCGGGATGCGGATCCACACGAACAGAACCACGAACACGTCTGAGGATCCGCGCAGGACTTTTATTGCGTCTATGGAGCGCAATGGCGTTTATTAAAGAAAAACGGTTTTATTTCAGGAATGTGTGCTGAATGAAGCTCATCCGGGGACTCGTTTGGGGATCATGAGTACAGGTCAGTTTCAGACAAATAAACTTTCTTGAGAACTTTCCAAACTTTCTTAAGAACTTTCCAAACTTTCTTAAGTAAGGCGCTGGGTGTAAAGCGCGTTGTTGCCAGATCCAGCGTTTTTAAACGCGTCTTCAAGTGTACCAAAGTAGCATCATCTCAATGTTTCTATGCTGTGTTTTTGGTGATAAATCACAACGAGACACTCGTGGATCATTAAAGTTGTTTTGGGGTTAAAAGTGTACAGAAATAAATGTGTAAATGAATCAGCGCGAATGAGGGATTTTCGAGGAACGCGAGCGTCGCCGGACGCGTTCATGTTTTCTTTAAACTTTCTTTTCCTCGTCTCGCGCACGCAAACATTCTGGGACGACTGCGGATTTTCCCTTTGTGTGGATTTAAAGTGGGAATAAAGAAAAGTCCCGTGCTTCACATCCGCTCCGTGACTCGGTCTCGCGTGACCGTGCGGGGAGTCGTGCGCGCTCCCGAGACCCGATCCGAGATAAGATAAAAGTCCCGGCTCTGGGATTCTTCTGCTTCAAAACAATCCATAAAAGTAATAAAAACATGAGAATGGATGAGCAAAACCAAACATAAACTGCAGCTTAAATAAAATTATGCTCAAGGTTTCACACATGTTTGTATTTCTGTCAAAGGGAAGGAATCACATGTTTATGCTGTTTTTACACTTATTATATTTATAATGTCAGAGTTTATCAAAATACTGTGATGCGCTTATTATTTCTCACCTTTTTCCTGCAGAACACAAGAAAGATATTTGGAAGAATGTCTGGCACTGGTAACCGACTAGTAACGGCACCCATTACACAAAATATCGTCTTTTGTGCTGGAGAAAGCGAACTCTCTAAACACAAAGGAAAGATATTTGGAAGAATGTCTGGTCTTTTGTGTTCTGCAGAGGGAAAAAGCGAACTCTAAACACAAAGGAAAGATATTTGGAAGAATGTCTGGTCTTTTGTGTACTGCAGAAGGAAAAAGCGAACTTTCTAAACACAAAGGAAAGATATTTGGAAGAATGTCTGGTCTTTTGTGTTCTGCAGAAGGAAAAAGCGAACTCTCTAAACACAAAGGAAAGATATTTGGAAGAATGTCTGGTCTTTTGTGTTCTGCAGAAGGAAAAAGCGAACTCTCTAAACACAAAGGAAAGATATTTGGAAGAATGTCTGGTCTTTTGTGTACTGCAGAAGGAAAAAGCGAACTCTCTAAACACAAAGGAAAGATATTTGGAAGAATGTCTGGTCTTTTGTGTTCTGCAGAAGGAAAAAGCGAACTTTCTAATGCAAAGGAAAGATATTTGGAAGAATGTCTGGTCTTTTGTGTTCTGCAGAAGGAAAAAGCGAACTCTCTAAATGCAAAGGAAAGATATTTGGAAGAATGTCTGGTCTTTTGTGTTCTGCAGAAGGAAAAAGCGAACTCTCTAAACGCAAAGGAAAGATATTTGGAAGAATGTCTGGTCTTTTGTGTTGGAGAAAGCGAACTCTCTAAATGCAAAGGAAAGATATTTGGAAGAATGTCTGGTCTTTTGTGTTCTGCAGAAGGAAAAAGCGAACTCTCTAAACACAAAGGAAAGATATTTGGAAGAATGTCTGGTCTTTTGTGTTCTGCAGAAGGAAAAAGCGAAATCTCTAAACACAAAGATATTTGGAAGAATGTCTGGTCTTTTGTGTACTGCAGAAGGAAAAAGCGAACTCTCTAAACGCAAAGGAAAGATATTTGGAAGAATGTCTGGTCTTTTGTGTTCTGCAGAAGGAAAAAGCGAACTTTCTAAATGCAAAGGAAAGATATTTGGAAGAATGTCTGGTCTTTTGTGTTCTGCAGAAGGAAAAAGCGAACTCTCTAAATGCAAAGGAAAGATATTTGGAAGAATGTCTGGTCTTTTGTGTTCTGCAGAAGGAAAAAGCGAACTCTCTAAATGCAAAGGAAAGATATTTGGAAGAATGTCTGGTCTTTTGTGTTCTACAGAAGGAAAAAGCGAACTCTCTAAATGCAAAGGAAAGATATTTGGAAGAATGTCTGGTCTTTTGTGTTCTGCAGAAGGAAAAAGCGAACTCTTTAAACGCAAAGGAAAGATATTTGGAAGAATGTCTGGTCTTTTGTGTTCTGCAGAAGGAAAAAGCGAACTCTTTAAACACAAAGGAAAGATATTTGGAAGAATGTCTGGTCTTTTGTGTTGGAGAAAGCGAACTCTCTAAACTCAAAGGAAAGATATTTGGAAGAATGTCTGGTCTTTTGTGTTGGAGAAAGCGAACTCTCTAAACACAAAGGAAAGATATTTGGAAGAATGTCTGGTCTTTTGTGTTCTGCAGAGGGAAAAAGCGAACTCTAAAGACAAAGGAAAGATATTTGGAAGAATGTCTGGTCTTTTGTGTTCTGCAGAGGGAAAAAGCGAACTCTAAACACAAAGGAAAGATATTTGGAAGAATGTCCGGTCTTTTGTGCTGGAGAAAGCGAACTCTCTAAACACAAAGGAAAGATATTTGGAAGAATGTCTGGTCCTTTGTGTTGGAAAAAGCGAACTCTCTAAACACAAAGGAAAGATATTTGGAAGAATGTCTGGTCTTTTGTGTTCTGCAGAGGGAAAAAGCGAACTCTAAAGACAAAGGAAAGATATTTGGAAGAATGTCCGGTCTTTTGTGCTGGAGAAAGCGAACTCTCTAAACACAAAGGAAAGATATTTGGAAGAATGTCTGGTCTTTTGTGTTCTGCAGAAGGAAAAAGCGAACTCTCTAAACACAAAGGAAAGATATTTGGAAGAATGTCTGGTCTTTTGTGTTCTGCAGAGGGAAAAAGCGAACTCTAAACACAAAGGAAAGATATTTGGAAGAATGTCCGGTCTTTTGTGCTGGAGAAAGCGAACTCTCTAAACACAAAGGAAAGATATTTGGAAGAATGTCTGGTCTTTTGTGTTGGAAAAAGCAAACTCTCTTAACACAAAGGAAAGATATTTGGAAGAATGTCTGGTCTTTTGTGTTGGAGAAAGCGAACTCTCTAAACACAAAGGAAAGATATTTGGAAGAATGTCTGGTCTTTTGTGTTCTGCAGAAGGAAAAATTGAACTCTTTAAACACAACAATTAGATAAAATTAATAAATACAGTTGGACTGATAATTCAGCATACAAAAGTTGCAAGCAAACACAAGAAAGATATTTGGAAGAATGTCTAGCCCTGGTATCCAACTAGTAAAGGCACCCTTTCACTTGCAATGGCTTTGTGGCAATTCAATTCAAAGTTTGTTACGGAGCATTTAAAAAAAAAACAGAAGTTAGCCAGAGTGCAGTACAAGAAGTATTTTTAAAGAATAGTGATATATAAATATACACTAAAACACTTAAAAGAGTGCACATAAAAGTGCAATTATAGCAATATTTGGCGTCAGGTTCAATACTGTTGGTTACTAACATTCTTCCAAATATCGTCTTTTGTATTCTGCAGAAGAAAACATGAACTCTTTAAACACAACAATTAAAATAAATTAATAAATATAGTTTGTCTGGAAATTCTGCATGTTTCTTCACCTTCTTACGTCACATGTCCAGAAAGTGCCTTGCAATCTTTAAGGATGTTATATCCAATATAGCAGGATCTCTCAAAGTCAGTGATGCAAAAATATTTTATGATTGGTTTGTAAAAGAAAATTTGAGATTGATGTAAATAAAACTCAGAGAGTCAAACTAGCTTTATTGCTATTCCATGTCATGTAATGTTTGATATTTACACTAGGAATTCACATATTCCATTATTCTCTGTGAATTTGTATAGGAATGAAGAAACCACCAGTTGCCCCCAAACCCAAGCTGGGTCACCCTCGAAAACCATCGCCTCCCCCTATTGCCCCAAAACCTGAGATCCTCCAGCCTTCACCCTCACCCTCTGTGCTCAAGAAAGGAAAACCGGCTGTTGCTCCCAAACCATGCTTGCCCAAAGTCAACCCCGTGGTTCCTCAAAAACTGCCTACGGTAAGGCAAGACCTATGCAATACGCAGCCTCCCCCTCTCTCCAAAAACGGGGGTCCCACTCTACTTCCCTCACACCTGTCACATTACATTATACCCCCCTGCCCTCAGGGTCATCTCCCAGGCGACTCTAAATTAGAGGGATCTAAGGAAACAAGTGAAACACCAGAGGTGGGTGTTTTCAAAGATGGTGAAAACCCTAAAGAACAGCTGTGGCATGACACGCGAGAACAGGCTGACCGGGCTGAAGAACAGATCCAACCTCCCCCAGACTCCCACATTCCTACAGAAGCACAGGAACAAAGACACACTCCCACGCTAGTGGATAATCTTGCAGGTACACAGTTAGAAACAACTATAGGGGTCCCAAAACAGAGCCATGCGCAACCCCTACAGGAACATTTTGAGTCGAAGCAAACTGGGAATTCTATTGTCGACTCTTGCACTAGTGAAAATGTTGGTGTTCCAGCTCCACCCTGCAAACCGCTCCCTGTACCCCACCCAAGACGTCCCCGTAGAGTTTTAAAGAGGCAAAATATTGTGGAGGCTCAACATGTGGATTCTCAAAAAGACACCCCGACACAAACCTCTGATCACATTCAGTCGGACACAGTATTAGAAAATCCAGAACGCACAAAGTTGTACACCCACACGGACTCGCCCCTAAATTCACATTTTTCTCACGAGAACTCACAAAACACAACATCTTTACGCAGCACAGACCCTTTGCACAAAATACACTCTTCGCATGTTGCACAGACCGAAGACACACCACCTCAGATCGACTCCGATCACTATTCTGTTCCAACTAATGGCACTACTTTACTCAACAAATCTGCAGAGGAGGGGTCACAGCCTCCAGCCCCGCCCCCTCGGCAGAAATCCCTCCCACAAACAGGTGATTCCTCCTATAAGACCTCCTCGTCAGTGGACAGTCTACTTTTGCACTCAGACCCTCATAGGTCTATGGATAAATGTGAAGATGAGGAGGAGCAAGACAGCGACGAAGATGATGAAGCATATGGAGATTTTGCTCGATACCCTTTAACCCGGAGCCTTCCTAAACAAATTAAACTTAGCTGTGGACAACAGGTTTCAATGGCAATAACCAAAACCTTTTTGAACGGAGTGGAGAGGTCACCCAAGGTCATGCCCAAAAAGCCCCAGAGAAACAGCCTTCCCGCATCGACAGTTTTACGGAAGCAGAACACTCCAACAGACACGCCTCCCCCGCTTCCTAACTCCAGTCCTCCAGTATTCCGAGAACTTCCAGCACCGCCTCAGGAGAAACCATCGTGGAGGGTCGCCCTGCCCAGCATCCCTCTCTTTAGCAGGAACCAACCGTCTCGCAGTAACAGCCAACCACAGGCAGAAGGTGCCAAACCCGTGCTCATCAAACAAAGGGCGAAATCGTTTTCCTCGGCAGATCTTCAGCGAGCAGATACATCTTCTGGATCCGAACCCTTGGTGCGCGCCGAACAAGGGCGACGTAGCCTGCGTAAACTTATAGAGCTGAGAGTCTGTGCACGCTTGCTTCCGAAATTGCTTCGCAGCGGACAGTCCCTGGATTGCACTCGTTCTGACGCAGAAAACGAGGACCGTAAGGACACGCTCACCAACCAGGTTGACCCTGATGAGGATGATGAGGAAGCTGCTCAGGGTGATAGTGAGGGGGACTGTGGTGTGGAATACGAGAACGTACCATTGTACGAAGAGATTCCAGAGTACATGAACCTGCCCTGGGTCTATTCCAACCAGGACATTGACGCATGCGTGTACGAGGTTCAGGAACCGTGTGAAATCAACAGGTCAGTGTTTGCTTGAATGGATCATTTGTAGGATGATCATGATGCTGGCATGAAGTTCTTGCAAAGTCTTCTATTCTTTGGTTTTTAGAATTATATTTGCAGTCAAATATTGTTAATGCCTTGAGCGAGTAGATGTTAATAATCCTTGATCAAAACTTGGGGTCGGTAAAAAAAATGCTTTGGAAACTAAAGTGGTAGTGGCTACAAATCGTGATGGGGTTAGTTCAGCATTCACCCCTAGCTTTCGAAACACTACGGTGGGTGGCACATAACAATAACGTTGTTTGCTGAAGATGTCATTTTCTATACACATTCTGTAGAGCACTCTTTCCATTAAGGGCTACTGTAGAAACATGGCGCCCGTTTCCACGTACGGGGACCCGCTCTACATGTAAATAGAAATAATCAATTCTAAGGTAATAAAAACATAATGGTTCATAATGCAAGATTTTTATTCGCCACCTTAGATATAATTTGGTATATTATATCGCATTTCCTTCATTAGATCCTCCAAGCAATTACACACTGTACCTTTAAACGGTCCATAGATGTTTTTTTAAAGGCCATATGCTGGATCTCAAAGCGACTTGGGTTTTTGCCAACACTGCATCTGTTTATCATGATCAGCCCTTGTGCATTAGAAGCACATTGCCATTAAACATGCCAAACACAGCATCAGGTGCCAATGCGTGGGATCGAACGTCAACATCCAAACCTGAAAAACCAGTTGATGGTATTTACTGGTAGAGTTGTTTTGGTGTTTGTGGTCTTATAAGAGTATGGGTGAGGGTTACAGTCCACTCTTTTGAGTTCAGGTTGGGCTGTTTTCCTGTGGGTTATTTTCAGTGACCAGAGCAGGAAATGTCTGAAGAGAAGAGAGCTGAGCCATTGGAAAATAGCCCCTCTCTCTCTCTCTCTCTCTCTCTCTCTCTCCCTCTCTCTCTCTCTCTCTCTCTCTCTCTCTCACACTCTCTCTCTCTCACTCTCACTCTCTCTCACTGTCTCTCTCTCTCTCTCTCTCTCTCTCTCTCTCAAACATGATGTTTATCAGTTCCAACTATTTACTTCATTATGAAACATCACAGGTCTTGTTTCATTTTCACAACCACATAACATCAATGTCTACATAGAACATTTTTTAAGTACCAATGTTCTTTCCTGGTACTCGCCAAGACCTATTTTTTTAATGACACAGTGTCAAAAGACAGACATTCCTGTGGTGTAAAAAGTGTTTCGACGAGAACGCGAGCTCAGCATCGGGCCTGATACCAGTATCGGTATCGGTGCATCCTTACCTTATATGCATTACATCTATAAAACATACCATTATTCCATCATTGTCAGCTTTTACTATGGTAAGCATCACTATCGCTGGAGTTAAGATCTCAAACTCCGACCTTCTTACATCTTTATTGAACATTTCCCAAAATATTTAACACACAAGACATTCGTGTTTAGAGAAAGAATAGAGAGAACAAAAAGAAAACACGAACCCGCCGCAAGAGGACAAATAACAGATCGGATGTTCGATGCGAACAAATGATACAAAACCAATATTAATAATCAATAAAGTGAATAACAACACAATGTCTTGTGATTGACAAACAATCCCTAAACTGCTTATGTAAGGGCTCCAAACATTACAATTGACCTTGCCAGCCATTTAACAAGTAAGATATTCCCTCAGGATTAGTTCCAATAAAATCTTGTGCCATCGAGAAATAGTCGGTGTCTTATCGCTAATCCATCTCATTGATATAGTTTCCCTGTCTGCGAATGTAAGAAGATTATAAAGTCTCTTTTTATCTGTTAAAAGTTATCTGGACATAAAGCTGATAAAGGGAACATAAAAATCAGGTTGTACTTTTCTCAAGAGGTCAGATAAACATGCATTGCTTTGCATTAAGTTATGTTGAAGAATGTGACAGTATATCAAAGAGACTGGACGTGAGTCAGTCAGCACACTACGGTCACCTAGCAACCCTAGCATCCGCATAACAATGCAATAAAGATCCTTCCCAACATCTTAGCATCCGCATATCAATAACAGCGCATGCCTCTCAAACCCATCTGACGTTATGGAAAGTTTTATGCTGTATCTAAAATGTGCAGTCGAGACGCTCATATTTGTCATTTATTTGAATAATTGTCTTTGAATAGTTGTCACATTTTATAGTAACAATGAAATCATAAATATGAAATGACTCAAAATCAAGTGATCAAATCTTCTACAGTAGTTGCCAAAAATGATATCCATGGGATATTGCATTGAACAAAATCATTTTTTAATAATATTTTAGTTTTGTTCATTGACTCGCTCATTGAATTTTATATTCATATTTACATATTTTAGGGCTGCACGATCATAATTGTCTATTATTCTTTGATAGTACCTTGATAGTTTAATTGCGATTATTGATGTCGATAAATCGATTTTGAATGGAACTTATGAAATAATTGATGACTTTCTGTGAATCAATTGCTTGGTACATTCTCAACATCCCAAACTAAATGTTAACTGTTTGCTTTAATATCCCTATTGTTACCCTTAATAATCGTGCAACCCTAATATTCATATTATTGTATATAATACGTTATATTGTATTATACAGCGTATGTATATATGTAACTCGGTAAACACATTGTTGACCTCCAGCACACATTCGTTTTGACATTGTTGAAATCCCAGTGCTCGTAAGAGTTGCAGGATTTCGCTGAATTTGCAGTCGGCCTCCAGATGTGCATGTCAACGAATCAAATGTGTGGCTGATGTTGTCAGCAACTTGTTACCCAACAGACATGGGTGACATTTGGTCTTTGATCACTTACACACAGTGTCCCACAATGCAATGAAGTCCATTCCCATTGCCAAAAGTTAAGACATTTATTGCCATCGGTCTAATTGTGTTTTTCTTTAGATTATTATGACATCACATTCACTCTAAACAAGCATGTGTGCCCACATATCAAAATATTATACAGACCTATGTGAATACAGTCATATGAGTATTAGACCATAATATTAAAATATAAATCAAAGCCTAAAAATATAGTCGCCTATATATGATATGGTATCACTGTTTGTATCTTCAAAACCACTTACAGTTTTTCAATAAATAAACCCTGTGTTGACAAAGGTGACAAGCTGCCAGACACAGTATTTTTTTTATTTTATCATAAAAAAATGAAATATGAGGTTTATTACGATATCAACATTACTTTACAGTAAGCTGTATGCTGGTGTTACCTTGTAAACACATGCACTGTCTCTTTAAATGTGATTTATATGGAGTTGGATGCTGTGCTCTGTTGGTTAATGGGAGTCAGACACAAGAACTTGGAATGAGACCAAGCAGCGTGTCTCTAAAACGATCCCCATATATGAGAACATCTATATTTAGGGACATTTTTGCATGTCTTTAACAAAAAAAACATTGTTTGAATTGTACACTAAGTACAAAGTTGTTGTTAATAATATTAATAAAATTGAAATATTTGGGATGAACTGTCAAAAATACATTATGCGGCTTGGTTAACAATAAATAAAATGTTTTAGCTTTTAAACTATATAAACTTTTAATCTTTAAAAGCATTCCGTATATTTTTTCCATGGAAAATATTAAAATAATTGATGTGAAATCAAACAGCTAACAGTTAGTTAACTTTTTTTTTTAAGGTGATATAATAACAAAAATAAGTATTTATTTAACACACATACATTTGTAATATAATTTAAGAAAAATTTTTAAATATTCTTTATAAACATTTGCAAAAATTCTAAACAGTATATATTTAGATGTTCCCTTTTTTATGTAAATCTAAATAATACAATTGCATTTTTTTTGAGTGTATTGTCGAGATTTGGCATATCGCAATGAAATCTCAAGAACATTATAAGAAAAGAATGAAGTGTTTGCATGTTTAATGTTAACCATCTTCAAGGCTAGAATCAATCATTGATCAGCAAGCATCTGCCAGAATCTAAACTTGACTTCTGTAGACAGTGGGACCAAGTTAAACCCGTATTTGAAATCATGCTTTAATGAAGTCCCTTGGAATGATAGAAACCCGTGTTTGCATATCTGTGTGTATGTGAGAACGATTGTGTTCTCAAGGGTTTGTGTATGGATGTGTGTGTGGCATCCCTCTGCAGAGTGAGTTTATATAAGCTGTAAACAAGAGCGGCTCTGTCCTCCTGCTGCCGGAGAAAGAATGAGAGCGAGGGAACCGGAGGAGAGGGCAGTGAGAGCGTGTATGCATGGGAGCTTGCTTTTCTCTCATTCAGAACCAACGACACTGTGCTGTCTGGTGCTTTGTGTTAAAGGGATAGTTCGAAGAAAAATACTCGCCCTCGTGTGGGTTCAATCCATTATGGTTTTGAGCGACACAAAAGCAGAATACCAGTTCGTGTTGCTATTTCTCAATGTTAGAATAAAGCTCATGACATCCCATCCCCATCTTAAATATTTCCTTACCTTATTTACAAACATTTCCTTTGGGAAAAACAAACAATGTTCCAACAAGTTATACATGAGAGGCTTCTACAAGGTAGAAATTAACGTTAATTTAAATCTCGATTATAATGCAGCTCACAGTTTGGATTTTGCGTTAACATCCGGTTTTTGGGACAATCCACTGACTTTTCTAAAGTGGCGCTCTTCCGATGTTTTCATTTACAGTATACATGGCGATACAACCCATGGTAGATGTAGTGACTGGATAAACCAGTCAAACCTTCGCGGTTGGCGGTTCTTCTTTAGGGTTTTGCAGTAGCGACCGAGGTTTCATAAGACTTTACGATTCATCGAAAAATGAATCGGAATTGATATAGCGGGTGAATCAAAAACATAATCGTCAAAAGCCGTGTGTTTCGACAGAATAGTAAGACGCTTAATTCAGTGGTGAATCAGGGATTTTTATTTCACGTATCCTAAAGCTATTCGTTTTGGATTTGTTTACTTTTTAACTTTAATTAAAAAAACTCCCATAACCATTTGTTATTTACATGATATCGATTAATTTGGAATGTTTAGAATTTACCATGGACCTGCTTGACAGAAATATAAAACTTTACAAAATGTAAAATCTATAAATTGTTCATAATAAACGCAGTTACAAAACCAAGGTAAGTAGTAGACAATTATGATTTTTGGCATAAGGTGCAGCCACAACGCTAACGTAGATGATTCATATAAAATTCATATAATCACCTTTCAGATTTCCTTCGACGTAGACATGAGGCATGGTACCGATCTGAAATTGTGCCACATTGAAATAGGGCGGCTAGGGATGTAACCTTTCACTCAACTCGCGATGCCAGTCATGGTAATTATCTCACTGTATGATTGGTCGCAACTTACGATTTGTTTTTAATATAAGTTAAAAATTAGAATTAAAAAATGCTTTTTTTTCCATGAGCAACATTTCTTTGTAATATAAAAATGGCATTTTTGTCTAATAACAAAACAAAATTGCAATTTAAAATCCAACTTAAAAAAAAAATGCTACTGTAAGTATATACTGCTCAATATAGTGAATACATATGAACCCTCATTTAAGCTACAAAACACGTTTTATTTTTTTATTTAGTTTTTTCATGAACATCAGTACAGTAAAAGCGGCTATCTCCGAATTCCAGAAAGGGCCACACTACCACTGAAGTAGTACAACACGAGACAGAGTTCCAGAAAATGTTTATGTCTATCTTTCCATCAGTGTTTTTTTTACGTTCTTAATTATTTTTATATCAATAAAGAAAATGTGTAATGATGAGGTTTGATGGTTGTTCCTTCTCTACTCAAATTGATAGTGATTTCAGATGCGGCAGCACTTCTTACTGATTATAGAGCCGTGATTTACGACAAGCGGCTCATAAACACATAATCCCCAATAATACCAACGCGATATTTCAGTCGCACTAGTTGGCGAGAGTTACACTTTATTTCGTGAAATTAACGGAATTCGGTCGCAGCATCTGTCGTTTTATATGTTCCTTCAGTTTCAAGAAAATATATTTAACTGCATGAAAATGTCATTTATTGTTTGACAGATGTTCGGTGAGCGGTGATCTCTCAGAGGATGGGTTGAGCTCTAATGATGAAGATGATAACAGCTCCAACTCCAGCAAGGAAGATTTGAGCCAATCAAAAGACAAAGAGGTGAAGTCCTTTTGCAAAGATAAAACAATGCAAAAAAATAACGGGTAGATATATGTTTATAAAATTTGCGTCACGAAACCACTGAAACATCATGGCATTAAATATTTTATATATATATCACAAACAGTGGTATATATTAACGTATGGCAAAAACTGAAGAGTAGTTGCAGAAAGAAGTGTGCATGACTTATATTGTCATCCTCCGTAACTTCTTTTAAAGACTGTTTCAACAAACACAATATATTTACATGTAGTTTAATTTTATGGGAAGAAACACATCTACTAGTACCTTTTAAATAACAAACAAATATGGAAATTATAAAAACAAACTAATATTCTCTTTTCATGATTTGTACATGACTTCTTTGTGCTCATTACCGGTACAAAGAGTTTTCGACCTTTATTATTGATTTTCTTCTAAAATATTACTCATCAATGTCTTGTTTGATGATTTATAGAAATCATCATAGGGTCACAAAAATTATGCAAAACATGGTATGGGGTTGAGTTTTGAATGAGAGATGTTTAAGATGTTTTTTTATTGAACAAAAGTATAGAACTTGGGTCAAACAAGCTTTGATATTAATGGCTCTAACCATTTCATACCTTGCTTTAAATATATATAAAGGAAATTGTTTTTACTATATTACTCATATTGGAATCAGCCTTATATATATATACTATATACTAAATGTTATATTCAAATGACAATGGACAAATTTGTGGTAAACACATTAACGGATGGTGTGCCCAAGCTGTCAAACTGACATCATCAGGGAGGAAAATTTTTGCTTTTTGTAGTGTTAACTTTGAACACCATCACATCCGTGTAAACATCAGTTTCGAGAAGGTGCGACGCTTTGTCTAGGGATAATCCTGAGATATCCCCAGCAACACCCCAAGCTCGGGAACAGGGGGTCCTTTCACTCAAAGTTCGTCCTTGGGTTGAGACGGACCCCTGATCCAAATAAAGACCCCAGCCTTCCACAAACCCAAAGCAACCATCACACACACGCACAGACACACACACACACACACGCACAGACACACACACACACACATACACACACACACACACACACACACACACACACACACACACACACACACACAGAGAGAGCCATGGAAGAGGGAGAGCATTTGTTTTTCATATGAGCTGTTGTTGGCAGCGATCATGGGTGGATGCAACAACAGTGTATGTCAAATTTTTACCTAAAAAAGTTGTATATATAGCCAAATAAAATCGCTTTTTATATTTCTCTAGGAGATCGAAAGATCAAAGAGGAACAAGGTGGTTCACATCGCAATGGAGATCATGAGCTCAGAGAAGGTGTAAGTGACATCAGTTATTGCTATTCTGTTCTTGCTGTTGTTTGTTTACTTTAATATTGGTTTATTAGTGATGTAAAAGTAATAATGTACATATTCATGGTTAGTGTGTATTTGTTTGTTTTTAAGTTTGAATTGTGTGTCTTTGTCTTTTGGCAGATTTGTGGACGTTCTGAAGTTACTTCACATTGTAAGTCAATATTTAAACTGACCTCAGATTTGAATGAGATTGAGTGTTGATTATATTTAACTGTTTACATACAGGATTTTTATTTGTGCGGTCACGGGAGAATGTCAGACATCTGTTTTGTTATTTCTGGACTTTAATAAGCAGCTGTGTGCTGAATGCAAGTGTGTTAAAGTGATAGGTCACCTATAAATGAAAATGCTGTTAGGATTATTACATCTGTATACATGTCTTTGTTGTGTTTAACAAAAAGAAAGATATTTGGACGAATGCCTGCACAAAAGAGTTATTGCACCCCATTGACTGCCATTTTTAGTGTCCGACATTCTTCCAAATAGCTCATTTTGTGTTCATAAGAACAACAAATAAGAACATGTGAGTCTGTCTCTTTAAACAGGATAAAAAATCACCTGATTGTCCTTTTAAACCGGATGAATTTCTATTGCAAAAATGAACGAAAATTTAAAGAATGCCAGTCACCAAAAATCATCGGTCGGCATTGATTTATTTGATTGATACAAAACGGTTGTCCATATGTTTCCAAACATCTTTGACATAATTTTCATTTTGGGGTAAACTTTCTCTGTCCGAATGATTGTTGATTTTAAATAAGCCATTTCTATTATAATTCGCCATAAGTTCCACTGTCTGATAACTGCGTTCAACATGAGGCATTGCTCTTAAACGGGTAAATATTGTAAATGCAAGTTTATGTTGGCTGAATAACTTTACTAAATAACTATATCCTACATGACACATAATAAATCAAATCTTGATATTAGTAACGTTTTATTGCAGAGAAGATTAAAAAAGTCACAAACAGACATCGGTCAGATGTGCGAAATTACAGGAATGTTCCAATTTGAAGTCCAACAGAAATTCTGTATATTTATATATGATCTCTTTTCTTTAAAGCCATCACTTTTAAAGTAGCACAGCTAAAAATGCCTTGAATTGAACAAATGAACAAATCCAGGGCAGGGAGAGATATAGAAGTGAAGAGAGGTGAATATAAACAGAAAGAACAGTGATGACGGAGGAAGAACGAGAGGAAAACAGATCCCAGAGAGTGAGATTGGTAGACGGATATCATTTTTGGACAGAATTGGCACCCGCCCCCGTAACCCACTAGTTTGGCCGTGACCTCGAACAGCTGTCCAGAGCACACGTGTGTGAGTGCGCGTGCGTGTGTGCGTGAGGGTTTTGCACTTCCTGTTATAGCTGTTGATGGACTGTGCTGTCATTGCATGTGCTTACTTTTTTGGAAATATTTTGGAAATGGTTCTTGTTGTGTAGCCCAGCATCCTTTACATTCATTGCGCAATTTTACAATAATGAAATACACAACCGCAAATACACAACATAACAGTTCTTAGTTTGTGTGTTTGGCACTTCTCTGTAAAGTTTTTGTAAAGCTTCAGCGATGCGTGTTTGCGAAGATTTTGTATTGCTGTTGACCACCGAAATTTGTTCCTTCGTCTGTATCAGGATTTTCGGGACGCGGTTGCCAAAGCGACTCGAGCCAGCGGGAAGCCTCTTGTGGAGGAGAAAGTGTTGAATCAGATCTTATACTACCTTCCGCAACTTTATGAACTGAACAAAGACCTACTGAAGGAGCTGGAGGATAGAGTAGCTCACTGGTACGACATACACTTACGTATACAAACAAATGTATGGGGATCTACATACATGATCATTACTTAAATCTTTTCTGGGGCCTCCTGCAGGTCTGAGCATCAGAGACTGGCTGATATTTTCGTTCAAAAGGGCCCATACCTGAAGATGTACTCCACATACATCCGAGAGTTTGACCGGAACGTGGCACTGCTGGACGAACAGTGTCGCAAAAACCCTCCTTTTGCCAGCGTTGTGCGTCAGTTTGAGGTGGGTAAGAAATTCTACTTACGAACAGTTAAAAGAAGCTTAAAGATAAATGTAACACTTTGAAGTAAAGCTCCGATAGTTGACGATTTTGACATTAGTAGTGAACTAGTCGGCATGGACGACACCAGTACATTGCTTTTGTTGTATTCTTATTCTTTTTAAACCAATAGTTCATCAGAAATGAAAATTCTTGGCATGAGTCTCAGCACGAAATTCTTTTGAAGGTTTGAATTGTGGCTTGGACAGAAAAGTTTGAGAACCAATGCAATAAGGAGTGGATGTAAAAAAAAAAAAGGAGTGGATGTGATCTTATTTCCACTCTCTTTCTTCCACAGATGAGTCCTCGCTGTGCCAATCTAGCTTTGAAGCATTACCTGCTGAAACCAGTCCAGAGGATACCTCAATACCAGCTCTTGCTCACAGGTACATTAGAAGGCTACACATTTACATTTACAATTAGGTATTTAGCAAACACGTTTATCCAATGGGACTTGCAAAGAATCGAGGAGACAATGAAGCAGTAAATAGCAGAGACAAGAATAGGTGAACAAGTGCTACCACGAGTCGACTAAGTTACACATGTAAAAACTGTGGGATATAGTTAAAAAAAGTCACTTTTTTTAAGAGTAAGATGGAAAAGATGAGTTTTAAGATGTGTTTTTTAAAGATGTCTGCCAAACATGTTGTAAGGGGCAGATCGTTTTCACCATGCAGATAAAGTAAGAGAGATAGATTTCTTACCCTTCGGGAGGGCACCACAAGACGTCGCTTGTTGGCAGGGCTTATACCACCAGATATACATATACTACACGTTGTAAATGCTTTTTTTCAGTTTAATTGAAAATCAATGCTGCCATCAGATGGTAAACACTTACTTTGCTCTTTCTTTGTATTTTTTATTTAAAATTTGTATATACATTTAAACACTTTACACTTGCAGAATAGCACAGAAAAACACATTTACAATAGATCATTTATATAAAAATAAAATAGAAAGAAGAATACTGAAGAGTGAATGACAGAAATATGCACAGATATTATTAAAAGTAACATTAGTAAAAAGGGAAAAAATCTATACTAAGATTAGACCAAGGATGTGTATACACATATATTTTTGATATGTCAAGTCAAGTCACCTTTTATTTATATAGCGCTTTAAACAAAATACATTGACATTGATTAGTTAAACACTGTGTCCACAGTCTGGTTAAAACATTTTGAAATAATTTTGCAATTTTAACACAAAACACACCACTACTTCGGAAAATATAAACAAATCTGGTCCAAAAGAACTTCATGTTTAAGTTGTTAACTATTAAAAAGTACAACCAAAAGAATATTCATAACCAAATCGAAGGCTTAACAAATATCTTGATATTAAATCATACATGTAATTTTAAATCCAGTTTTTACATTTTAAGATTACTACACACTCCATCTTAAAATTATCCAAAACGTTCAGTTTGGGCTTAAGAATCAATGATATTCGCTTCTTATGCGGAATGGGTTGATTTTATATAATCCAGAAAGCCAACAGTTAATATAATCCTGTTGTTTTCCTAATTGTGTTTTCACCTTCTTTTAGACTATTTGAAGAACCTCCCGGAGGATTCATCCGATTACAAAGATACACAAAGTAAGTATGCATTATTTTCCCCAAGGTCATGATACCATCACATATTTATTATACACTGCATTGATACTTGAGATCGTATTACCAATGCTTAGTGGGTCATACACTTTTGGGTATCAAAACACTTTTGGGTTTTGTTGGTTTAACTTTGATTTGATGTTCCTCAGCTGCTCTCAGTGTGGTGATAGAAGTGGCAAACCATGCAAACGACATCATGAAACAAGGGGTATGACCAATATGCAGCCACACCACTTCATTAACATCTCATAAATTATGTGTGATTCCTAACAAACATCCGATTTACTCAGGATAACTTCCAGAAGCTGATGCAGGTTCAGTACAGTCTCAATGGCCATCATGAAATAGTTCAGCCTGGCAGAGTAAGGAAGATCAGATTACACATGATTTAGTTCATCTGCACGGCATCTGTCCTAATCTCAATCTTGGGTTTATGTGTTTTGTATGAAGGTTTTCTTAAAGGAGGGCACCCTGATGAAACTATCCAGAAAAGTTATGCAGCCCAGAATGTTCTTCCTGGTAAGAAACCATATTTGTGTTCTGATATCATAGTGTTAATAAAGTGTTAAACAGAATAACATAACTTCATAATCTACCCACAAGTACAACAACTACACTACAACTGAATTCAGTATTAATTAACCACATTATTGTGAAATATTTTGCCGGAGACCAGCACAGCCATTGATATAGAGTACCATCCCACGACTATGAGTGCCATATTGCATTTATACAACAGTTCTAAGGCACAAGTTTGTAGATAAATCATAAACAACATCAGAGTGTCCTTATAAAATCTGAATTTAAAGTAAATGCAGAATTGACATTCTGTTGTAAGGGAATTGAATTAAAATGGCAATATTAGCATGAATGACACAAAAATATTTTCATGTTTCTGTACGTTGAAATTCTCCCCTTTTTTTCACTCTTCTGCAGAACACAAAAACTATATTTTGAAGAATGTTGGGTAACAGAACAACTGTGGTTGACATTGACATGGTTTTGTGTCTATATATTTCAAGTGAAAGCCTATCACTGCTGTTACCAACATTCTTCAAAATATCTTCTATGGTCTGCTGAAGAAACAAAGTCACACAGGAGGATGAGTAAATTACGACAGAATTTTCATATTTGGGTGAACTATCCCTTGAAGCACTGTACGGGAAACCACACCTATGTGTGTTGGGTCCCCTACAATTTCATGAATGGAAAAATAGGCACTAGTTCTGTTTGTTGGTCATTTATAATACAGGATATTGCTGCATGTGACAGGAAACTGGGTGATGTTGTAGGTTTGATGTGGACTCTCAGTAAATTTCACATTTGTTTCAACAGTTTAATGACATTCTGCTATACACAACACCAGTTCAGTCTGGCCAGTATAAAGTCAACAGTATGCTCTCTCTCGCTGGGATGAAGGTCAGATATACACACACACACACACGCATGCAAGCAAACACACACACACACACACACACACACACACACACACACACACACACACACACACACAGAGAGAATTAAAAAATGAAATGTGTTTATCATTATTAATAGGTGAGCAAGCCCAGTCAAGAGGCCTATCAGAATGAGTTGAACATTGAGAGTGTGGAACGTTCCTTCATACTGTCTGCCAAGTAAGAAACAAACACAAATCAAAGTCTTATAATTTTTATTTTAAAAAAAGTTTATAAGATAATGTAAGTTACAGTGGAGGAATGAGTTCTGGTTCTGAAATTAATTCTGGTAAATCTAACTGAAATAAATTATACTGTTTGTAAATAACTGGTTTCCAGTTCTGCCACTGAGAGAGACGAGTGGCTTGAAGCCATCGCTAAAGCAATAGATGACTACACCAGAAAGAAGATTTCTTTCTTCTCCAGTCGAAGCCAAGAGGTAGGTCGAATTGTGTTTGTGGGCAGATTTTTTCTGTACAATCGTTCATTTATCAACATAATTTCTGTGTATTTTTTAAGGCCAGGACACACAAACTTTAATGTGGCACAGCATTCCCATATGATAAAGAATATAGTGCTTATTATAGTCAATAGTAGCAATTTAGGGCTGTCAAAAAAATCGCGATAAATTGCATCAAAAATCTAAGTTTGTGTTAATATAATTAATGTCTGTGTATTTTCCTTAGTAATGTTGTATTACATGGATATATTTAGAAAATTGTAAAATTTTATAATTGTTTTGACATAATTGTAAATGTAATTATTTATAAAAAAAAATTAATTTAAAGAAAAAATACATCCAACCCATAAAGCCCAAAACTTCTCCAAAAGTTCACCTTACTTAAATAGTTCAGGTGAAGAAGGCAGTTTGGTTGTTAAATTGCATGTTTTGCCACCCCTTTGACTATGTGCTACATTTGATGGTTCTGTGATCACGCCCCAATATCTTAGATCTTAGGCCCAAACTGCCTAATAATTATGCACACCTTGTTATAGGGTGTTGATTTCCTTAGGCTTCACCCTCCCTCCTTACACAAATACACATCACATGATATGCATTAAATCCTATAAACATTCAGATTTATAAAGCTCAGAGATGGAATTTATGAGTAAAATGATGATATGGTCAGAATAATCGCTTGCCTAATAGTTGTGCACACAGCATGCATCATTGTAATATTATTTGTTCATTATTTTTAAATAGATTGTCAAGTTTAACGGTCTCCTGTGTCTGTGGTTTCTCAATAGTTGGAGGAGTTCTCGGATGACGGTCCACCGCTTGGTTCTAAGGCTCCTATCTGGATTCCAGATTTAAGGACCACCATGTGTATGATCTGCACGTGTGAGTTCACGCTCACCTGGAGACGGCACCATTGCCGTGCCTGTGGAAAGGTCAGAGAAGTCTGAAGCTGTTTAACAGTTGATGGATGCAGAAATGGATCTGATTGAGTGTTTTGGTGACAGGTGGTGTGCCAGGCATGTTCGTCAAATAAATTCTACCTGGAATACCTAAAGAATCAGTTAGCGCGAGTGTGTGATCACTGCTATATTAAACTACAGCATAAAGGTATGAGACACGATCTTTTATCGTAAATAAATGATATCACAGTTTACAAACTCGTGAGCTTCGGTTTCGCTTATCTCCTTAAGGTGACCAATCCAATGTGACCGTTTCCCCTAGTGGGCGGAGTTCAACGTTTGCTTTTTCTAGAAAACAGAAGAAGATTCCTTCAGCTCTGAAAGAGGTGATCTTTCGTTCGTACATTGTTTTGCCCCCTTTGCTTTAAAACTTGTGAAAAAAACATTGTTACACTAAATGTTTGCTTTTCTGTTATCGAATGTATTCACATTGAGCTTTAAAATGAATGTTCAGAAGTCTGGAGTTCAACATTAAGCTTTCGAAGATAAAGTCGTCAGCTCCCAGGGGATAGTTTAGCCCGCCAAAATATTTTGGCATCATTTACTCACTTTTGAGTTGTGCCAAGTCTGTACACACTCAAAGAAAGATATTTGGAAGAATGCTTGTAACCAAATATTTATTGGACCCTATTTGACTTCCATAGAGTTAGAATTTTAGACACAAAATGAGATATTTTCAGTAATGTAGGATAGCAAAAGTTCTGGGCTATAGTTGACAACAGTTTAATATTGTGGATGTCAGTCACTCTTTTCTAAATATCTGTGTTCTTCCAAACAAATAAACATACTGGGTGAACTATACCTTTAATACGTTGCCTAAATAAGGACTGAATCAGTAGAGGGTTTAAAACTTTCTTTTGTAAGCCCCCCCTTTGTGTAGGGTACATTCCTTTGTGCCCCCCAACTAATGTTATAATTTTACAATTATATTTCAACCCCAAAACAGATCTTCAAACTATCAATTCTATTGGTTGGTGGTCTTAATTTTCTTATTTTAGAATGCACAAAATGTATTACTAATTTATCAAAGAATATCAAATGTGTCATTTTGTTTTATAATCCCTCTTGGTACCCCCAGTTTAAGAACCACTGATCTGCAACCCCAGGGTCGTATTAATGTGACTATAAAAATGACCCATCTCATCATATCTCAGGTGACTGCCAACACTGAAAATTCCTCCATGAGCGGATACCTGCAAAGATCCAAAGGCCAAAAGAAACCGTGGAAGAGGCTTTGGTTTGTCATTAAGAACAAAGTCCTCTACACCTACGCCGCTAGTGAGGTATGCTTCATATATTTGGATTAAAAGCGAAACGCGGTTCAATAACAATCATGCTGCATATTTGTTAAAATACTTATCATCTCTGTAAGCTACTCGCAAGAAGTGACATGCGTATATGATGTCATTTAAGTCATGTCACCATGCTTGTGTGTGTGTGTTTTCAGGATGTTGCAGCGTTAGAGAGTCAGCCCCTGCTGGGATTTTTTCTTAGAGAGGAGAAGACAGGGCCGGCTCAGAAATTGCAGTTCAAACTCTACCACAAAAATACACTTTACTACATCTTCAGAGCAGAGGATATCCCCACGGCTCAGAGGTACACAAGCACATTAGGACATTATACTTGATGAAAGAACCTTTGCATAAACTTGCAAAACATTTATCATCCTTACCATGTTAAAATGTATTGAGTCCAATTAAGGCCATGTATGAGCATATAGTATTTTATGCAGAGTACGTGTTACAAAATGCAACTTGAATTGATATAAGAGTGTCAGAAAAGGTCTTGAATAGCACCGCATCCAGAATAAAAGTTTGTGATCTCATTTTGAACTTCTTATTTATAAAGACACACAGAGACGCACGCACGCACGCACGCACACACACACACACACACACACACACACACACACACACACACACACACACTTTTATAATAAAATGTTTTGTGAAAAAATATATATATATATATATACATACTATAATGGCATATACATGTGTTTTACTATACACATAATTACTATACACAGTACACGCACATAATGTAAATAAAACGTATTCTGCAAACGAATAGTTGAAACTTGCGAAGCCCTAAAGGAGTATAACATTTTATATTTATATTCTATATATTCCCGTTTTTATAAATACAAAATGAATATGCTTAGACATACATTATGTCAACACAAACTTTTAATTCACATCAGATTAATCGCCATCAATTACTTTGACAGCCATACAAATAACGCGTTTCTTTTCCAGATGGATCGAGGCTTTTCAAGAGGCCATGATACTTTAGCCGTCTGGAGCCAACACGATTGAAAATGTTGCTTGTCCGGAGTTTTATTCTGGACATGATGCTGAAGATGCACAAAACGGGACCCAGTTTGAAACAAAGTATGCTGGTAGATGTAGTTGATGTATTAATCTATCATGAGAAGCCAGACTAAATGATTGTGAGGTATTAAACTCAATAATTTTCTTTTAATGAACTTGTTAGGAAACTCCGCCTCGCTGTGCTCCCTTTTTAGTGTTTTAGGTTATCATAAAACCAGCAGACACAGCAGGTGACAATACCGGTCATAAAGTCAAGATTTCCTCGACTCATGATCATTAGGTTTACTTCTCATTTACATTTTAAACAGTTTGAACACTAGATTTACGTTTAAAACACTCGATATCGCAATATCTGGGCGTTGTTTGAATCTACAGGATATTCGGTATCACATCACCCGATGAAGGTTAAATGATACCATCGAGCGTGATTCATAGTCAAGTCTGAATGTGCGAGGAAGTACGACGCGAGGAATGTCTGAAGCCGGGTCGCACCTTCGGCAAGGCCACGTGATGCTGGCCGTGCGTCCCGGCACGGTGCGTTATGGGAGATTTTGGATTCAACTGTGAAAGCTGGGGAAAAGAAGGCCTAAAAACAATTGGGCCTTGTTCATGAAACATGAGCGAATATTAAGATCGACCGTGTTCACGTGTCATAAATGTGGCCCGTTGGTTTCACGGTGGTCTTCAGATAGGCTTTCTAAGATAATTTGATCATCTTAAAAAAGGTGTTTTGTACAAAGCAGGCCTTTCGACCGATGTTTTGAAACGTTATCCTGGACGTAACTGGACGAACTGTACATATCGTGTAAATGGTAATATAACGCAGGTGTATTTAAAATAGTTGTGTTCTCTTTGAAGTTTGGGTAGTAACACAGTGCCAGGCTGGTTGACTTAAGCACTGTCTTAATGACACGTAACACACCGGCTGTGAACGCAGAGAAAACGTATCAGGGAGATGTAACGCAGATCCTCACTTGAACATTCGGTTCGTGTCTTTTAACACTTTGACCCACACGAACAAATCTATTCGGTTTAAGTTGCGTTCCGCTTCTCTTTCAGCTCTAAGCAAATCTCGATCTCTCACCGTTATTCGTTCGCCTTCGCATTCCGTATCGATCACTTGTGTGTTGGATGTTTGTTTACATTTGTTTATTGAACGTTTCCATGTCGGGAAACTTTAGATACAGCACTGATCCGTCAAATAAGAGATGCTTGTTTCCCAAGAGACCCTTCTTTAAAGGAACACGACATCCGTTTACATCCCAATGTTTAGATCTTAAGGAATTTGTGTTTTATCTGAGGATTTTAAGGGCCCAGGACGAGCCCGAGATCAATGCAAAGTTGTAATAATTTTAATAAATAATGTAATGTAATGAAACATTGTGTGGTTTTGTGTTGCATGCGGTGGAAATTGACGTTTTAAGAGCCTGACGTATAAAGAAATGTCGATAAATACATGACATGTACAATGATGCCATTAATTATACTGTAACATATTGACATGACTAAAAAGTTATTTTTTTATTTAATTTTTTTAATCTTAGGTGTTTTAAAATTCAAAACTGCAAATAATGATCAATGTTCATATTAATTATTATTTTTAATTATTTATTAAAAACCCCAATAATAAAGGGAATTACAAGTTCAACTAAATGTAAAATAGAAGTCCTGCAGACTGCCTGGTGCGCGTGCGCATGCGCAGACGCGTCTGTCTCCTCCGAGCGGGTCGCGAACTCTGACCTCCTGTAGCTGAGGCGAGCCGTCGGATTGCGATTATTTGATAAAACCGCGCCGTTTGGGGATAAAAGTGAACGCTTTTGGGTAAGAATGGCGGCGTTTTACATCGATCCCCTCCGCTGAACGCGCGGTGACTGTTTGGTGTAAATAATCCCGAATAAACGGACTGTTGTTAGCCGGCCTGCTAACATTAGCATGCTAACAGCTAGCGTCAGGAGAACAACAGGAGCTACTTAAAAGCGACTATTTCTTTAAAATATAAAACAATAAATGAAGCATATTATGTTTGATGTTACCTTTAATGCTTACGCGTGTGTATTTAACAACAGTTGTGTTTGAAAGCGAAACGCGGCGAGTTAGCATGCTAACGCTACACGTATCTATTATTGTATGACGACATAAACACACATCACATGACAAACAAACACAATTGTGTAACCTCAGCTGGAGTAGAGTTGTGTAGGTGTGTCGGGTGTTCCGTGTGTTGTAGCAAAGACTCGTGTGTGTGTGTCTGTGTGTGTATATTGGTGATCGTGACCTTTGACCTAAAGGAACAGATCTTCCTTTATCTTCCCGGATCACACTTTGACCCCATCATGAGTCACTGACCCTACAGCTGTCAATCACCCTGGCACACGTTTATTTACCATATTTAAGCTAACCGGTTGTTAAAAAAATCATGCTAGCTTATATGCTAATGTAGCATCCGATATTTGCATATATTTCAGTTAATCTGATTTGTATTGATGACTACACGATGAAACATTTGATCATGTGTTTTATTCGCTTATTATACAACGATTCGTTGTAAAGTTTGTCGAACGACTGGTTTTCCATCAAACTTTATTTGTGTAGCATTGTATACATTAGAGATGATCGTGTGTATATATTATACACTTAATTTATCAGATAATTCACTAGACTGTAGGATCTGTCATGAGCTACTCTTTTTCTAGTTGTTCCAAATCTGTGTGCACATATGATCCGTTAAACACAAAGATATTTGGAAGAATGCTTGAGTCCAAACGGTTTTCAGACCCCGTTGACGACCGTAGCGGGAAGAACAAAAGTGCTAGGCTAAATGACTAAAATGTGGCCCGGACGTTTTGCCGTCCTACATTCTTTCAAATATCTGTTTTTGTGTTCAACGGAGGTGCTACTACGACCCGAAGACTGTTTGGTTACAAGCGTTCTTCCAAATATCTTCCTGCATTCGATCAAAGAAATGTACACTGTTCTGATCAAAGAAATGTACACTGTTCTGATCAAAGAAATGTACACTGTTCTGAGCAAAGAAATGTACACGGAACGATCCGATCAAAGAAATGTATACGGATCTGATCAAAGAAATGTACACGGATCTGATCAAAGAAATGTACACGGATCTGATCCGATCAAAGAAATGTACACGGATCTGATCCGATCAAAGGAATGTATACGGATCCGATCAAAGAAATGTATACGGATCCCATCAAAGAAATGTACACGGATCCCATCAAAGAAATGTACACGGATCCGATCAAAGAAATGTATACGGATCCGATCAAAGAAATGTATACGGATCCGATCAAAGAAATGTATACGGATCCCATCAAAGAAATATACACTGATCTGATCAAAGAAATGTACACTGTTCTGATCAAAGAAATGTACACGGAACCGATCCGATCAAAGAAATGTACGCGGAACCGATCCGATCAAAGAAATGTACACGGAACCGATCCGATTAAAGAAATGTACACGGATCCGATCAAAGAAATGTACACGGATCCGATCAAAGAAATGTATACGGATCCGATCAAAGAAATGTATACGGATCCCATCAAAGAAATGTACACTGATCTGATCAAAGAAATGTATACAGATCCGATCAAAGAAATGTATACAGATCCCATCAAAGAAATGTATAAGGATCCGATCAAAGAAATCTATACGGATCCCATCAAAGAAATGTATACGGATCCCATCAAAGAAATGTACACTGATCTGATCAAAGAAATGTATACAGATCCGATCAAGGAAATGTACACGGATCCCATCAAAGAAATGTACATTGATCTGATCAAAGAAATGTACACGGATCTGATCAAAGAAATGTATAAGGATCCGATCAGAGGAATGTATACAGATCGGATCAGAGAAATGTACACGGATCCGATCAAAGAAATGTACACGGATCCGATCAGAGGAATGTACATGGATCCAATCAAAGAACTGTACACGGATCCGATCAGAGGAATGTACACAGATCCAATCAAAGAACTGTACACGGATCCGATCAGAGGAATGTACACAGATCCGATCAGAGGAATGTACACAGATCCAATCAAAGAAATGTATAAGGATCCGATCAGAGGAATGTATACAGATCGGATCAGAGAAATGTATACGGATCCCATCAAAGAAATGTACACGGATCCGATCAAAGAAATGTATAAGGATCCCATCAAAGGAATGTATACAGATCCGATCAGAGAAATGTATATGGATCCGATCAAAGAAATGTACACGGATCCAATCAAAGAAATGTACACGGATCCGATCAGAGGAATGTACATGGATCCAATCAAAGAACTGTACACGGATCCGATCAGAGGAATGTACACAGATCCAATCAAAGAAATGTATACGGATCTGATCAAAGAAATGTACACGGATCCGATCAAAGAAATGTATACAGATCTGATCAGAGAAATGTACACGGATCCGATCAAAGAAATGTACACGGATCTGATCAGAGGAATGTACACGGATCCGATCAAAGAAATGTATACGGATCCGATCAGAGAAATGTATTTGGATCCGATCAAAGAAATGTATACGGATCCGATCAAAGAAATGTATACGGATCCCATCAAAGAAATGTACATGGATCCTATCAGAGAAATGTATACGGATCCCATCAAAGGAATGTACACGGATCTGATCAGAGGAATGTATACGGATCCGATCAAAGAAATGTACACAGATCCGATCAAAGAAATGTACACGGATCCAATCAAAGAAATGTATTCAGATCTGATCAGAGAAATGTATACAGATCTGATCAAAGAAATGTACACGGATCCAATCAGAGAAATGTATACGGATCCGATCGGAGAAATGTATACGGATCCGATCAAAGAAATGTATACGGATCCGATCAAAGAAATGTACACTGATCTGATCAAAGAAATGTATACAGATCCGATCAGAGAAATGTATACGGATCCGATCAAAGAAATGTACACTGATCTGATCAAAGAAATGTATACGGATCCGATCAAAGAAATGTATACGGATCCGATCAAAGAAATGTATACGGATCCGATCAAAGAAATGTACACTGATCTGATCAAAGAAATGTATACAGATCCGATCAGAGAAATGTACACTGATCTGATCAAAGAAATGTATACAGATCCGATCAGAGAAATGTACACTGATCTGATCAAAGAAATGTATACAGATCCGATCAGAGATCTGATCCGGAACAATTTAAAGAAGAGTAAACGATAATGAGTTGTGTTCCTTGATGAGTTATGTTCCCTTCCTAAGATATTTTGAAGAATGTTGGTAACCAGACAACATTGGAGCCCATTCACTTTCATTATATGAACCCAAAACCGTCCTTTTCCAAAATATCTTCCTTTGTTTTTCACAGAGGAGAGACATTCATGTTTTGAAGCTCAATAAATGAGCACACACTTTAAATGATGCTCATGGGCTTATATCATAGAATATATATTTCATATTTAGGGATGCCGTTTTGACAGAGCGTGCAGGTATTATGAGTTGCGTGTTGTTTCCTCAGGTGAGCGGGTGGCCGATGGGGAACTTGGTGTGAATCACACCTTTGAGAGTTTGGTATCATGGACGGAGAAAATCCCAGAATTCAGCTGGTGTCTGCTGATGGAGGCCTGCAGGTTAGTTGCACTTAAAACACTTGAACTTTGATCTTGTAAACATTACGGGCTAAAAGTGATTGTCTCTGTTTTCATGTCAGATTTTGACCGAGCAGCCGTTGCCTCCGAAGGTGCAGATCGTCACAGCCATCGATCAGGCTGGAGCTGGCAAACAGCAGTTTATATTAGCTAACCTGGACTACCCTAACCAGGAGAAGCTGTTCATAAAACAAGAGAACTCACCTGCCAAGGTTATCTTAACCTCTGCGGACGGATCGTCCGTCAATCAACTGCTATTCGCCTCACCTGAGCTGAGCGGGCAGCAGATCCAGGTATATAACCATCAGATATTTGTTTAAAGCAGATTTATCATATATTTTAATAAGTTGGGTTTTATTTTTCAGTTTGTGACGGATGGTTCAGAGCAGGGCAGCACAAAGGCTCCTGTGGAGTATTGCGTTGTTTGTGGAGACAAGGCATCAGGTAAGACAACACACACTGAGACACAAGGCTCGGGATCCAAGGAATCTAGAATAAGTGATATTTGTGTGTTTAGGTCGTCACTACGGAGCAGTAAGCTGTGAGGGCTGTAAAGGTTTCTTCAAGCGCAGCATCAGGAAGAATCTGGTGTACACGTGTCGGGGGACCGGAGAATGTGTCATTAACAAACACCATCGCAACAGATGCCAGTACTGCAGACTGCAACGCTGCATGTCTCTGGGCATGAAACAAGACTGTGAGTCCTTAGAAACGAAAGTGATTGCACAAATGAAATGCTTTTAACATCACACATGCACACCTCAAATTTGTAAATTCTAAATAAAAATCACACTGCCTTTTATCGTTTAAAAGTGGTTTGTTTTGCATACATTTAAATAAACAATGCCCTCAACAGCTGTTCAATGTGAGCGGAAACCAATGGAAGTGTCAAGAGAGAAGCCGGCCAACTGCGCACCCTCTATTGAAAAGATCTACATCCGCAAAAACCTCTGCAGCCCTCTCGCGGCCATGCCAACATTTGTTAGTGACAAAGAGACCGCCAGGTAAAGTGTGTATGTGGGTGTTAACAGACCAGATCAGAATGTTTGCCTTCATGAGTCTCGCTTACTTTGTTTAATCGCAGATCAACCAGTTTACTGGACTCCAACATGCTCCTGAATATTCAACAGTCTCTTTCCAAGCTCGACAATACTGTTTTAATTCCTTCTTCACCGGATCAGGTAAGAAACTCCTTGAGTTCCCCCAACAGCAGTTTGAAAGTCTTAGAAAATTCTAGGAATCGGGCTTATTCCGTTTTCAATTATAAGAATTTACAGATGCAGGAAATGGGACTGGCAAAAAACATTTGGAATTAGGGAGAAATGCGGTACGGAATGCGACAAAAACATTTTTCTTTGTGATAGGTAACCCAAAAATAAAAATGTGTCATCATTTATTCACCCTCTTGTAATTTCAAACCTGTACACAAAAGAAGATTTTTAAGATTTTTGGTAATTGGTACCCTTTCACCTGCATTGGTTTTGTGTCCTTACATTATAAGTGAACGGTTGCCACTTTTCAAAATATCTGCAAAAAAGTCGTACAGGTTAAAAAAGACAAGAGGTGGAGTAAATGATAAAATAAATATTTTATTTTGATTTTATATATATTTTAAACAAAAACATTTCACTAACCATTTGATAAAGAATTTTTTTGGGGGATTATTTGTATAAAAAACACACTTTGTCAAAATTTTTAGTGTGCTGCTGTAGCTCAAACAGAAGAGTAATGGTTCAGTTCCAGAGAGCTTAGATAAATAGGTGACATTTTTTTCTAAACATGGTCATATTTTTTCTGATGTTTACGTAAGAATGATTCCAATCAGGGTGATCTGGGTACCCTTGCCAACGTGGTCACGTCTCTCGGTCACCTAAGCAAAAGCCGTGAGACGATGGACAGCAGTACAGACCTGTCAGGGATAGAGACCATGAGCAACGATGACAGCATCATGACAGACGTTCAGAGAGACATCACGCGTCACAATGACGTCACGAGGTACAGAACGAAATCATATCCAGTTATGATTCTAAGACCAGCACAGTAGTAACTGTTTACTTATTTGTTTTCGGATGTGTCCAGGGCTTTAAACTCACTTTCAAAAGTGCTTCAGCCAGAGGAGAGCTGTGGGGAAGAGGTGTCCGACGGAATTGTTGCAGTTAAAGTTGATGAGCAAACAACCGCCCTGCTGGAACTTGAAGGCCCCCTGCTCTCAGACATTCACGTACCCTTTAAGGTAAGAAATTAAAGGAGATTTACAAGACAATTGAAAGTAAACATGTGTTATTCTATAGTTGCGGAACTAAAATAGTCATTGATATAAAGATCAATACTTTTTTTAGTAGAAAATGTCGTTTTCTCAAAGCACACCATTATATGGTGAAAAAGCCAATGCTTAGTTTAAAAAGAGGCTTTAAATCACATATAATTTACATCACAGATAGTTTTACCTTGAGTTTGTATAGAAAAACAAGACATTTGGGTGTTTTTTAAAATCTTAGTTGACTGTCAACTGAGCTGGTCAACTTGCTGGTCAACTACTCTTTAAAAAAGAATGGATTGTGCCAATCTTACATAATTTTAAGTTAAATACACGTGTATGGAAATGTATTTCTAAATATATAATGTGTTCTGCACAGCCAAACTGTAAAAAATGTCCACTATGTCCATTTAGTAACTACTGAGTAAGGTAAAAATATAAAGTAAAGCTTAACAGAATCCAAAACCAGGTGAACAGAATAAGTATTTTGGTGAAAGAGTCATATGAAAGATCATGTTTTTTGAGGGAAAAAACAGTAGTAAGAGTGTATTAATAAATGATCTAGTGATAGCATGACATATAAATGAGTTACATTATATGGAAACAATACATTGTGCTTTTTCTAATAGTTGGGTGTTTGTGGGTTTGGAAGAAAAAAATGCATACAGGCGGAAAAGGATGTTTAATAGAAAAATGTCTTTAATTTAACATTCTCTCTTGGTTGTGTGTCTATGATGGCGGGTTGCTAACAGTGTGTTCATATCATTGTGTCCAGCTGATGATGCCCTTGCCCATGCCAGACTTCCTAAATCTCAACTACATCTGTGAGTCAGCATCTCGACTGCTTTTCCTCTCAATGCACTGGGCGCGCTCCATTCCTGCCTTCCATGCTCTTGGGTAAGTACGGTGATGCTTCCTACACCTCACACCACAGAAAATCTGTTTATACACACCGATGAAACCAACACGTGGTCTTTGCCTTGTTTAGTTCAGAGAACAGCATCACGTTGATGAAGGCCTGCTGGAATGAATTGTTTGCTTTGGGTCTGGCTCAGTGTTCACATATAATGAATGTAGAGACGATCCTCACGGCCATAATCAGCCACCTACAGACCAGCCTGGATGAAGGTACACTGACTCTTATGTATGATCCTGAAAGAGCTGTTGGTGAGCCTAAAACTTTATCCACAAGTCAATACCTAATAAGTAAAATGTTTGTTTTAAATAGAAAAACTGTCTCAAGAGAGGGCTAAGCAAGTCATGGAGCACATCTGGCGTATGCAGGAGTTTTGTAACAGTATGAACCGCATGGGTCCTGACGCCTATGAGTATGCTTACCTGAAAGCTGTGGTTCTTTTCAGCCCAGGTAAGACACACTCATTTATATCTTGAAAATAAAGAAAAGGGAAAGGTAAGCAAAAATCTATAAGACGTTTTTATGTGCGTCCATATGCAGATCATTCTGGAGTGGATGGCACTCTTCAAATAGAACGGTTTCATGAGAAAGCATACATGGAACTGCAGGACTACGTGAACAAAGTCTACCCAGAGGACACGTATCGGTGAGATCTGACTTTACACTCTTCCACCCAAACTTTGATATTTAAGTTGCATCCATACAACTCATATGAATATTATTATGATTACACAGTGACAAATAAGTCACAGTGCTGGAATAAGTAAATAATTCTCCAAGTATATTTGTCCCAGTCTTTCGAAGCTTTTAGTGCGTCTTCCTGCCCTGCGATTGATGAGCGCAGCTGTGACCGAGGAGCTCTTTTTCACCGGCCTCATCGGGAATGTTCAGATCGACAGCATCATTCCCTACATCCTCAAAATGGAATCCACAGACTACAACAGCCAATCACTCAGCTCCACTGAGTGACTAAAGCCCCGTCCACAAATCTGCTTCAAGACGTCATTGACTGAAAAACAGTACCATTGTGTCCCCTTACCCGCCCGACCCCCGGGGCCAAAACAGACTGTATGATATAATCATACGAACGAACGCGGGCATCATTTTGTCATGGCTTTTTCATTTCGTCAGTGTATGGATTGCGTTATATGGGTTTGTGTTTTACGGATAAAGTGGATCACGGCTTTTCTGCAGTCGGATGGTTTTGGCTTTTATTTTGTTGTGTACCTATGTGTAGAAAAGTGTCTGTAAGACACAGAATGCGCAAGAAACTTGTTCTCGAGAACACGTTCCAAAGAGAACGTTGCCCCCACAAGCACTGACTTTCTCTGTAAGTATATGAATCATGTATATAGGAATAATAAATGTCAAATCGAGGGAAATCCTTTGTGTTTGGATGCTTGTTTGAAACGATATTTGTCACGGATGTATTTTGTGTCACAAACAAGTATGCATGGAAGTAATTCGGCACTCTTTTATTTGTTGAATGTTCCTAAACAACTGCATTTTGTAATTCTGCAGATGAAACAAATCTGTGTTTTCCAGCATGAAAACAAACTAGCGTACGGAAATGCTCAGAATATCTTTTTTATTAATATTTAAATAAGTTCATAGACAGTAATGTACTTCATGGACCGATTGACTGTCTGACTGTCTGTCTTTCAATCTAACTTTCTTTCCATCTAGCTATCCGTCTCCTTTTTACCATCTGTCTTTCTTTCTGTCTTTCTGACTGTCTGTCTTTCTATATACCTTTCTTTCGAGCTTTCTTTCTCTTTCTTTCATTCTTTCTGACTGTCTGTCTTTCTTTATACCTTTCTTTCGAGCTTTCTCTTTCTTTCTTTCGAGCTTTCTTTCTTTCATTCTTTCTGACTGTCTGTCTTTCTATATACCTTTCTTTCGAGCTTTCTCTTTCTTTCTTTCGAGCTTTCTTTCTTTCATTCTTTCTGAATGTCTGTCTTTCTATATACCTTTCTTTCGAGCTTTCTTTCTTTCTCTTTCTTTCTTTCTGTCTTTCTGACTTTCTGACTGTCTGTCTTTCTATATACCTTTCTTTCGAGCTTTCTTTCTCTTTCTTTCATTCTTTCTGACTGTCTGTCTTTCTTTATACCTTTCTTTCGAGCTTTCTCTTTCTTTCTTTCGAGCTTTCTTTCTTTCATTCTTTCTGACTGTCTGTCTTTCTATATACCTTTCTTTCGAGCTTTCTCTTTCTTTCTTTCGAGCTTTCTTTCTTTCATTCTTTCTGAATGTCTGTCTTTCTATATACCTTTCTTTCGAGCTTTCTTTCTTTCTCTTTCTTTCTTTCGAGCTTTCTTTCATTCTTTCTGACTGTCTGTCTTTCTATATACCTTTCTTTCGAGCTTTCTTTCTTTCTTTCTTTCATTCTTTCTGACTGTCTGTCTTTCTATATACCTTTCTTTCGAGCTTTCTCTTTCTTTCTTTCGAGCTTTCATTCTTTCTGACTGTCTGTCTTTCTATATACCTTTCTTTCGAGCTTTCTTTCTCTTTCTTTCTTTCGAGCTTTCTTTCATTCTTTCTGACTGTCTGTCTTTCTATATACCTTTCTTTCGAGCTTTCTCTTTCTTTCTTTCGAGCTTTCTCTCTTTCATTCTTTCTGACTATCTGTCTTTCTATATACCTTTCTTTCGAGCTTTCTTTCTCTTTCTTTCTTTCGAGCTTTCTTTCTTTCATTCTTTCTGACTGTCTGTCTTTCTATATACCTTTCTTTCGAGCTTTCTTTCTTTCTCTTTCTTTCTTTCGAGCTTTCTTTCATTCTTTCTGACTGTCTGTCTTTCTATATACCTTTCTTTCGAGCTTTCTTTCTTTCTCTTTCTTTCTTTCGAGCTTTCTTTCATTCTTTCTGACTGTCTGTCTTTCTATATACCTTTCTTTCGAGCTTTCTCTTTCTTTCGAGCTTTCTTTCTTTCATTCTTTCTGACTGTCTGTCTTTCTATATACCTTTCTTTCGAGCTTTCTTTCTTTCTCTTTCTTTCTTTCGAGCTTTCTTTCTTTCATTCTTTCTGACTGTCTGTCTTTCTATATACCTTTCTTTCGAGCTTTCTTTCTTTCTCTTTCTTTCTTTCGAGCTTTCTTTCATTCTTTCTGACTGTCTGTCTTTCTATATACCTTTCTTTCGAGCTTTCTTTCTCTTTCTTTCGAGCTTTCTTTCTTTCATTCTTTCTGACTGTCTGTCTTTCTATCTAACTTCTTTCCATCTAGCTATCTGTCTCCTTTTTACCATCTGTCTTTCTTCCTTTCTGTCTGTCTTTCTGACTGTCTGTCTTTCTATATACCTCTCTTTCTAGCTTTCTTTCTTTCTGACTGTCTGTCTTTCTATCTAACTTCTTTCCATCTAGCTATCCTTCTCCTTTTTACTATCTGTCTTTCTTCCTTTCTGTCTGTCTTTCTGACTGTCTGTCTTTCTATATACCTTTCTTTCTAGCTTTCTTTCTTTCTGACTGTCTGTCTTTCAATCTAACTTCTTTCCATCTAGCTATCCTTCTCCTTTTTACCATCTGTCTTTCTTCCTTTCTGTCTGTCTTTCTGACTGTCTGTCTTTCTATATACCTTTCTTTCGAGCTTTCTTTCTTTCTGACTGTCTGTCTTTCAATCTAACTTCTTTCCATCTAGCTATCCGTCTCCTTTTTACCATCTGTCTTTCTTCCTTTCTGTCTGTCTTTTTTCTTACTATCTTTTTTCTTACTATGTTTCTTACTTTTCCGTCTTTCTATTTAGGTGTCTATCATCCTTGCTGTCTGTCTTTCTATCTAGCTATCATTTATTTCTTTTCTTTGTCTGTCAATCACAACAAGTGTCCCTCTCCTCCTGATTTGTCAGGGATGTGCAGACTGTTGTGCACATGTGCAGGCGGAACTGAGTGTGAGTGCTGGGGTTGGGTCGGAACACTGTTAGTGTGGGACAGCGCGTCTGTGTGTGGAGTCCCACACTGATGGCGGAGTACGCGAGTGTTGTGCGGCGGGCCGTGGCTCAGATCACCGGACATGGAGGACTCAAAGGTTTATTGGTGCAGTTTTTCAGGTGATTTCACGAGTTTAAAAGCTAAATGTGCACAATGTGATTAGAAAAGCGATGTTTACAGGGGTGCAATCAGAACGGAAAGGAATGACCTCTCTCAACTTCTGAATGTGAAACACAGAGGGTGCAGTAAATAATTACTCCAGAAAGATTTAAAATAAATAAGACAATAATGTGTTAAAAACAATGGTTTAATAGAAGCAAACTTACATAATTTGCGGTATTTATTATTATTATCATTATTATTGTTATTATTATTCTTGCTATTGTTATTATTATTCTTGCCATTATTGCTATTATTATTATTTCTATTATTGTTATTGCTGGTATTATTATTATTCTTGCCAATATTGTTATTATTATTATCATCATTATTGTTGGTATTATTATTATTATTAAAAATAATGGTTTTATTAGAAGCAAACTTACATAATTTGCAGTATTTATTATTATTATTACTATTGCTATTATTATTATTTCTATTATTGTTATTGTTGGTATTATTATTATTTTTGCTATTATTATTATTATTATTGCTATTATTATTATTAAAACAATGTTTAAATAGAAGCAAACTTACATGATTTGCAGTATTTATTATTATTATTATTTCTATTATTGTTATTGTTGGTATTATTATTACTCTTGCCATTATTGTTATTATTAGTATTATTATTATTGGTATTATTATTGGTATTATTATTATTATTAAAAACAATGGTTTTAATAAAAGCAAACTTTTTTTTGCAGTATTTATTATTATTATTATTCTTGCTATTATTGTTGTTATTATTGTTAATATTATTGGTATTATTATGATTATTATTATTGGTATTATTATTATTATTATTAATAAAAACTATGGTTTTAATAGAAGCAAACTTTTTCTTAATTTGCAGTATTTATTATTATTATTATTCTTGCTATTATTGTTGTTATTATTATTATTATTGTTATTATTATTAATCTTACTGTTATTGTTATCATTATTATCATTATCATTGTTATTAATTAACACTGTTGCACATAATAAAATACAATTCTAAAAATAAATAATAAAATCTAGAAATCTTAGTTTGGTCCATATAGAATCAGCTTGTTTCACATAATTAATGTCAATCATATTCATATTCGGGACTTTATGTTTGCATTGTTTTAACAAAATCGCTATGTTTATTTCTCAGAGTAAATGACATCAAGACCGGAGCTTTGGTGGGCGTTGACAAATATGGCAACAAATACTACGAGGACAACAGGAACTTCTTTGGTATGACTTGATTTGCTTTAAGCCATAAATAATTGATATTCTTTTGTAAGGAAATGCAATGACCTCTGCTTGTTTGCTTCTGGATTGCCTCCAGGTCGTCACAGATGGGTCATCTACACCACAGAGATGAACGGCAAGAGGACCGTATGGGATGTCGATGGCAGCATGGTTCCTGCTGAATGGTAATGTGCTGAAACCCTGTGTGCCATAAAGATATAGCAAACTTCCTTCTGAAAGTCAGCATGTTTTTGTGAGATTTCTCATTTCATTCGTGTTAGATTTATTAGTTCTTATCTTAGTTTGCTAAGTAGCCCGACACTGGCTTTATTTGCCACACTGCACTTATAAAAATGAATGCCTCGATTGTTTTCTCAGGCATCGTTGGCTGCACAGTATAACGGATGACCCGCCCACCACTCACCCTCCAGAGCCCAAAAAGTTCCTGGCTAAAGTGCATCAGTTGAACCTCAGCGGCACAACTAACTGCTATGTGCCCTATTCCACCACCCGCAAGAAGATCCATGAGTGGGTACCGCCTAAAGCCGGGGAGAATTGAATCTCCACACTAACTCTGTCCCACCTCCTGTCAGGGATAAACTGTAAATTGTAGCTGAGATTTATAATTAAAATAAATAAAAATGATCTTTATCTCTGTGTGACTGTTGTCCTTCCGTGTTATAGTTCATTATCATATCGAACTAATAAGGAACTATGAATTCTGCAAGTGTAGCATATAGGACTTAATTGGATAGATTTGGAATGGGCTTTTACATGCAATAATGGCATGTGGTAGTTGACAAGTGATATAAACTATTGTTACTATTATATCATCAAATATTGTTACGTTAGAACATTTTCCGGTATAGGTAATCGCAATATAACTAATGATGTTAATGATGATAAAATATCATTATGGCATGGACTAAAGAGGTTATTTAGGAAAAATATTACTTGCTTATACACAAGATCCTTTATTATCTGTGTTCCCATACCTTGGAAAGATACACTGCAGTGTTTCAAACGACTCAAAGAATGTTGTTATTTATTGTGTAGACAATATTAATAAAAACAGGATGTAATAGGATATTATCTTCTGTATCTGTTATGGCTCTTATATTCTCGTGTGTCTTATACATTTACTTCCGACATGTTGCTCGCCAATCAAATGTTGTCTTATAGTGTAACACAAATTTGGTCCAAAGGATGGAGACATTTTCTTTATTATTACTTGTAACTCTTAAGTAACAGGACATGTAATATGTGTAAGGTATAACACATCTTGTGGTTGTTAAATATATAATGAATTTGATTTTTTTAAAACAAATTAATAAAAAATAAATGTACATGTAGGAATGGATATATTAAATAAAGAAATACATATTTATTCATATTAATAACCTTATATAATAATAGGCAATAAGTTATCTGTCTTTCTTACTATCTGTCTGTCTACCTGTCTGTCTTTCTGACTGTCCGTCTTTCTATTTATTTTCTGACTGTCTGTCTTTCTATTTACCTGTCTGTCTTTCTGACTGTCCGTCTTTCTATTTACCTTTCGGTCTTTCTGACTGTCTTTCTATATAGTTTTCTGTCTCTCTGACTGTCTGTCTTTCTATTTATTTTCTGACTGTCTGATTTCTGTTTTTCCTACCAACTGTCTCTCTATCTAGCTTTCTGACTGTCTTTCAATCTAACTTTCTTTCCATCTAGCTATTCGTCTCCTTTTTACTATCTGTCTTTCTTTCTTTCTGTCTGTCTTTTAATATACCTTTCTTTCGAGCTTTCTTTCTTTCTTTCGAGCTTTCTTTCTTTCTTTCTGTCTGTCTTTTTTCTTACTATCTTTTTTCTTACTATGTTTCTTACTTTTCCGTCTTTCTATTTAGGTGTCTATCATCCTTGCTGTCTGTCTTTCTATCTAGATATCATTTATTTCTTTTCTTTGTCTGTCTACCTGGGTATCTGTTAATCTTGTGGTCTTTCTATCTCTCGATCTAAATGTCTGTCTGATCGCCTCTTGTTTTATCTGTCATTTAGTTTGTATTTCTTTCTATCTAGTTATCTGGTTTTCTAACCGTCTGTCTTTATATCGGCCTTTCTCACTCTTCTATGAAACGTGGTATCTTATTGCCATAGTCACGAGACAACGTTAAGAAGTATCACAACTAAACACTAATAAGAGGTGCATTCAAATAAGTTGTTACAAATGTACATTTCGTTATTATTATTTAAAAATCGGATTATTATGTATTATGTGTAATGTATGTTGAAAACAGTCGACCGAAGGTCCCTGGATGGTGTACTATTTTCTAACTGCAGAACGGTGGACAATATAACACTGTAAGTTTTGTCATGTCATGAATCCAGCACAAAAAAAAAGAAATGAAATGATTGAAAATTACCATTGAAACCATTGCGAAATAAATTCCATTAGGTGGTGTTTTGGGCTCTTCGATTTCCAAATTGATTGGTGTCTTATTGGTTTTCCTCCACCAGATGATACCCCACCAATTAAACCCAACACATTACTATTATTCCAAAAAAAATCACATTTTCCATCGAAACCTCTGCATTATCATTATAATCATTTATTGTATATTCAATATTCAGTGGTAACAGGTTGACCTTATTATGTGGCACACACACAGTAAATTTAGCAGTGGCCCAGATAGTACTTGGATCGCTGCACATGCTTCCCCGCTTTTCTTATATATAGGAAGACAAAGTCTTTAGATCTATCAACAGGAAGGGTTAAAACAAACAATTTCCAAACTTCCCACTCCGTGTTAAAGGGAATGGACACAACATGGTTTGTATGCCTCGGAAATAAGTATTTTCAATACATTTGGCTTTGTATTGTTCAATAATGCAAAAGTGTTATACTATAGCTATCCCTTCTGCTTGTTTGTTAAGAGTATTCATTTACACATTAATTGCAATTGTTTGGAGGCCAGAATCCCACCAAGTCACGGGAAGTGCATGGAACGCGGTGTGAACGTCTCTGTGTATGACCCAATTGTTCACACTGTACTTAAAGCGGTGTTCCAGATTTAAGTAGTCAAAGCCCTATGGATTGGAGCATCAATATAATGGTGTTGGCCATCATCAACATACTAATAGTCAAGATGTTTAAATCACTTGAAATGTTTCAATCTTAAGGTGGATGCTGATACGTTTGGAATGTTAGACCGAAACCCATCAATATGGCAGCACATCAATAACTTTCTTGAGAATTCAATAAGATTCTTGCTGATTCCAAGAAGTAATTGATAAGTATGACCGAATCATGAAGGGCCAAATAATAAAAACAGAATAGGAACCCATTTAAAAAAAAGCTTCTTATTATGATAAAGTGAATAATTTGTCAATTCTTGTCAAAGTGTAAGTTTAAGGTGTTAAAATCTTGATTCTTTACATTAATTGCCACATAATTATTCTAGTTACAACTGTGCTACCCAAATAAGTTAACTTAAATATTCATCAAAAGTAGAGGTGTACAGATACTCTGACATCAGATTAGTAATAAAATTAGTGATGTCTAATCCAATTCCAATACTGATAGTTATGTGGGTATATTAACTCAGGTTAACAACATGTTTAAGACTAAATGATTTTTTTTTCTTTAGTTAATAAGTTAAAATTTGTTTAGTGATGAGGCTAAAAGGATTCGACAATGAAATATACTAATGGAGCATTTATTAATATTACCTTACGTAAATATCACAATTTACTGATACATTATATAAATCAAAAGGTGTCCCTGTTCAAATAAGTTAATGCATCATGAACTTTTAATAAATACTTCAAAACAAATATTATACCTGTTTAGCTAAAGCATTTACTAATGATAACAAATAGCACCTTAAAGGTTCACCTAATATTCCAGAGAAATCATGCTGTCACGGTTCTGTGTTTCCATGGTTCCTGATGTGACTTTTCCCCATGGACTCCATCCTGGAATGCACCTGGCTGGTCAACGTAGTGGAGGTTAAGCCAAACATTTTTTGGTAGGGATAATAGTTCTGCCCCTGAGTGACCTCATCACCATGACAACAGCGGATGCTGCTCCCCAGGCCGAAGACGCCACGGCTGCCCCATGGGCCGAAGGCATCACGTCTCCATGGGCCAAAGGCATCACGTGCCTTCAGCTCCCTGGACACCGTCCCCCACGCCTCCAATCATCTGGACTTAATATATATGTCACAGTGTTCCTTTGTTCTTTGGCCATCCTCATAACTGTGATACGTGTAGGTATAGTGTGCATGTCACTGGTTTCTCCTAGTATTCTTATTTAAATTCTAAGTGTTATTCCAAGTCTCCTGCCTTGTGGATTACACAACTGTGACGGATACATTATACAAGTTGACAGGATGTTATGCGAGTTGGGGGATCAGTTACTAAATTTGGGTGTGTGACACTACATCCAGTGTCAATTCAACTTATGAGCATGTAAATCCAGTAGATGTACGCATTGTTGCACGAGCACACCAGGAGATGTGGTGTAAATATCCATTAAGCACAGTTTATGATGTTATTCTTCCTAGAAAAGTAGTCGCACGACAAAAGATAAATGAGGATAAATCAAAAACATGGAAGTATACAGAATCATTTATGGAAGTTTTACATTTCTAGACACCGTCAGGATTGCTTACCCCATAGACTTTCATAACAAAGGCATTATGGTGAACAGATTTTGGTTGCCTTCACTAAGAAATGAGTTACAATAATCCTCTAAAGTCATGAACAATATTACCGTAACCCGTTTTGAACTTAGAAAGTTTACATTTTTACCTGCAATTTTTTTGAATGATCAAGAGAAATACCAGTAGATCAAAGATGGCATTGGTGTTCAACTACAGTTTTTTTTCACTGTTGTACGCATAAGCTTGGTGAGATGAACCCACACTGTGTTGGGAATGTTACAGGACAACATAGGCGTGGGACCTTCCTCTTGTGTTTTCAACCCTGAAAGAACGGCTTGTTGGAATTGCTCAACTCTATCATGTCAATTTGGCTCCATTCGATTAAATTAAGTTATTTTTACATTTATCTCTTACATTAATAAAAAAGTACGTTATCCGACGAACATGATGCAATTATGTAATCCCAACAACGCAATTTTAGTGTCAGATAAGAGCCGTGATCAGCAAGGAAGGCCAAAAAACCCCTGAAAGAATTCTTTAAAGCGTTGTCCTGGGACTTTGCATCTACATCGTAATCTCACTATCTTCACATGCCTCAATGTCCAGAAATCTGACCTGCCAGATTTCATTCCGTCTTTAACCATACATATGTATAATTAACCACCTTGCATTGACGTGGAGCATCTAAATATACATAGCTCATTTGATTGTCCAATTTTCACAGTCCACAGACCTGGAAGATTCAATTTCGTAGATGAAAAGCGGCTATATTTAGATGCTCGTCTTTAGTCATTTCACGCACACACGGACTGTCTTCATCAATAATTTACTTCTGAACGACAGGAAAATGAATCATTAATAAAGCGACAGCAAGACTGCCGACAAATTTCCTTTAAATACCCTGTGCCAAGTTAAGGCTTTTGGGCAAAGGACTGTGTGACAAGCCAGTTTTATTTAGGACTTTTGATTTTGAAGGCAGTTGTATATCAACGATCCAATTCGACAAGTAGAATTTCAACTTTTTTTACCTTTTTTAAGATCCAATCATGAAACGCAAGGTTTACAACCCCGGAGGTCCACCACGCAACCCATAAACAGCCTGGCAGCCCGAGATCCCATTGATAATGCAGACCAAATGCAAATAGTTTGTGTTGAGAAACCCCAAAAATGATGTATTACAATCATTTAATGTTTTGTTCTTAGGTTATGACCATGCTTGTCTCTCTGTATGGGTTCTTATTTTATGTCAACCTAGCAGAAATGAATCACATTAGTATATAATAGCAGAATTTTTAATAAGGTACTGTAAGTATATTTGATGCTTTTCTTTATAAACAGTAAAATATGTCCTCCACATGTGCACGTCTGGTGCGTGTCATGAAAGAAATAGCAGCCATAGGCTGAGATAAAAGAAAGACCAAGCGATGCATTTCTGTGTGCCTGTATACCTTTTCATCTGTCCCTTCAGAAGATTAAAGATCCAGAGCGGTGATGTCATGTCCTGCAGGAGGGATGACCCCAAAGACCAAAAGTCCTTTTTCTTTCTTTTATCTTTTAGTGATTTATGTGTTTGCCTATTCACTCTCACTAATTCACGGACAAGATAACGGAAAGAGGATGTGTAAACTAATGAATGGATTGTAAATACAGCATGTAAGAAAAGAGAAGAAATGGGGGGGGGTTCAGAATGTGGGCCGGGGACTCCCATACGTGGCTCTAGGGGGTCCCCAGAAAATCTTAAAAAGATCAATTTAATATAAATGTTTATAAATGTTCTGACTCCAGTAACGTTTATCAAAAATAAAAAATGTTACAAAATAAAAACATTGGAATGGTTTCCCTTCTGTATCCTACATCCTACTTTCTCGTATTACATACAATTATTTTATCCCTTATTTTATATTTCTTAGCATAACCATTTATCTAATGTAGATTAAAAGGCAGGGTCTAAGATTTTCAAAAATGCTTCAGAAAAGATGTTTTATATAAGGAGGGCAGAGGGTGAAAACAATCTTTCGTGTACTTGTATTCATCCTTGTTTAGAGCGAAAGTAACAATTCAAATGTTTCCTTATTTCTTAGTCACATTCGCATCAAAAACAGCCGTATTAAGACTTATCATAACTTCAAGTTTGATATCAGTAGTTTCTAAACAAACGAAGGCCCTTATGTGTCATAACCAATTTCAATTCAATTCACTTTTATTCACAATTCACATGTGCCCTGGTGAGTGAAATTCTTAGGAGCTTGCTCCAAAAACAGCGCAGTACAGGTCACATGTAACATGAAACATATAGTGCAGACAGGACACATCTGAAATAAATATTCATAAGGAGAAAGAATGGCTTTATAGGAAGCACAGTTTGTTCGTGGTTTTGTGTAGTGTTCTCTGTGTAGTGTTCTCCGTGTTGTGTTCTCCGTCTTGTGTTCTCTGTTTAGTGTTCTCTGTTGAGTGTTGTCTATGTAATGTTATCTGTGTAGTGTTCTCTGTGTAGTGTTCTCTGCGTAGTGTTCTCTGTGTAGTGTTCTCTGTGTAGTGCTCTCTTTGTAGTGTTCTCTGAATACTGTTCTCTGAATAGTGTTCTCTGTGTAGTGTTCTCTGAATAGTGTTCTCTGTGTAGTGCTCTCTTTGTAGTGTTCTCTGAATAGTGTTCTCTGTGTAGTGTTCTGAGTAGTGCTCTCTTTGTAGTGTTCTTTGAATAGTGTTCTCTGAATAGTGTTCTCTGGGTAGTGTTCTCTGTGTAGTGTTCTCTGGGTAGTGTTCTCTGTGTAGTGTTCTCTGAATAGTGTTCTCTGAATAGTGTTTTCTGTGTAGTGTTCTCTGAATAGTGTTCTCTGTTTGGTGTTGTCTGTGTAGTGTTCTCTGTGTAGTGTTCTCTGAATAGTGTTCTCTGTGTAGTGTTCTGAGTAGTGTTCTCTGTGTAGTGTTCTCTGTACAGTGTTCTCTGTGTTGTGTTGTCTGTGTAGTGTTCTATGATAAGTGTTGTCTGTGTAGTGTTCTCTATGTAATGTTCTCTGTGTAGTGTTCTGAATAGTGTTCTCTGTGTAGTGTTCTCTGAATAGTGTTCTCTGTTTGGTGTTGTCTGTGAAGTGTTCTCTGTGTAATTTTCTCTGAATAGTGTTCTATGTGTAGTGTTGTTTGTGTAGTGTTCTCTGTGTAGTATTCTCTGCATAGTGTTCTCTGCGTAGTGTTCTCTGTGGTGTTTTCTTTGTATAGTGTTGTCTGTGTGGTGTTCTCTATGGAATGTTCTCTGTGTAGTGTTCTCTGTGTAGTGTTTTGTGTAGTGTTCTATGTGAAGTTTACTCTGTTTAGTGTTCTCTGTGTAGTGTTCTCTGTGTAGTGTTCTCTATGTAATGTTCTCTGTATACTGTTCTCTGCGTACTGTTCTCTGTGTGGTGTTCTCTGTATAGTGTTCTCTGTGTAGTGTTCTCTGTGTAGTGTTCTCTGCGTACTGTTCTCTGTGTGGTATTCTCTGCATAGTGTTCTCTGCGTACTGTTCTCTGTGTGGTGTTCTCTGTATAGTGTTCTCTCTGTAGTGTTCTCTGCATAGTGTTCTCTGCATACTGTTCTCTGTGTGGTGTTCTCTGTATAGTGTTCTCTGTGTAGTGTTCTCTGTGTAGTGTTCTCTGTGTAGTGTTCTCTGTGTAGTGTTCTCTGTATAGTGTTCTCTGTGTAGTGTTCTCTGTGTGGTGTTCTCTGTATAGTGTTCTCGGTGTAGTTTTCTCTGTGTAGTTTTCTCTATGTAGTGTTCTCTGTGTAGTGTACTCTGTGTAGTGATCTCTGTGTGGTGTACTCAGTGTAGTGTTCTCTGTGTAGTGTTCCATGTGTTGTGTATTGCATGCAGGTGTCAGAATTAAAGTTTTGCTTTGTTAGTTTTAGCCCTGTGATAGAATGTCTGGGGTGGTTCATCTGCATTTGGCCCAAGATTTGGGACAAGCTTCGGCAACCATACATACATTGAAGGTAGAATAAATAAGGAAAAATATGTAAACGCAGCAGAGATTGTGTAGCCTTAGGTACATGAAGACTAAATAAACAGTAGGTTTGTATTAGCATTATTATTTTTGGATAAAGTGGTCAGTAGTTGCCGAAAGGTGACCGTTTCCTTGTTGGCTGTTGTTTGTATCCAAACAATGGGCCTGTAACATTTCTCTACCTTTTTCCATTTTAGATTGTTCTAAACCTTATTTTACCCATGTTCCGGGGACATTTTATGTGGTTTCTGAGTTAACAGCACTTGTCAAAAGTGGTTCTGGCTATTTCTTTTAAGCTGAAAAGCTTTTAGTTATGTAACAGCCTATAGGCATTGTAATGGTTGTGGTTTTCCACTTACTTTCAAAAATAGAAGTCATGTCCTTTACAGCACCTATTTTTACACCTTGGCAGCTGTGTTCACTTGTGTGTGCTCAGTTTTTGTTCTTTCTTGCAAATCTTGGACCATAAGACGTCTAAAAACATGTGCACATTTTGTAAGACATAGTGATGCAATAAATCCCTTTAAAAATAGGGACTAATCCCTTCTATCCTTACATATTAAAGGAGAACATTTCTTCGTTATTTCTTCAAAATTCCTTAGGACATGTGGTGATTTGTAATCATGTACATATCTTGTGGAAAATATATTAAAATATACATTTTTGTGGATGAAGCAAACAAATGTCCAAAAACACACAAACTTGCTTGCTTTTAAAGTTAACCATCATCTGCTCTTCATAACATATTGTGCTACATTCCTGTTGTTAAATTCAGTGGTACATACGTTTGGGCTTGTAAACTGAAGGCCGTAACATCCAGTTGTGTGTTCATGTAGGAGCAGATGTGATGATTCAGTCCTTTAATTATGTTTGGCACCCACAATCTATGGGTCGCTGAGCCGGCTTCATTACCATCCGTCTGGATGAGAGATTGAGGTCAGGAAATTAAAATGCAGTATTGCTTTAGTGCACAGGAGAGGGACACAGCTGTGGACGGCTCAATGTTGATGAAGGAATGAGAAAAAAGTGGCGAGATCTTTAAGATCTGCAGGGAATACGATAAGTACTGGATTTTTGGATGTTCTAAAAGCATTGCCAAACCTCGCTGATATGCTGCAGACCTACAGGATTTTTGTCACCTTGTTTCTTATAGTTTAAGAAAAGTGCAAATCTAACACACACATTCATTGCAAACATAATACCCGTGTGTGGGAACTATTTACTGACATTTGACAACACTTAAATGTCATTTAATTGCTGTTGACTATTGCATGCTTTTAGTGTCGGTGCTTTGGGGTCACGGAAGTTCACTCTGTCGCGTTCCATGAACTTCTGTTGAACCTTTAAATGGATCTGAAAGCATAACAAGCGCAATGCGAAATATAAGAATAATGTACTTATGTGTTTTTGCGCACGCCCATAAATACCGGACATGATCTTCTGTGATCTGAATGTATCTGCAAGCTCTCACAGGTAGAATAAGTGCTGGTGTGATTGTGTAAGATGCATGCTCAACGTGTTGTAATGCGGTAGTTTCACACACTTGAAATAAAGTAGGCCCTCGAGAACTGTATATTTTCAGCTCGTGAATATTTTATGTTCTACATTTGTTTTGCAAACAGCAGGAGATACAGAGAGTCTTAGAACTGGTGGTAGTAAAGAACAGTTTCGAGTAGTCGTAGATAATAAAGAGGCTAGTTTACATACAGATTTAAAATGAGACTTTGGTGAAAAAAACCTCTTGGACCAGGATGAATATCGAATATCAATCACCAGCAATAAGTGAGGGTTTGATCTTAAATAGTAAGTATGGAAATAATATAAAACTTTGATTGATCTATCAAATGTCTAACATTAAGCATGTTTTCTTCTGCAGAACACCGAAGGAGGTATTTTGAAGAATGTCTGTAATCAAAAACGGTCCGTCCCTATTGGTTTCTATATTATAGACGCAGAGACAAATAGACTATAGATTATAGACGTTATCAACAAACATCTTCTTTATGTTCTGCAGCAAAGAAGAAAACCCTACTGGTTTTAAAACGTCAAGCGATGACATCTAAACGATGAAACCGTTTTCTTTACTTTGTTGATTTCAAAATGTTGATGCACTTTTGTCCAACATTATTCACCGAGGAGAGAGATTTTCAGGTCAGCCTTGCGGGTAGACATTTTTGATTATAATTTTATATTAATTCACCCAAAAAAACAACCCTTATAATTCCAGAAGCGACGCATGACTCCTTCTGTTTTGGAACCCAAAGGACGATATTTAGAAAAATGTGGTTTGTGTAAACACAATGGAAGTGAGAGGATCAATGTTGAGCATCAACATTCTTTTAAATATCTTTTTCATGATCTGGTGACAGAAACTCATACAGGTTTGGAAAGAAGTGAGGATTTTTTCCTTTTAAGTTATGTAGTAAATATGTTCAGGATGCCATAGCAGTAAGTAGAGATGTAACCTCTCACCTCCACAGCACTCATTGTCAGTGTGTTTGTATGTTAGGGCGAGAGAGAGGGTTTGTGTAGAGTCTAAATCTGATTGGCCTTGACCCATAACTCTTTTAGACCAGCACACGCTTAAATATTCAGCGGGCATTTGAAAAGGTTTGTCTGAAAGATTAATGCTGTTATATATAATGGTTATCTACGGTGGGTGGATATCTTGTGACATGAGTCGCAGCTATCACATGCATTAAAGGGATCCAAAAATGTATTTCATCCATTTCTTTCCTTTGGAGATGACTGAAGGTATTTTGAAGAATGTTAGAAACTAGCAACCATCCAGTTGACTACCGGTCAAAGTTATGTTTTTATTTTTTTCCACATTTTTTCCAACAAAATTATGAAATACAACAAAGGCAACTATGGAAATTATGTTATGACTGAGACATGAAAAACAAACCAAAAAACATTTTCAGATAAACTGTGATCATCTCAAGCGTCGTCTAGTATTGGCAGAAAGGTTTTCTTGTCATTTTCTCAAGAAGATTCTTAAGGTCTCACCCTGAGATGCTTTTAAAAGACTTTTGTTATTGGCCGTTCTTTCTTTAACAGTGAGTCAAGAACAATTATTAATAAATAAAAGAGTTTAATAAAAAAACTGTATGTGTGCTAAATTATATTTTCTCCATTAAACTAATTCCAGAATTAAAAGTAAAGTTATAATATCATTTTATAATAATTATATGTGTGAATTCATTCTTTTTCATTTATAATTTTATATTTACTTTTTAAATAAAAGATAAATAAATAAATGTTAGCTATTGTGATGCCACCTGTAGTCCCTCCCCCTACATGACTGTCACGCCATAACGCGGTAGAGTTTAGCCCCTCCCTCCCTCTCTCTCTCTCTCTCTCTCTCTCTCTCTGGTCCCTCTCTCTCTCTCTCTCTCTCTCTCTGGTCTCTCTCTCTGGTCTCTCTCTCTCTGTATCTCTCTCTGTATCTCTCTCTCTCTCTCTCTCTCTCTCTCTCTCTCTCTCTCTCTCTCTCTCTGGTCCCTCTCTCTCTCTCTCTCTCTCTCTCTCTCTCTCTCTCTCTCTCTCTCTCTCTGGTCTCTCTCTCCCTCTCTCTCTCACACACACACACACACACACACACACAAGGGTTGAGTGTCTCTCTCTCTCTCTCTCTCTCTCTCTCTCACACACACACAAGGGTTGAGTGTCTCTCTCTCTCTCTCTCTCTCTCACACACAAGGGTTGAGTGTCTCTCTCTCTCTCTCTCTCTCTCTCTCTCTCACTCACACACAAGGGTTGAGTGTCTCTCTCTCTCTCTCTCTCTCTCTCTCACACACACACAAGGGTTGAGTGTCTCTCTCTCTCTCTCTCTCACACACAAGGGTTGAGTGTCTCTCTCTCTCTCTCTCTCTCTCTCTCTCTCTCTCTCACTCACACACAAGGGTTGAGTTTGTCTCGCGCAGATTACAGAGTGGAGTCCACGGTGAGCGCGCGCGGCGGATTGTAACGGCTACGCCATGTAGCGGAGCGCCGCCGTTACGTCACGTCACGTCACGCCTGCACGTCAGAGTCCAGTTTCACCGGACCGGACCGAGGTGAACTATGCTCGAGAGGAACTCTGTGACTCACAGTGACATGGTGAATACCATCCTTTAATCCCTGCGGTGTGCTCTGTTGTGAGTCTGTTGTGTTGTGAGTCTGTTGTGTTGTGTTGTGAGTCTGTTGTGTTGTGTTGTGTTGTGTTGTGAGTCTGTTGTGAGTCTGTTGTGTTGTGTTGTGTTGTGATTCTATTGTGTTGTGTTGTGAGTCTGTTGTGTTGTGTTGTGAGTCTGTTGTGTTGTGTTGTGAGTCTGTTGTGTTGTGTTGTGAGTCTGATCTGTTGTGAGTCTGTTGTGTTGTGTTGTGTTGTGTTGTGAGTCTGTTGTGTTGTGTTGTTAGTCTGCTGTGTTGTGTTGTGTTGTGTTGTGTTGTGAGTCTGTTGTGTTGTGATTCTTTTGTGTTGTATTGTGAGTCTGTTGTGCTGTGTTGTGTTGTGTTGGTTTGTGAGTCTGTTGTGTTGTGTTATGAGTGTGTTGTGAGTCTGTTTTGCTGTGTTGTGTTGTGTTGGTTTGTGAGTCTGTTGTGAGTCTGTTGTGTTGTGAGTCTGCTGTGTTGTGTTGTGCGTCTGTTGTGTTGTGTTGTGCGTCTGTTGTTTTGTGAGTCTGCTGTGTTATGTTGTGAGTCTGCTGTGTTGTGTTGTGAGTCTGTTGTGTTGTTTTGTGAGTCTGTTGTGAGTCTGTTGTGTTGTGAGTCTGCTGTGTTGTGTTGTGCGTCTGTTGTGTTGTGTTGTGCGTCTGTTGTTTTGTGAGTCTGCTGTGTTGTGTTGTGAGTCTGCTGTGTTGTGTTGTGAGTCTGTTGTGTTGTTTTGTGAGTCTGTTGTGTTGTTTTGTGAGTCTGTTGTGTTGTGTTGCGAGTCTGTTGTGTCTGTTCAGCTTGCTTCAGTCAGTAAATGTTGTGCAGTTGTGCAGTTGTTAACACACTGCAGATACGTCAGAAGGAGAGGATTTGTGACATCACAGTTGACATTTGTAATAAGCATGTGTGCATAATAAGTTAATCTGTTTATGTGTTTTTTTTATATTATTTGTCCTTGTGTGTGTTGAGCAATACAAATGCTTTGTGTTATTCTTGTTGTACAGGGATTTATTGAGTTGTGTAATTGTTATCAGAATTGAAAGATTCTCATCTTGTAGTTTTGTTGTCGGAATATACTGACAATATTCAGTCTTTTGATAACATCCCACACGCTTGATCTCAGTCAGCAACTGTAATCCTTTAGGAGTTTGGGACTGTAGTATTAAACAACAGAAACACAAAAACACAAACATATTTGTTAACTACAACGCAGGTTTCTATTCTTAAAGGGTTTATAAACAGTGTCTTTTCAAATGCATTCTTAATATCTTTCTTATTCCCAATCAGCAATTCTTACTATTCCTTTAGGATCCTTGGACTATCGTATTTAAACACCGGAAATTGTAAAAAAAGGAACTCAGATTACAATTGTAAAAAAGTATTAAATAACTGTGTTGCTCAGCAGAGCTTTTTTTTAAGCGGAAAATCGATATATGTCGGTATATACAGCAAAAATCTGTTAGTCACAGCATTACGAATAGCTTTCTTAATCCCAGTTATCAATTCCCACCATTCCTTTAGTATCTTTAGACTAAAGTATTTAAACAATAATAAACGTAGTATTTCACTACAATTTGGATCTACTATTGGGAAAGTATAACCGAGCATTTTCAAAAGCACTTGGTATGTACAGTTCAGTTTTTTCTCTTCATCCATGTAAGCAATTCTCAGCATTTCTTTAGGATTTTGAAACATTAGTATTTAAACAACAAAAACTGTAAAAAAAAGTTGTTCAACACAACTCAAAGTACAATTGTGATAGTATTAACACACTGTTTTGTTTAACAGAGTGTTTTTAAAGAATATCGATTCCGTTTTTTTAAAGCTTTCTTATTAGCTTTCTTAATCCCTGTAAGCAATTCCTACCTGGATCTTTAAGCTATAGTATTTTAACAACAGACAACTTTAAAAAAGTAGTTCAGCAGAACTCTGATTACTCAGACAATCTGTATGTACAGAAAATCCATATCCTGTGACAGCCTTTTTATTAACTTTCTTAATCCCTGTAAGCAATTATTTTCATTCCTTTAGGATCTTTGGACTGTAGTGTTTCAACAACAGGGAAAAATTGTTCACCACAACTCGTATTACTATTGTGAATGTGTTTACAAACTGTGTTGCCCCACAAAGCGTTTTTAAAGGGCAGACAATAGTCGTCTTTGGTTCCAGTTGGACCGGTTCAGCTGGTGTTTCCCCATAATTTAGTTAATGCTGATAGTCAAAAGTTACCAAAATCCCTATTCCAAGTTTCTGTTTCACAAACGCCTTACTACATTTATTACAACTGGGTGATGGGTGGCGTGCTGTAGCATGTGCTCGGGTCTTGAGACGGGCTGTTGTAAGCCGAACAAACGCTCCAGTGTGCCCTCGACTCCTGGCACTGAAACTGTGTATGTGCCGCGCACATCCTGCACCCACATCATGGATGTTTAAAGGTCTTGGCGAGCGTGTCTTTTTTAAGCACGCTGCCTGTCTGAGTGTATTAACAGCACATTTGCACTTTCACATTTGAGTCGAGTAAATTAAGGGCTTAATTGATTGTGTAAAATGTGTGGAGCAGTTCATGCATTATTAATATCTGGAGTTAATGGAGAGGTACTGTGAAGCGTTTGTTACTGCATTGATTTAGGTCCATAGCTTGATGTTTTACGAAGCGATGGACGGAGACTAAACCATACATTGATTTTGACCAGCATTATGGAGAGCTAGCATGTCAACGTTGTAAACTCATTCATGTATATAGATAACAGTCCACACATTTACATCTGTCTACTGTTGTTTAAAACAAAGATAGTTGTGTTTACCAGCCTAACGTTGCCATTACTGTTGCTCATACCTATGGTTGGGAATTCAAAACAGTGGCATGCATCTTGCCTTGCCGTGTTTGAGCTGGAAATAAATTGTATAATGCTGTAAATCTACAGACTTTGGCAATGAGACTTGTTCTGTTATTGTTCCCAGTCAGTGGAATGTTTTGGCGTTGTGGGCAATGAAAAAAATGGGCTGGGGCATCTTTACCCCAGGCATATGAATGAATAAGAATATCAAAAAGACAGGATGGTGAACTTTAGTGGAAATTTAAACAACCACCCATGTTTAATGTCAAACTGTTTTTTGTAAACTGTACATCAAAATGATTCAACACAATTACAAATCGTATGATGAGTTGGTAAACAGATTATAAATAATAAACATTATACTCGGTTCCCTAATAATTCAATGGAAAAAAGATAAGATATGGATGCATTGTTTAAATTAAGTAATGTACAAATAAATGCAAAACTGAATAGTCAAAATAGTTTATTTGTTTTAATAAATGTTGGGAGTTTAAGAATATTATAATCAGGATTATTTCGATTATTTTCGCAGTGTTGAGATCACGATTATTAAACTTTACACGTTGATAAAATTAGTTCTTAAATAGATCAAATATTAATGAAAAACAAATTGCCAACTAAGGATTCAACATAATATAAAATAGCTATGAATACACAATAATAATAAAAAGTAATGCAAAACTAAATGCAACAAAAAATAGTTTACAAGGATTATTTTGTTTTCATAATATTGGGATGCAAAAATGTAAAAAAAATGATTACGATTCATTAACAGCCCTAATGTTTGGCTTCTAGTGTCAACCTCCTAAGGTCTTTTAGCAGTACAAAACTACTTGTTATGCATCTTATGCACTTTTTATGTACGGTCAAACTTAGAAACGTACAATTTTGTAGTGAAAACACTTTTATGGCTCTTGCACAATCCTATTCTTGTCGTCATTTACATTCAAAATGATGCAAAGTGTTTAACATCTCTAAATCCAACAAATTATATACACACAACTTTATATTTACTCTATTGTATAAGTAACTTTTCTAATAAATGAACTTGCAAACCATTGCGAAATGCATATGGCGATATACACTTTTGCGATGTTTCAATAAATTGCGCAGCCCTAAATATATTCAACAGTTTGGTGCACTGTCAAGAGTAGGACACAGTTAATCACTATGCTTGCTTTGAATTATGAGTGTTCCGATCCATGTGGTGACATCGTGTCCCATGAGAACATAACTTATAGTAAGTGTGTGATAAATAAAATTGTGGAACTGGCTGTTCCCCAGAAAATTCTGCGACAGAAAGCGTTGGGGATGTGTACGTGTATTGGAATATAAGTGAAAGAGTTCCCAAACCCATTTTTTGTAAGGCATTTATTGTACACATAATGAGAAAAGCACTTTCCCCATAAACTTTCATTCCGAGCGCATCGATGGACAATATTGCATGGACATGCATTCCACATGTGTTGTAATAACAAAGGTTTCTTTCTGCTTTGTTACATACTTTTCATGTATAGACAGGTTTCAGCTCATTAGCGGGCACAGATAAGTACAGGAAGTAGATCTGTTCTCATCACCATGGTATGATGTGTGTTCATATGCTGATATGCCTGATACATCTGAACGTGTTTCAAAGATCGTTGAGTGTGATTAAAAGACAACATTGGCTTTTGTATATCACATACAACATCTACAGTTTATGACCTTCCCTGCAGGGTTTCTTTGAGTCACATGACCGCGTAAGACGGGCAAGTTTATGCATGAGCCGTCAGCTGAACACACCCGAGTCTTGCGGTTGCAGATACAGTTTGTGTGTTAGAAGTTACAACAGCGTGACAACTGATTTCGCATGACGTGTTTCTGTTTACAGTAAGAAAGAGAGTAAGCACAGTTGTGTCCTTTGTTTCAGAATGCCTTAGCGGGGTGTATCCACAGTTCATCCAGTTTTGGTCATGTAGCTCTTTTTCACTTGGTGACTGTATTCATGCAAGTTTAAAGCAAGTAAAGGGAGGATGTAGTTCTGTTATTTGTTTGTGGTTTTGGTAGCTGATGCTGATAAGAGCTAAGGGCCAGAATAGCTGCTGAATTTACATTAGGAGAAATCCACAAATGATGTCATTTTACCATGTATGTGGCAAAGGTAAATGTCTTATTAAGAAAAAATGGGAATCAAATAGTTGATGTTTCACAGCAGACATGTGCCGGGATAAAATTTTGATGGTCATAATACAATTTTTATTTAAATATATTTTTATTAAATTATAAAACCAACATATGTTTCTTATTGTTTCAGAAAATAGAAAGCATCACTACAACTTATGCTTGCTTAACATGGCTTGCTTGCTTGATCACATATGTGCGTTCATGCAAAAATTATTACAGAGATCTGGATCAGAGGTCTGTCGTACACTCAAAGTGTTCGATATCTCTCAGTTCTAGCATGACTCCGAGATAGCCATATGGGGAAAATAGGTCAAAGAGGGAATGCCGTATATTACTTTTCAAAGAATTGATAAGCGTTTTTTGCTAACCATTGCAAAATATTGGGGTGTGAACATATGCGATATATCTTTATATTGAGCAGCCCTTATGAAAACAAATAATTTACAGTACGTATGTATCGCGGTTACAGTGTCCGTTTCTTGTTTGGCTTGAAAACACGTGACGTTTATTTTATAAGCAACACAAAATCAGTAGTAAACACGTACGGTATGTCATGTTAAATTAGCGCCAGGGGTTCCCAAACTTTTTGAAAGCATAATGACAAACAACAAGTAAAAAAAACAGCGCAGAACCTTGCGGATCCTGATCATTTGGTTTTGATGAGGTTAAAAGGGAGTTTCTATCTTGGGCGGTATAAAAGAAAATTAATTGGTTTTGAAACCCCAACCTTTTAAACCGCCGTACACATTGAAACCAGTAATCGCCCATACAAAAGTCAGTGACATTGTAACTGAATGAATATGTATTCAAAATATTGTTTTTTAAGGTTTGTGTACTACATAAACATTGTGTAAAGTGTTTGAAGAAACCGCAAAGACAATTGTGTTGGATTTTGGAAAACGAAACGTAACACGCTTGCATGTCACTGAAACTTGGCCTGTCGAGGCCGTGGGTTAACAATGAGGAACTAAGATTTAAGTGCCAGAAATGGATGATGATATAGTTTCTTTTGGCATAAAACTAACCGTAAACGTGAGATATGGCAAAAAGATCATTGAACATGTCGCTGTGTCTCGCTTCTTGTTGAAGAATACTGCTCATGTCTAACATTTTTCAAGGTGTCTGACTATTATACTGATAGATCAGGATATTATTGTGTGACTGATTTAGTCAACTATACTGAAACTATTTGGATTGGCACAAAACTATTGAGAAAGCATTTATTTTTATTATTTACCGACAAAACGCTTTGCCAATAAGTACTCCTGAAGACCATTTCTGGACGGTTTTATTCTAAAGCTGAGAAAAGGGAAATGGATTATAGATCTTCAACATTAAAAAAGGAAATGATACGACTCTTTTGAGTATCTGCACTTTTAGCTATGATGCAAAAAGGAGTCAGTTTACTTCCTTAGACTGAAAAGTGATCTTCAAGCTTTGTTGTTTTGTAGCTTCCTCATTACAGCATAACCGTTTCCTGCGGCACATTCCAGAAGCGCCTTTAAAAAAAGATAGAACAAGCTGAGCAATGCAGTCAACCCAACATTTAATCTCGAAACTCTTTTTGTTCGACACTTTGTTATACTTTAATATAAGAAGATATAACAAGGTTTAGCTCGAGGTGTTTGTCCGTGTAGGTTTAGTGTTTTTTAATCACTTACCTCTGAGAAAGATCTTTTTTTAACTGGATTAGACTTAATCTTATAACTACACACAGAAAAACCTTTTATGTCAGTTTACTTGGTTATGTCATGTTTATGTGTATTTATTTATATGGCGGACACATAGGGACTTTAAGGGATGAGGCTTTTTGCCTTAGATACCCAGAACAGATTTTTTTGTCATGGTGATCGGCATTTATCTATTCCAATGCTTTACGTTTCCATAGCTTATATGTAGGCTCTCGGATCACCGTTATACTTTTTTCAAATAAACTAATACTATGGATCTTGCCTTTGATATGTTTTTCTTACATTTAAACAGTCATTATGTAATAGACTTAAATTAACAGAGCACTAATAATTTTTGCAATTTTAAATAAATTGTTTTCAGAAATTGGCACTGGATACGATTAATCACAGATTAATTTCAGGTATTTTCTAGATAATAAATAGTATTTATAATGATGATGTTTGACGAGTGTTGCTTTTTTCAACTGTACTTAATACTGATTAAACATGACAATAGCCCCAGGTATGCAAAATAAGTGTGTATCACGTTATATTGACCAGCTCTAGTTGATAGTGCTAGAATAAAATTGCTGATACCGATTGTCGATATATCGGTACATCTCCACTTAAGCTGAAATTTCCCACAAAATTTCCCACATGACCTATTACTTTGTTTAGTGTGTAATGGGTAGGAATTCCCTTGCAGTAGAACCTGAATTTTGTAGGAAATACTGATAGGTATGGATATGCACAAGGTGTACGTGTGCAGGTTAACCGGTTCGATCTTATTTCTCTAAGGGAACACTGCCAGTAGGAAACCTGTTTCGTCTTACAAGAACCCTTATGTTTCGTTTCTGGACAGTCAAGGTTAAGGCAGTGGTTCTCACTTTTTTGGGCACGCCCCCTTTAAACCTTCAACCATGCCTCCCAACAAAACCCTAGGACCCCTTCCCCTCCGACTACCAAATAATTTCAATAGTCACAATGAAAAATGACTGCTTTTTTAACTGAACAACTAAAAATACCTGCATCCCTTGAAAAATGTACTTATTTTGCATTTAATTTTAGCATTTGAATGAAGTGTGAGACTTCAGTGCCTTTCTCTTGCCTTTTACAAACCGATCCATCTTTTCTGCTGGCGCGGCCCCATTGTGTGAATCACTGGGTTAAGGTTTAATGTATTTGTGAAGTGTGAAGAAGGGCATCTTTCCGAAGTCTCTGTGTAAAAACTGCAGCCTCAGCTTTTCGTTTTATAGTCGTCTTTAATTTCCTTATCCTCCACATCTGTTGCATACCGCCTCTGGATTTTATGCACACTATGCTTGAGTTCTGCTTCTTATGGTCTGCTTGTGTATGTTTACTGTCCACATAGGAAAAAGTAATCTGCTGCTGTTTGCAGCCCTCAGCGTTATGTAAAACGTCAGAACAATGAATTTCAGACACAAACAGAAGAGTTTTTATGACTCTGGAGTGCGTGTGTGCGTGTGTTAAGGAATGTTCTTTACATGACTGTGAGGTCACTTCCTCTGACCACATGCTTACTCTAATCGTTGGCCTTTCCCCTCTTATTGTTGTGTAATAATCCTGGTCTAGATTATAATCTCAGTACACACATTTCTTGTTTAAAAAGGGTGTAGAGCTAAATCATTGTGAGTCTTAGAATGTTTTGTCCTGTACTGTTGTGAGTAAACAGTTGCGTAACTATAATATATAACGCAACTACACAATTGTGATTAAAAAAGACGGTGACATTTGTAGTCTAAAATAAAGTCATGGTTTGCATGAAGAATATAAAAAAGACCAAATTACAGTTAGAACATGAAATATTACTTATGTATAAAAATCTAATTTAAATGTAAAGCCTTTAAAATAATTACTAACATGAAAAAACGAACAGTAGCAATTTTAGGGTCATAACCTCCCATTATAATTGTATGTTTTATACTTCATTTTTCTTATATTAATAGATTTTTTGTAATTATAACATTTATTTTAATGTTCACCATAGTAACAATGTAAGCAAGTCTTAAAAAAAGCATTAAAGATATAAGATGTTTCAAAGCTTCTTGACATTTTAAATATGCTTGAATGAGCTTTTTGGATACGATCCTTGCACCCCTGCCCGATCATTGCGGGCGAGAGAAAGTTCTCTAAGGGGAGCAGATGACAAAACCAAAGAAAGAAGGTCATAATAATATTTGATTTGTTAATATGTTCGACATACTTATTTAGATTCCGCGGAATACACAATAGAAAAATCTCGTACATTCCGTGGTCACTGAATAAACTGTACCATCCTACAATTAAGGTAAATCTTTCAGATTTTATTTGAAATTATATACATAAATATTTATAATATAAAAAAGTTTTACAGTTAACAGTCTTAATTTTGCTATGTCACATCATGAGACACACAATATTTCGTCAACTACCCACTTCTATATGTATTGTCATCATTCCGTTCCAATGTTTGTTAAATTTAAACAAGATTATACCTCATCAACAGCAATGTGAAAGACTGACAGCATAATAGGACAACTGAAAACTGTGATAAAATTGATTTTTGCTAATATGTATTCGCTAAATACATATCCAAATATCAGTGTTGGGTTTCTTTAAAGTGAATATAAACTTGCAAATAAATGCACATAGAAACAAACTAAACGTTGGGAGAAATATTACGAATAGTTCACAGAATGAAACAAAAATGATATTTTTTGCTAAACAAGCATCAAGAAATAGTAAATTCAGAAAAACTGCTGGTTAAAATGGTTTCTTATTTATTGGGGTAAATGCACGTCAAACACCAGATGTCTGACCTTCACAGAAAGGTTAGGTGGATGGACTCTTACATGTTTGATTTGCCTGACGGCGTTTTGCAGAAAACTCTTTGCCCTTAAGACATCAATATGGTCCAGTCAAAGGTGCTTCAATGACAGATAATCTAACATCATTAGAAGCTTTAATCATTTAACCCATTAATACTTTTCCCACATGAACATAAACCATATGACATTTATAATGATATTTAGAAAAAAATAATTTTTATTCTGCACTTACATTGTATCTGCATGTATTTTATATGCCAATATATGTCGACCTTTTTTCATGAACGCATGAATCAGTTGCTGTGTACTCTCTCCCAGTGGTCTGCATATTTTCATCTCTCCAGCTGAGTCATAAAGCCGGTCCCTGATCTCTAAAGACCTGTTACTGCTTGATGGCAGGTTGCCATAGTAACAGACGAACTTGATTCCATCGCAAATTTCTGACATTTGAAAGTTTTACGAGCATTATACCGAACGGATAATAATGGGTGTTCTGTGAAGAGTGTTCCTTTGCCATGGTGATGTTTATCATAATGACAATGATAACAAAATTGAGAATATAACAGAATATAACAAAAAGGAATAATTTGACCTACATTAATAATTCTGAATTTAATCCTCATTTATCCTTTAATCTGTATAAAATAACATTTACGAAGCAGAAATGGTTCATTATTTTGAAGGTCCTCTTTTTTGTGTTTTTTGAATCTATGCTTGTTTTAACAATGCGCGCAATATAACGTGTTAATCTTTTGCATGCAAAAAAAAAACAGTATCTTTTATACAATTTATTTATCTGTATATTCCAAGTAGGTGATTTCTGTCAAAAAAACCTTGCTTGGCATTGAACTTTTAGCTTTATAACTTTACAGATATATTCTTACGACAACATTACACACTAACTGAAGTTTGAAACATGGGATTACGGAGAACGGGACCTTTAAACATTCTTATCATCTATTTTATTTTATTTATTTGCACTGAAACTTTTTCTTCTTTATATCCTTACATCTTATTTGTGTTCAATTTCAAAATATACATTTTTTTATTATTTAAAAAAATATTATATATATTATTAAAATGTAAAGATTCTGTTGGGTTTGTTTAACAATCTCATGTGTTTTTCATTTCTTCTAATTAATCTCAAAGTAATTTTCAACATTGTTTGGATTAAGCCACAGAGTAAACCTACTTAGTTAAAAAAAGTTCTTTTTCAGATTTCAGTTAGGTTGAGTTCTGGGCAGTTCCATCATGTTATATTGTGACTTTGGGAATAAACTGTTTCTCTGTAATAATTTCTGCTCCAGTAAATAATGTCGACTTTTGTCCCATGGTTGCAGAGGCAATTTTTTGGCTGTGATTTATGGATTTTGTCCATTTATTGGCTTACCTTAGAATGGAACACCTTTTCTCATAATTGTTTTGCATCCTCTTAGATCTCATTGTATCTTTAACTACATTTACATTTACATTTAGGCGACTTACAATAGTCGAGGAGACAATGAAGCGGTAAATAGCCGATACAACAATAGGTGAACAAGTGCTAAACAATGCTACCAAGTTACACAGAGAGAGAAGTTACAAAAGATTTTTTTATTTTTTAGATAGAGTGAGTAGGTTAGAAAAGAAGTGAGTTAGTGAGTTAGGTGTAGCCTGATAATACATTTTAAGCATTGCTCTCTAATATTCTTTTTTATTTATAATTTACTTTTCTCATGAGCTAATCATTTACAACGTTTAATATTTTGTTTCTCCCTAGTATAAAATATATAATAATAGTGATATTTACAAACTATTCCTTTTAGGGCAACAGGATTTGTGACTAGAATTAGTGCATTTAAAGGTCAAAATGTGTTATTTTTTTGAAAGGTCAATTGACAAAAATGCACTGTAATATAGATAATAGTATCTTTTGAGGTATATAGAGACCTTACATAATGCTATATTTTCATTTATTTTAGAATCAGCTTCATCTATATACACGCAGGTCATTTATTAAATTTGCCGTCACATTTCTACAGTTGCCCTTAATGGAAAAACTGCACTACACATTTTTTTTTCTTAACTCCTTTGGCAAAGAAACGAAAATGTAACCACATCTTTGTCCTCTGACAGCCTCTATAGTGCTTTGAAAGGACCATTAGAACATTCTTTCAATGTCATTTGTCATTCATTTGAGCCTTGATTATCAATTTTTGGTTATTAATTTTCCGTATTTTATATATTTTCAGGCAGAAAGGGTTTCTGACGGGAAGAGCCTCAGCTTGCCGGCAGTCATGCGCCGGGGTGGCTCAGAGAACAGTTTAAGTCTGGACACGACAGACTTTGGGGGAAGGGACGCCTTGCGATTGCGTTCTGGTCTGGACAGCTTACACCAGAAAATTCTGAAGGTCAAAGAGCAGCTGCGAATCGAGCAAAACTTGCAGGATGAAAACGTGGCCGAGTACCTCAAACTCATCAGCAGCGCCGACAAACAGCAGAGCAGCCGCATAAAACAAGTGTTTGAGAAAAAGAACCAGAAAACGGCGCACAACATCATTCAGCTCCAAAAGAAGCTTGAGCAGTATCAGCGTAAGATGAAGGAGTTGGACACACCGAACGGGACCAAACACACGCCCCCACACTCGAAAGACAACCACGAGTTGCCCAAAGACCACCTCAAGGAAAGCATGGTCACAGGAAGTGGACGGCACCCGCATTTGGACAAAGTCAAAACCATCGGCCCAGGGGTCTCACTATCCCCGCCGTTTTTTTTCAGCAAGTCCCGCGAGTTTGCCAACCTAATCCGCAACAAGTTTGGCAGCGCGGATAATATCGCCCATCTGAAGACCTCCATGGAAACGGGTAGTGGGCTGCAGACGGAAGCAGGAGGTCGAGTTCTGAGTGGCAGTGCCACCCTTACCTCCAAACCCAAATACCCCAGCGATGACGAGTGCTCAACGGAGACTTCATTATCGATGGAAAGTAACGGTCATGTGACTGGATTGGCTGGGATGGGACAGATCAGCGGGTCTGGGAAGGAAGGAGGCCAAATGGACAACAGCCGTCTGTCGGAGGCCTGGGAGGAGATCAGGGAGTTGAGGGAGGCTCAGAATCTGTTAGCCGATGACATCGAGACCTTGAAGACCCAGTTTAAATGTGACTTTGCGAATATAACACAAACACTACAGGAGGAGCGGTACAGGTATATATATACAGTTATAGAATGTTTTTCATCTCCTTGTGCGGATGTAGTTTACCCAAAACCCATCACTGTAGCACTCGGATCTCATTAACGCTCTCAAACCTCACAGTTAATATTTCATGATCAGTCTGATGTGTGGGGACACTAACATCCCAAACACAACGTGGTGGTCTTTGAAAACACATTTGCAAAGTATCTATAGCCTCTCTCTGACACACTAACACTGAATGATCGATGTGTTAGGTGTGAACAGTTGGAGGAACAGCTGAATGATCTCACAGAACTCCATCAGAATGAAACGGCTAACCTCAAGCAGGAGCTCGCCAGCATTGAGGAGAAGATGGCCTATCAAGCTTATGAGAGAGCACGGGATATACAGGTACAGAAAATCTGTTTTCTGAAAAAAAAGGATCATAAAATAATGTATAATGAAGCTGAGATGTACGTTTCTTTTCACTTGAAGCAGAGTCTCTTATTTAATTCCCCAGAACCAAAAAGAAGATATTTTGAAGAATGTTATGTTTAAATCTATGATGAGCATTGACACTAGCTGCTCTGAACAATGATCCGATCTGTTACCCAAATGCACTCAAGATTGACATGTGTTAATAAAAAAAAAATTGAAGATGCCTTCTGGACACGTTTTAAAAAGATTAACAAAAGGAATTGACAGCATATTGTTACTTTTTGTCTCAACCACGCACAGCATGATAAAACAACAAGCAAATCTCTTTGTGTGGAAATTGTACCATGACAGTCATAGTTTTACCCTCAACTGTGCAAAATGTTACACGTGGCTTGTTAAATATCATAAAAGTAAACCCTTTTATTTACACAATGGTATCTTTTTTAAAACATTATATTACTATTGAATGCAAATCCAACAGTTAATCTCTCTAAGATGTATTAATTTAGTTTTTGTAATGGAGAAAAGTATTTATCAAAAAATATATATTCGCAATATATACGGTACCAATAATTTTGGTGAATTCTAATAATGACATTTGCTATTACAGTGTTTTTCAGATTTTCTATTAGATAATTTTTTAATAGTATTTCTAAAAGTATTTTAACTTAATTTAAAGTTTTGTGTAAATTGTTACACATAAAAACATAGTCAAATTTTGTAGTCCTCTGTTTCCTGCTTCCATAGAATCCAAAATTCCCTTTAATTTAGTAAATACAAGATCAGAGATTAAATTATAAACTACATCCATGCCTTTTTGCAGACTTCTTTGCATTTATATATTTAAATGTTTTCATCATGTGTTTTATATTGGAATTAAACCCTAAGCAACAGGAACAAGGAAGTTGCTTTAATTTTGGTTGTTCATACATGCTAGGCTTTTGCTTATATCCAATGCAACCGTCTACTATGTTTTTTAAAACCGATTGTGACGTGATTTGACATACGGCCAAGTATGGTGACGCATACTCAGAATTCATGCTCTGCATTTAACCCAACTAAAGTGCACACACACAGCAGTGAACACACACACCAATCATGAACACACAAAACAGTGGGCAGCCATTTAACAACTACTAAACAACTACTAAACAAACTTCCCCAAGAAAGCACATGATAAAGAAACTTAAATATATGCGTTTAATGCGAAGAAGTTTGCAAAAACGCATGGATGTAGTTTAAAAGTATAATCGCATCTTCTCGCATCACATTTTGTAGGATGAAATGATTTCATAGCACCCTGCATTATAATTCAGCATTCTGTCTTTTTGCAGGACGCTCTTGAGGTCTGTCAGACGCGAGTGAGCAAGTTAGAACTACAGCAACAGCAGCAGCAGGTCTTGCAGTTGGAAAGCGCCGATGCCAAAGTGCTGCTGGGAAAATGCATCAACATCATGCTGGCCATCGTCACTGTGATCTTGGTGTGCGTATCCACGGCCGCTAAATTCTCCGCGCCGTTGATGCGGAGTCGTCTACACGTGTTCGGGACTTTCGTATGTGTGTGTCTACTGGCGTACGGCTGGAGCAACTGGGAACATTTGACTTGTGCCGTAGAGCGAATGCTTATGCCCAGATGAGAGATGTGAAATGTGTACCCGTTGGATAAAGTGCTCCTTCAGGGCTCTTCCCTTCACAATGTGACTGTCCTAGGACAATGGCTTTAAGAAACACCTCATCTTTAATAATGTTATATATGTGTGTCGATATGAGAGTGTATTCACGATGTACTGTAGCAGAAACGTGTCCATCTCTGAGACTGTGTTATATCAGATTCACACAGATTTCATTTGTCTTCTGTCTTAAAAGCAAAGTTTCACTTTTAAAGTTTTATTTTTTATAATAGACTGTTTTGTTGAATCTCACAAAGACATGTTTTGGTCATTTTTATTCTATAATCGAAACAATCCAGATTTTATATCATTAGTAATTTAAGTGACGTTTGCTATTTTATTGATCTTAAATAATTTGAAAAACATTTTCATTAATGTATGTTCTTTTTAAGAACGTCAAGAATGTTGCAAATAAATACAATTATCTCCATTAACAGTCTTTATGCTAATGATCCTTTCCATTTGGGACTAAATCATGATTGTGAGATTCTTTTGTTTACTAATATTAAGCATTATTTGTACTATTAAGATGGCCTGAAGTTCTTTTCACCGGCACTTTAAATGCAATGCCCAAACTTGTGAAAGTTTTAAATATGGTTGACATTTTTAATTCTGGAGTTTGAGCGCTCGACTTAAAGGCAAACAACTGTTTTATTTCTTTGTTTTTTTATAGACTGTTCTTTTGTGGTAGTTAGAACAACTATTTTTACACATTGTTGAATGGCTTTGTTTCATTCGTTATTTAGTGACACAATGCAGTCTTACATTTGGAATACCACTGTCAGTTTTGAGTGTTTGCCTGCCTGTGGTTCGACTGAAATGTGCAAAGCCACAAATCTGAATTCACCCGTGTCCTTGAACTACTTTTAAGTTTGGAAAATATTTTAAAATGCCTTTTAATGCGTGACTGACAGAAAGAAAGAGTTATAATCACTGCAATTTTTGTCTGAATGTTATGATCTAACAACAGGAAGTCTTTTTGATAGACATTCTCCATTGTTTATGTCGTAGGAAATAAATGCCTGATTTGTCACGGTTTGTTCATTGTTTTTTTAACAGTTGACGAGTGTGGTTTTAAATTGAACTTCCAGCATTTAATCTAATTTGAGTTCTTGTCCTGCACCTTCTTCATAATTCACCTGAGTTCTTTACCTATTTCTCACCCTTGTGTCTGCTGTAATGTAACGTTTTCTGTCTTTTCTGTTATGTTTGCTGTTTGCTTTGTCTTGGCCTGTTAAGGTTCAGGACTTTTTATTAACTTTTTTCTTTGGGGAATTTTAGATATGGACGTGAAGTGTGCAAAACTTAAGAGTTCGCCTTAGCCAATAATTCAATGCGGCATAAAGAATGTTAAGCGGATTTGGCATGCTGTCCAGGGAGAGTGCTCAGAGGTTGGTATTCTATACGAAGTCAGAGCACTCCCCTTTAACTGGGGAGAGGGCTACATGTGCAGGATTTACCCAAGCCCAGAACATCCCACCGCATTCCGAGCTTAGGTTTGTAACCACTGACAGTGTGAGGTTGGGGATGGAGGAGGGATGCTAAAATACAGTAGAGATAACGGAGGTATCTCAGACTTCATAACTTAGGTAAACCATTGGTGCATTTTATAGTGCAATATATTTTATTTTTTAAAGCATGTGATCGATATTTATGGTCACATCCTTATTGCCAACACAGTTGAGAGAGGTCCATCAATCTATAAAATGGTATGGTTACAATTTTAGTCTGTTAAAATATCATCGTGCAGCAGGTAAACATTCCAGATTTCTAAAGTAATTTTTCCATGAGTTGATGCGTTTTCTCTTTTGGAAAAGCTTTGGACACCAATGTTTACAGTGTAAAAATGTGTTCCCCTATACGGTATGTGATTTGAACATAGAGATACAAGGTGATGTTATTTTCCTTTTGACCTTTTCCCAGTAAATGTTGCAGAAAGTTTTTGGATAATACAGAATGTTATCAGAATTCTTGTGATGTGCTGGATTAGACTGGGCAAGAGAGCTCTCCTGTGGTAAAATGAAGCAACTTCATCCCAAAAATTTTTACCAGTTTTCTATTGGAATACACAACAATATTGCATCTGTTTTAATAATATAATTTTCAACTTTATTTTGGTCAATTTGAGAGAACTTTACTTTTGGATCTTAAATCAACCTTGTATTATGTTGCAATAAAAAACATCTAAATTATTTTATTGAGGTAATATAGGGTTGAATATTTTCAGATTTTTGCCAAGCCACTAGCTCATTTTAAAGTTTTACTACATGTGGCAATAAATTAAACCTTTTATTTGGCTTAATTTACTTATGATAAAATAATTTAACAGAGTGAAGGTCTGCTGTTATGCCCAAATTGGCTAAACTATGTCTATTCTTCAGCCCTAGGCTGTAAAATTACTTTTCCTGTAACAGTCAAAAAAAAACTAACATTAATATTGATAAAATAATTGCATTATTTTAATGATTTTTTAGAAAAAGCTGTGATAGCATAACGGCCGGGTGTTCCATTAGATGAAGTCTGTGCTTCTGACTTTTGACCGTTGTATCGGCAGTCACTCCATCTTTTAAACATGGAAATAGGACGCAGGCATGCCCTGTTGTCAAATGTCAAAGGCCTTTTTGGCAGATCTTTAGGATAGACAACAATAAAGAAGACAGGCACCAGCACCTGTCGGAGCCTACAAGAGTCTATAATGTGTCTGCAGACATAAGGCCCTATTTTTTTTGCAGTTTTTGTTTTTTAAAGGAACATTTTGTGCAAGTTCACTGTGCATCACAAAAATGTAAGGCATGTTCATGACACCAGGTGCTTTACAATATAAATGTAGAAAAATATAAGCATTGATGTTGTGTGTGGCTTGTTGTATAAAAATACTTTGGCTTACATTAGTAATGCCTCATGTCATTGAGTTTATGTGTAGCATGGTTTCCCAAGTCCCTGCATATAAATAAAGCCGGCATACTATACATTTTTCGGTTTCAGATGAGGGAAATAAAATAAAGAACTAAAAAAGAAGACGTAAACATATACTAGAGGATTTCTATGAATTAAAATACAAAAAACCAAAAAAAAAATTCTCTATTACAAATAGAGAAGAGAGATTGCCCCCTTTTGATAAAAAATAACCCTGGTCCAGATAAAATAAAACATTGAATTCAAATGAAGTTGACCTAAAAATTTGTCATTAATTTCTCATTCTGTATTTGTTCCAAACATGTATAAATGGAAACATCGTTTGGTTGACCACAGAGAAAGATATTTGGAAGAATGCATGTAACAAAATAATTTCCATCGATAGTTAAGAGTAACTCCGAAAATGGTGCCCTCTGACGTTTTTGACAATCTCTCTCTTTGTGTTTAGCAAAAAATTCTTCTCCTATGGTATTCAATGGGGCCCAAGAACTGTTTAGTTTAAGGAATTCTTTTAAATATCTTTGTGTTTATCAGAACATGAAATGTATACAGACTTGGAGCAAATCAAATGTTAGTACATGATGACAGAATTGTAATTTTTGGGTAAATTTAGAACGGAAATGAAATTGGTTTTAATTTAAGATAAGATGTCATTAGTTACGCATTCTATTGGTGGGGTGTTAGATGTTAGATTAATCCTATTTGAATAATCCCCCAAACGTTGCAAAATCTTAACACTTTTGGTTTATAATACACCAGATCCCTTCGTCAAACAAAATTGTTTTTTTTAGTGTTTATTAATGAGCAATATGCAACGTAATGGATGGAAAAATGCTATAAAAAGACTTTCATGGTAAGATTGATATTTATTAGCAATGATTTAATAATACAAAGTGTCTTTTACAACTTACATGATATTTTTTATTGCTGCGATACAGAATAGTTTTCATAATTCATTAAAAGAATATGACTAATGTACAGTCAATACATTGCACACGGCCAGTTAGTAGCTTATTTTAAACATTACAAAATAGCATTTGACGACAGGCTGAACAATGATCAGCTGTCAGAATATATGATATTACAATATTTATTTCCAAGCCTAATGTATTCTTAGGCACAGGTGCTAAAGATAGTAACCTTCTGACTGAGCTCCTGCAGGACATTTCGGGCTTTATTCTCCAGTCCTTCCAGTTCCTCTGATTTTAACACAAGTCTGTGCTGGTTTATTACAAATAATCTCTCCAATTCTAGATCACAGTTGGACAGAAATGTGCGAAAGAAAATCATGAGTTAAGCCACTTGATTAATAAAAGATGTGTATGTAAGATGGATTTACCTCTTAGTCTCTGTAGTTTATTAGTGGCATCTATAAGTAGATCTTGTGCCTCCTGTCTGAGTTTCTCAGCCTTCTGACGTGCACCAATCACACTGGCACCATTCTGCTCCACCAAACCACTCGCCATTACATACTTAGGTTGCACAAGGGATTCAAAGTCCTAAGTGTGCAAAACAAATATCAAGTTAATGCGTATTTGAGAAATAATTGAGATGTATATTGAGATATGTAGTCATACTAAATCCACGTCCCTTTTTTTAGGAATTGTAAAAAGTTTACCCAAAAATAAAAATGATGTCATCATTTATCCATTCTTGACCTGTTGCAAATCTGTTTACATTTCTATGTTCTGTTGAACTTCGAGAAAGATATTTGGAAAAATGTGAATAACCAAACAGTTTATGGGACCCTTTGACTAACGTAGTAGGAACATTTAATATAATTTTTTGTTCTGCTGAACACAAAAATGAGATTTCTAAAAATATATACAGCGAAAAAGTACTCTTGGTCATTGTTATTACTACGGTAGTGGCCCAACAACTATAAAAGCATTTATCCAAATATCTTTCTTTGTTGTTAACCACAAAAAACAACTAGAGAGAGCAATTCATTAAGGATTTTTAACCTCACCTTATTAGGTAGACTATCCTTTAAACAAATTTGGGTGTTTTGCTCCATAATATATATAAAACACACAAGCTGAAGGTTTAATAACCTTTATAGACTCAACAAAAGTAGTTTGGTTGAACTGTGAAAAGATGAATATTACCCGTTCAGTTCTGTCAACGTCTTCATTGATGTATTCAGACTGTGTCTGAACGAGTTCTGCCATGTTGGACGTCTCTTGAGTTTTCTGTCGGAGTTCATGGACTTCACTTTCAAGATCCAATAACCTCACCGTGCTGGTACTCAGTTTGAACTCGCTCTCTTCAGTTTTAGATTGTACCTGCGAACACACAGGTCAAGGTCTCATCACAAAAATCTGATTATTGGTTCATTTCATTTTCGTCTTTCAAAGACACGTGATGAAATTGTTTCGTGATGTTCGCTTACTGTGTTAGAATGATACAATCATAAGGATTAGATTTTTGTATGTTTTATATGATGACCACCACAATTTTTTGCAGTATGGGACTACTTTAAAGTTAATATCACACTCAATGTACTTTTTATCAGATCAAATATGACAGATTTGAAGTTCCTGTTTTTCGAGTCTCCAAGAACAAATGAATGTTGGTCCAAGGTACAAAACCAATTTCACTGATTCTCAAATTATTAGTTTGATGATCTGTTTATTTTAATCGTTTCTGTGTTCCGATTGGTCAGACAGTCCAGCCGGCTGTGATTGGTCTATAGTGTTTAAGTGTTGCAAAGGGTAGTCGAAGATAAACAGAAGGTGGGCATATGAAACCAGTGATGCAAGCCAGTTGTCGAACTGAGGTCAGAGAGACTTTCGGCTGTACAATTTCCTTTTTTCAGAATATCCCAACACCCTCTCTTTAAAATCAATAAATCCTTATAACAGTGGTAAAAGGCCGTAACTGTGGGAAAAAATATAATAAATCAAAGAACAAGATTTGAAAAGTTGGAACCCCCAAACATAATACTTAGGTCATAGCTACAATTCGTTGTCATGTCAGTGTAGTGTTTTCCAAAAAATATAGTTTCCATAGTGTTATAATATTTTCAGTTAAGGACGACTTATTAAACTGTATGAAAAAATAAACTGGATACCAGATTACTCAGCAAAACAGTAAATGGGTGGACGGTTATAGGAATGACATTTAATGCTAAACTAAATCAGGCTGACATATATTCACCCCAGAAGAGTTTTTTTATGTGTTTATTATAAATTCTTTAAAAAATTCACCAAAATATTATTTCCTGTATTTATAAACATAACAATTCTTTTATTTTTTAATTTGTAAGTGAAGTTACGCAAATATAACTGCGGACATGACAGTTCAGTCTATTTGCCCTAAAATCAGGTAATTATTTAAAATGTAAATTTAATTTCGTTGTTTAATTATGTTCTATGGTGGAGGGGAGTAAATCATGTTAAACAAGCTTTAAAAAAATGCGTAAATTATATCTTTGGTGCTCAAAAGCCATAAAATTGACCCATGTGCTTTATATTTACTTTGATGCAATGCAGTTTATAAATGCTTTATGAATGATGTTCATTCTTTAAACAAGAATGCGATATTGATCTAGAGTATTTGAGTTCATAAAAAAACACACACACAAACTTACAGCATTGATTTGATTTCTTGTGTCGTTCAGATCACTCCCAACTTCTATCAACGTTTCATTGGCTGCCAACTGTGCACGTGTGGCATCGTCCAGAGTTTCCTTTATTTCATCAGCAGCATGTTTCAGAGCGGTGACTGTCTCGCTGTAGTATAAAATATTCATTAACATGTTAAGAACTACAGTATGTAGTTATACAGATATATATTGGTAAAATACTGTATGTGGGTTGAGTTTCTCACTTGGCCGCTTGTGCTTGTTTCAGTAGAGCCTCAGCAGTGTGAGCGTATTTGGCCGTCTGGGTCAGGATATCATCCACCTGGGTCAGTTTGGCCACGTGTTCCCGGATCTCAGTGGTCAGATCTCTGAGGGCGCCCGATGACACCGGTAAACTCAGTTTCATCACTTCATCGGCTACTTCCTCTATACGCTTCGGATCCGTTGTATCTGGGCACACGCAATTAGATCAACAGGTTTTTACAAAGAACATGTGCCTATAATGGGTTTGAAACACTGCTGGAGAATCACATTATATGCAACCGATCCTACTTGTTAAGAAATCTCGGATTTGCTGAATGAGGTCTCTGAGCTCTTCATTGGTCCGGTTCACTCGGGCTTTACTCAGATTGGCTCTCTGTGACACACTCTGTGAGCTGATCTTAGCCTCATCCGTAAGACTTTGAGCATCCGACACCTGAAAAATATGCAAATATGTGCTTACATGAATTCATACATACCAAAAAAATTTGTAAAATTAAATAATTACAGGAAAATTATGTAATAAATATATTATTAATAAACTAAGCAGGAGTATTAAAAATATAGAAATTAAATCTTAAATGAATCTGATTTCCTACCATTTTGTTAAGCTTGTCTACTTCTCTTAAAGCGTGTAAGATTTCTTGGTCGAGGTTTTTGGCTCTGTTCAGGGCCTCTTGGGATTGGGTCACTAATGTCTTACATTCTTCTCCCCCACACTGGGACAAACCTTCCTCGCTAACACAACCCAGACCACCACAATCACCACAGCCGTCTGGATCTGGTGCACCTCCGCACACCTAAAAATAAATGCATAAACAAAATGAACTTGAAAATCATATGTAAACATTTAACTAATAAAATATTATATATATATATATATATGTAAGGGTTTACATTTTTATCTTACCTTTCCAACCCACTTTAAATATTCTGAAAGGTCTAGTTAAAAGCATTTTTTAAATTAACCTAAAGAGCGTAATGGTAGAAAAGTAATAAGAGTTAAAATATAAAAACGAAACTAATGAATAACATGAACAGTGGCAGTGTTAAATCTACCAGGGAGAGAAACAACTGAAAGATAAAAGACAAATAAAAATGGACTTTTTTTACACACTGTAATATTAATCAGTAAGGAAATATAATTCATATGTTATGTGATATTATATTACATTATTTGTGTTTTATTTTTAAGTTTATCGATAGGGCAACATGTCTTATTACTATAGTTTATGATATCAAGGCTTCTTTTGTTTTCCCTTTCTAATAGTTTAGTAAAATAGGGCTGGGAATCGATTTCGCTAAGAATCATTTCTGAAAAGAAGTTTCGAGATATTGGGAAATTTCTTGACGATTTCAAAGTTTGGAATCGATTACATTAAAGAATCGATTCCTGCTCAAACCCCACTATTGTTCTCATGTGCACTACTGAGTACTTCAATATTGTTTTGAATATAACAACTATTTTGAAATTAATTCATGAAAATCATTGGAGTACAGGAGCAAGTTTGATAATAGAAATAAAATAATTTAGTGTTGAAAGTGAATAAAAAACATCAACTTGATTTAAAATCAATGTTGACTTACCTGTCGGCTCAGTTCTGAAAGATCTTTGGAAGTCAGATCAGATGATATTTTGTCCATCCTTTGTGTATGCACCTGATGTTTCAGGTTGAATTCTTTCTCTTTGGCATCTAGTATGGCTGTAGCATCGCCCCGAATCTGCGCGGACTGTTTCACTAAACTGTCTGGATCAGATGCGGCTCGACTGGCAAGAGAATTCGCCTCTGAAGACCCCCTGTAATACTCCCTGATGCTGTCCATCGCTCCTAAAGATGATGTGTTCCAGATGTACAGTAGCTGTTGATGTGTATTTCATCTGTATTTACAGTATGAGTACTCTGCTCACCTCTGTGGTCTGAATGTTTCATGTTCAGAACTTGCTGCTCTTTGTCTTTGGAGGTCTCCTGTAGGTCCTGAGCCTCTTTAGTAAGACTGTTGAGATTCTCCACGGCTTTCTGTTGATCCGCAGATATCTGCTCCAGATCCGCTACGGATCGGTCCATGGATCGCCGCAAAAATGGTGCCATCTCGCTGAAATAAGGAGAAGAAAATGATCTTGTTGTTTTGGATTACTTCATTCCCATTTGAAGGTACATTTACCAAACAAATACTTTAGAAAGGAGACCATAATGACAAATGATAAACTAGTTGAAGGAAGTTTTAAGTAGACACAAAACCAAATGAATGGGTGCCGGTCACCAACATTCTTCAAAATATCTTCTTCTGTGCTCTGCATAAATTAAAGTATCTGTCATGAACTCACTCTTTATATATTTCTGTGTTTGGCTAAACACAGAGAAAGGTGTCTGGACAAATCTTGCACCCCATTGACTACCATAGTAAGGAAAAGTGGCCCAGAACATTTTGCTGTCTGACATTCTTCGAAATATCTTATATGGCGTTGAACAGAACAACAAACTAGGTCTTTACCCTACTTTGGCAGTCAGCGTGCAATCTGGTGAGTTTGGTGGGTGAACGTTTCATACCTAGCTTGCTGATGTAGATTTTCTGCGTGTTTCAGAGTTTGATGAATCTCATCCTCATCCAGTATCTCTCTGAGCTGATTGATCCCATCATCCAGATTTGATATTGTATCTTTATAAGGCGTCGTCACGCCCGTGTATTTCAGCTCCTCCGCGGTGTCCACCAGCCTCTGGGTTTGATTGGTCAACTCTCCCACATTAACGTCCCAGTCGTGAAAGCACTTGTGACACGGCTCACACTGAGGGAAGGTCCCCAGGTAACCACGGCCACACGAGTCACACCTTCTTCCAGACACACCCTCAGTGCACACACACTCTCCAGATGTCTTATCACACTGTTGAGAGGCAATGCCTCGTGGGTCACAGTCACATGCTGAAACATGCACAAGTGAACAATAAATATCACAAGCATTTATTCCTATATTCCTATTCATTTCTCCTTTCTGCAGTACAAAAGAATGAAAAACAAACTATAATTTGGAATGGATTTGGAATGTTCTAAAAGTTACTATAGTTAACTACATATAATTCTTTATATCGCAGTTTAAAAATTAAATTATTATACATGCATATAATTTAAATATACTAGTAAAATTATAGTATAAGTGAGGTATAAGTGAGGTATGCTTTGTTGGAGTTGAATAGAATAATTATAGAATAGTTTATTCAAAATTAAAACGTCAGTTACAATTAACTGACCTAACACTTTCCAAATCTGTATACATTTATTTGTTCGGTGCAACCAATCAATTCATGGACGACATTGACCACCATATTAGGAAAATTACTTTTTTTTGTTGAACACAAAATGAGATATTAAGAAGAACAGAACAAAAGAAAAACTTCTGGGGAACTTTTGACTACTATTGATAGTAAGGAAACTTCTTTGTGTTCAACCAAACAAGTAAATGGTTTAAAGCTTAGAACAACTAAAGAATAAGTAATTTGTGTCAGAATTTTCTTATTTGGATAATCTACCTCCCTAAAAAGTACTTTTTAATTTAAGTTTGATTTGTTATGTTTCTCTATAATATAAATTGATTTTGCCGTGTTTCCAAATGTGTGCATTTCTGCATGCTTCTTTTGTTCTATAGCAGTTCAATTCCTGGTATGGATTAGAAATTTTGTCGGATTTAAATTTAAATAGAATTATTTACTTATTTTATTTTTGGTTATATGCTTTATTAGATTTTGTCTTTATCCCTCCTGGAATTTCCCTCAATGTAACATAAAACAGCCGTTACGAAAAATGCTAAAGAATTTGTTTACTGCAATTATCTATTTTTAATTTATAAAAAATTCTGCATATTTAAGTTACCCATATATGGTCTCTCCTAGAGAAATTGTATCAAGGTGATTACTTGAAACAAGCACATCAAATGTATGAAGGATGTTTTGCATTTCTGTGTGCTTACAAAATGTGTTTGGGTTCCTTGGGTTTCTCTTGATTGGGTTTATTATTTCTGCCATTATTACAGACTGTGTTCTCATTGGGTTCTGTTGTCAGGGATTTTATTACCTGTGTCTAATTTAACCCCCCTATTCACTCATGTCTATATATTTATAATGTGATTGTTCGTTCATCTTTGGTTCTTTGCTTGGCTTAAAGAGTGTATGTTTTTATTAGTTCATTAAAGTGGGTCTTTTGTTTTGGCCTTTTTTCTAGGTTTTTGTTTCAGCGAATGACCTAAACCATACAAGATACGTTACGCTACTTTAATCAATGCTTATCCCTTTAATGTAAAATATGTGGGAATCACATTTTGTTTAGAGTATAAGTTAGTAGAGTGCATCATTTTACGCTTTTCTCCAGATGATGTGGTTACAACATCCTCCAGCAGGGCCAAAATACTATTCCCAGCACAGTCATTTTTTTACACAAAATACAAGCCAAGCGAAGAACACAGCCAGCAGAAGCATCCTAAGATAACTGAAAACCAAGAGAAATATTCACAAAGAGGTCCAAGAATAACAAAGGCTCCACAAAATATTCCCAAACATCATGTTTCAAGAGTTGACAGTTCTTTGTGGAGATGTTAATCGTTTATTTGTGCAGAATTCTTGACTCACCGTGGCATTTGACCTCAGGATCGCCCCAAAATAGGTCTCTACACTCATCACACGTCCTACCTCCAAAACCAGGTTTACACGAACACTGACCCGACATCTTTGGAGAAAACACAAAGATGTATATATAGAAGAGGTGATTAGTGATCGATTTTGATCTATTTTTATAATGATTTGACCCTTGTTAACATGTAAATGGTGGGGTTAACGATTTTGGAAAATGATTTCTCAAAGTTGAGCCCGGTATTAAAAACAATAGGAAGATATGTAGTGTGTTTTTGGTAAATTTTTAAAGTAAAAACCAACCGATTTCAGAATTCGTTTAACCTTAAAGTGTTAAAAACAGGTGTAAATTAGTTTTTATATGAGTGTGTTCACACCAGGTCACAGGATGAACTGTAAGAGTGCTCAGGGTGGCAATGGCATGATTGGCATCCTTTTCTACTTTGGATGTTCCATGTGTCGACCGCACAGCGGTCACATTGCTGACCCTCAACGCCAGGTAGGCACTGGCACTGCCCACTGTACCCGTCACAACCGCACAGTCCGTCAGCACAGCTGTGGCTGGAGGTGCCCAGGGGATTGCACATACACTCTAAATGCAAGATTACGGATATTGAAACAAAACTTTCAGGATTATAATCACAAACCAAAAAAAGTAATGAAACTTCCAAGGAACACTCAGCAACAACAACAGAGATATAAAAAAGATTAAGAAATCTTTAACCATGACACTCACTTCTGCAGTTCTGCGTATGGGCCTCTCCGTAGTAACCATGAATACAATACTGGCATGCATCACCATCTGTGTGAAATAGGCATTTGAGACAGACACCAGTGCGGGCATCGCAAGATTCAGGGTCCTGCATGTTAATATTTTTGTTACATTGACACGGATTGCACTGGCCCCCTGGCACCTGAGGGTTTCCATAGTAACCAGGAGCACATTCGTCACATCTAGACCCTAAAGAGATAAAGTGAGATGTTTTACATTCCTTTTATGAAATGGTATTATCAGGTTGTTGTTTTTCCCATGTACCTTTGTGGCCTGAGTTACAGACGCAGATCATTTGAAGTGAGTTGCGATTTTGGTAACAGCTCTCTGCGTACTGCCGGCCGCTACCTGGCCCGTCAGGACACATGCAGGGCCGACATGACTCAGATGAGCCTAGCAAGGCATTGCCGTGGTAACCACTTGCACATCTAGAAGAAAGTATTTTGGGAAGCACATATTAACCTAAAGATCCAAACTGTAACGTTTGCCTCTCTATGCCATCTTTGTTTGAAATATAAAAATGCAGGTCACCCAACGTATATACCTAATGTAGGTCGAATAGCAAAATCACCTATATTGACGGAACTCATTTTTGGATTGTAATATATAACAAATTACATATATTATGATTTTTGAGACATATATTAAACTTTTTTAATACCTTGATATCCTTTCTTACCTCTCACACTGGTGGCCAGTGGTGTAGTCCCTGCAGTCTAGGCACTCACCCGTATGTGGGTGGCACTGCTCGCTGTGCCCATTACAGAAGCAGGGTTGGCACTGTGGGAAACCCCAGTGGTTGGGTTTACAATTGGAACACTGTCTCCCATATGCCCCTGGTACACATGAACACTGTCCAGTGGTGGGGTGGCAGGAAGGGTTTTGAGAGCCGAGCGGGTCACATTCACACGCTGCAGAAAAAGAATTGAAAAGACACATTTGAACAGTTTTTTTAGTGTTAACTGTGGACTGCAGATTTAACTGGAAGTTATGTTCAAAATAAAAGCCAAAGAAATCAAAACTATGTTTGATCTTAACATGTTCAGAGTAGTAAACCTTTGCCTAGAATGATGAGGGAAAATTGGAATTGAAATTGTCAATTAGCATTTAATATAAGAAACACTAAGTTAAAAGAATGCCTCTAAAATTATTAAAGTTGTAGAACAACTCTAAACTGGATGAATTTTACTGCCGCTGCTATCTTGTTATCCCCCGAGCGACTGGAATCACACAGGTAACATTGGTCTCCGGGTTGGTACCAAGCCTCGCTTATAACCTGATTTAAGGCATACGTTAAACATCATCTTCTAAACAAATTCATGTTTTTTGCGCTGATGGCGGAGAAGCTTAGCGACAGTATTTCGACATTGAAAACAGACAGATGTTTTCTCCACATGAGGGAAAGAGTGAGCACATCTTATACGTGTTGCTTTAACAAGGTTGTTGTTCTCAAAGCCTGGGATGCTTTACAAACATTTATATTAATATTAATTTATAATATTTCTATACTTTATCATAGGCATTAAAACATTAAAGATTCTTTGTGTAAAAGATTCTACTAAAAATATAAGATTTTATGCATATATGTATAGTTCACTAACGTCTGCATCCTGAAGGGCCAAAAAGGAAGGTGGCAGGAGCACATGTGTCACAGTTTCTGCCTGAAACGTTGGGTCGACACTGGCACTGGCCACTGCTGGGCTCGCAAACGGAGCTGAGAGAACCTCTTGGGTCACACTTACATTCTAACAGTGATATAAAAATAATGGAAAAAAGGTTATTCAAATATAAAGTACTTTTATAATGTAATTCTTACCCACTTCTGATGTGCTTTTAATTTTAAAATGTTATTATTGGAAATCCCTATAATATCTCTATAGATATTAGATCTGTTTTTCTTACCCAGAGCTTCATCATGCATTAGTGCAGATATGCTAAAGATGTAGTTTCTGCAAATGTCGGTCATGGGGATTTTAACAACACTCTGGCTGCGTTCCATACATCGGTACTTCTGAAACATCTGCCAGTTCTCTTCCTGCTGGGCTCCTCCAGAAAATAGTTTTAGATCATGTACCACTGGAAGCAGCACAATCTAAAGGGTCAGAGGTCACATCACTGTGTTTGAATCATGTATCATTATGTGTGTAAGTGAACTTGTTTTGCAAAGCTTAATGGGTAGACATTTTCAAGAAAGACATATGGAAGCTATAACCTGGCAAATGTATCTTGTGGAGACATAAACAACTTCAGCCATGAAGCTTGGTATACAAATCACACATGGAGATATGTCTTTTATCTTTATACTTTAGTTAAGAATTACTTGACTAAATTATTTTTTAGTTAGGTGGCATAGAATTCACAGCCGTGTTTCTAAATTGATAAAAAAAAATTAAATATGCTGTCTTCTTTATGGTCATCGTTATAAAATATGATGAAATCTTTTCCAGTGTCAACCACCATAGAGCTTCAAAAGGGAGGAGTGAGGGGTGGACTGAGCTTATGGTTGCAATTCATCACCCCTAGATGTCAAATTGTAAAAACTGGCCCGAGGATGCAGTGGTGAATACCACAAAAACTAATTCAATTCATGACTGGTCAACATCTTTGATATTAAATCATCATGTGTATTGGCAATAAAACTTATCAAATTCATACATTGAAAAGAAATATAAAATCTATGTTCTATAAAATAGGCAAGATCTTCACAATATGAATTGACAATTTAAACACAATATTTCTAGGTCTTAAGTCCTAGAATTAAAAAGTTTGGGAGTCCTTGTTAGGTTAAGGGTTCTATATCATAGATTTACTTACTGAATCAATGAGTGTGTGCGGAGCGGAGTGATAACTGTATGATGAATACAGTGGAAAGTTAAATTTGACGGTGTAGTTTTGACCCTTTTCCAAACACACTGGATCAGAAAGAGCTACATATCTGGAACATAAACAAGCACACAAACACAGTCATATGTGTAGTTGACTGTGACTTCACAAATACAATTAAATTGAAGGAGTGAGGGAAAACGAGTCTATGAATTTGAACACCTTTTGCCAAGAAGTGGAAATTCATTGAGGGAAAAGACATGGTCATAGTCTTTTTTGTTGCATCATGGGACGTAATAGGTCCACTACAATTTTGTACACTACTAAAAAGGGCTTTCGGGTTAAATAGAGGCGTATGCTAGAATATAAGGGCTATTTCAAACAAAGTCTACTCAATGCTTCTTCCATACTTTTTACAACCATTCCATAAAGTAGTAAGGGGTGTTCATATTTTTAGGTCCATATACATTTTATATCAGCTGACCTCGATCCTGGATGCAGAGAAGTTTTTTGCTTGTCAGTGTAAGTAGAAGAACATTGGGATGATGGGTAACCGTCGTGGGGCCGCTCCAACGTCATCTCAACTTGCTCCCATTCGTCTGGCAACTACATTAGAGGGACCAAAAATGTACACCGGTTTGCAATGTTTTTGTCAATCTTAATCCTCTGAAGTAGCTATTCAAGTTATATGTTGAATTTTGTGTGTGTTTATCACCTGAGGTTCGTAACGGATCATGAAATTGTATTCCATAGATTGGGGCAAATTGTAAATGTTGAACCTCAGCGTTTCGCCTTCTGGTACACTCACAAATCCTGGACCTGTCCACGTGGGCTTACGATCCACAGGTAAAGGTCTTTGAATCAACTTCACCCCCTGTATGCAATACATGCTCAAATAATTTGAACTAGACTTTCATAACTATCAAAAAACAGCAGACTCTTTCCTCCGTCAGTTTGAAGAAACAAAAAATGTCTATACTGGGCTAAGAACTGAATGGGGTTGTGATGGAGTTATGTCACATCCCTTTTTGCGAATTCTGGAACAGAAAATGTGAAAGTGATTTCAAATCCATCTATCCATCCATCCATTCATCCATCCATCCATCTATCTCTTTTGTAAATACATTGTATGTCTCTTATAAACCGAAGAATCAAAAGTGCTTTGTTTATGGCATCAACATGTGTGTTGAACTGAACTACCGGCCCGAACGATGCGTCCTCAGCTTCGAAGGTGTAGTGGTCCAGTCCTGCGAAATAGTACCCAGTATGCACTTGGTCACAACGCCTGCCAAACATATGTTCCTTACATATGCACTGTCCTGTCTCTGGTAAGCAACTGGAAAAAGGCGAAATGTGCTTCTTAATTTTTAAATAGTTTTAATACATACAGTATAAATATATACAGTTATTCTTTCAAAACCTTGTATCTCCATGCTTTATTTTTTAATAAATCACCATCATTAGTTAACCTTTATGTCCATCATAGGCTTTTTGCAACAATGCTACTATTACAAAATATAAAAATGTGCTAGTCAGAGTTTTTCATGAAAAACAGCAAATTTGGACATATAATGTCTTGGGAGAACAGCGACAATTAACGATTATTATTAACGATTATTTAATTGAAAAGCTTTTTGTTCTTACTCATTATTCCAAGACCCGCCAATGTCACAGTCACATGGTCTGCAGCCATCCATGTCATTACTGAGACCCCAGTGCTGAGGCTGAAAGGAAAATAATGTTACACTTAGATAAAAAGGTTATGTTAGGAATATTTCCATTCTTCTGTGTATTCAGTTTGTGGTTTATTGGTTAATTAAGTTATTATGTTGACTTGAGAAAGCCAAGACATTCTAATGCTACTTAAACTTATCTTTATTATTGGGGGTGCATTCAGAATGCATTGTTATCTTCGGGATATTCTTTTTCTTCTTGTTCTACCAATCTTTCAGTAGAATTCTCGTCTCGCATGGTTGAACGAGGGCTCAATTGAACAAGTTATTGAGTAGAGGAGGTGTGCTAACATTCTTATAAGCAATCAGGTGTACTGTCTTCAATAGGGGGGCTAAAAATCAACCCAAAAATCCTATAGACATAACATTGCAAGCAAATTTGGCAGGTCGTGGCTCCAAACAATAATTTCATTGAAACATCAGGTTTACCTTTGTGAAAGCACACAACACATTAGGGTGTAGTTTGCCCCCCCTGGGGCGTTAGAGCCACAGGAAATTCTCCTTTGACTTTTAATGGAACACTTTTAGGGGTCACAGCTATGAGCGAAGATTTTAGAGAATCATGTGAGTTCCCACATTTGAAGAGATTGGCAGGATCTGTAAGAACAATGGGGTGTAACAAGTACCTCTGAGGTGTAGGGCCACCTGAAATTCCCTATTGACTTATAATTGACTGTTATTTTAAAAAACATACCATTTGAGATATCTTCACACTACAGAGTCAAAGAGAAAAGGGGATGGGCTCATTTTACTCAGGGAACCTATCACTGTCCCATAATCATCTTAAAGCAACCTAGCAACTGTTCCAAAAGACTTCAATTATAAAAGGACTAAATGTTCGTAGACACAAAGGATGGGCTCGTTTAACTCAGACAACCAATCACTTTCCCACAATCTTCATGATGATCTTCAAACAGAAGAACTTCGCAACCGTTTGACAACATGTATATCTCTGCATCAGAACGTCATAGAGACACAGGGATAGGTTCATTTTACTTGTGAATCAAAATAGTATTCATTTAAATCTCTCAAGCCTCACCCATAGCAACCAAACACATTAGCTTAGCAACCATTAAGCCAGACCTATATCTCTTCATCGGAATTTCGTAAACACATGGGGATTGGTTTAACTTATGACCGCGTAGTATCATGCTTACAACATGCTAGCAAAGTGCCAACCGCCTTTTCGCTGACCGTGTTCCCATAATGTTCGACCTAAAAGCTTTCGACCTTTTTTTAATCTTGAGGCCAGGCCTTGTCAAGACAAGTTAAAGTGTGTACTCATCTTAACTATCTAGTGGTCTATTGAATAGAAAATGACTGGAACTTAAAAGTACAAATTGTTTATCTTTTATTCTCAGTGTCATTTTACTCTATTATAATACAGTATGTCCATGCCGATGCTCTCTCACCAAACACTGGTCACAGTTTGGTCCAGTCACAAGCCGTTTGCAAAAACACGTTCCTGTCTCCATATCACAGGGACCTCCAGCTGAGAGCGTGCCCAGAGGATTACAGCTGCATGCTGTGGCCGTAAAACACAAAAAAAGAATGGAAAAATAGACAACCATACAAACAGGAAGCGTTTCAAAGCTCTGAAAGAATGTCCAAACATCAGATCTGTGTGCATTTACTGACGCAGACATCCCAGTGGGTCATCGCTGAGGCCGAAATGTCCCTTTTTACAATGGTCACAGCGTTCTCCTTCAACGTTAGGCTTGCAGTAACACTGTCCGGCAATCATATCACTCCGTACATTTGTAGCGCTGTCACATAAGCCACCCTTTAGGGAGCCCAGGGGGTCACAGTCACAAGCTAAACAAAAGTATTCAATTCAATCAAAATGATCTGTGACATGCTATGAAAAAACTACTGTTATGCAGACATACGTTCACAGATGTTGGGGTCTCTGATGTCTCTGTCTGGGTGCTGGTAATAGAATGGTTTGCAGGTGTGACACCACTGGCCTTCTGTATTGTGTTGGCAATCATCACACACACCTCCACTTTTGTTACCCGATGAGTGATACACTGCTATGTCAAAGTGACAGGAACCTGAGTGACGGTTACACTCACATTCTGTAAGAGAGAAAGAGAGCGAGGCCAGATATCAGTAAAGAATACGTATACACAGAAAAGAAATTGTGGCATACACAATATTCAAAAATATTAAGGTTTCATCAGCTAAAAAGTAAGAGATGTCTTAACAATATTTAATGAAGAAGGCTGGCTTGTCATGCAGACGGTATTGAAAATAATAAAAATTCAAGTCTTTAAATTAAATAAAAAATTAGCTGCAAGCAGCGATTTCGGGGTCAAGCTCGATAATGACACAAATGAATGCATATATACCTAAATGAATTTAGCCGAGGGCTTAGAACCACACAAGTGGGTCTAGATCCCTAATTTATGAATAAAATCCAAGGGAAACGCTACATTAAGAACGTTTATGTATAAGCCCCTAACCCTGGTAAACTTCACAAAACTGTAAACTTGTTCCTCAAAAATGATCGGTTAATTAAGATTAGTTTTTACAGCTTAAGAACAGCTTAAAGCACTTTTAAACAATTACCCAAATTTAACTAAATTTCTATGAGGCTACCAACATGTGCGAACGACCATATGCACAAGTTTCTTGTTAATACCGACTTTTTGCAGTGAGAGTTTTGAAGTAAATCAGACCCCTAATGGAAACAAAAGGGGTCTTTGCTCCTAAAAAGATAATAAAAGTATAATATAATATAATCGTAACATTTTTACTGATGAAGTTGGATCTATGTTTGTCATACTTTTGCATGCGTTTGTGTTGCGGCCTTCTGCTGGTCTCCAGGGCAGATCTTGGTAAAAGTCCTCACACTCCTCACAGTTTAGTCCAGTAGTGTGGTGTTTACACACACAATGACCATAAACCTGCGCACACACATATTTAATGGGTCACTTTCCATGGACATACCCACAACAAACCTTTGTTGATTTTGACATTTTGACCGTTTTCTTCATTGTGACAAAACATAATTTACAAGATTGAAAATGACTTGTATTTGTTTATTTGCTCCCCACACTGTAAGCTTTATAACACACACAGTAAGAATTAAAGGAGAATCAGGTTGATGTTTATTGATGTTGTGTTTACTCACCATGCCCTCGACTCTTGCCTCACTGCCGACCGGCGCACACTCAGAGGCATGGCCGTAACAGAAACAGTTACCACGGACAACCATGTCATAGAGGGCATAATAATATTTCTCTCGCACCTCTTCTCTATCATCGAAAAGATTATCGCCCAGAGTGTGTAACTTTGTCATCCTTATGCGAAGGTTTGTGATCTTTAAAAGATCTACATTCAACAAACAGACACAAAGAAACAAAATCTCAATTGTGACATTTGTCCTCCACAGTGTCAACAGTTAATTGATTTGATTTTGTAACATTGATTTTTTGTAAAATAATTGTATTTAAGTGAATGCAACATAGACGTTCAGAAGACAGAGGCATTGGCCAGGATACATGATATCTTACTCTGTATATGTGGGCTGTAGGGGTCAGGAATCACAAATGCAGGATCAAGTGCCCTGAAAATAACCTGAACAAAAACCAACATAAGAGGAATCTTAAACAATTCCCTCGCTTTCAAGAATTTTCAAATACTGTGTAATATTTTGTCACCTCTCCTTCTGTTGATGGCTCAATGTCAGAGTAACGGCTGTCACAAATAACATCATCCACTTTTCTGATTGGTCCCAGACTGACATGTTTGAATGAGTCCGCACAGTTGTAGGCATAGTAACGGTATACCTGCCAGCTCAGGCCGAAATCTGCCGAGCGCTCAATCACCATGGCAGCAGGTCGAAAGGTCTGGCAAACAATACAAGTAGACAATATACATTTATTTCTGATAAACCCCAAGATATTAAATTGATGATTAATTTAGTGATTGTGGGGACACATCAGGTGCAGATTCTAAAAGATGTTTTACATTCAAAACAAACGTTTCAATCACGGCAACACATATGTTCTACATTCCACAAGAGCATGTTTTGGTTTAGTTGCATATTTCGTGTGTCTGTATCACCTTAAAGGTCAAGATAAGGTGTGTGAAGTGGAATTCAGCCTCCAAATCCAGTTGAATTGTCACATTTTCAACTCCTAAAAGAAAGAGACAGAAACATGAAAGTACTAAACAAACAAGGAAAAGGAAACCCTATCATAAAATATGTTGTGGGTCTACAATCCATACAAGTCGATAAGATGTTGCAGCTAATCCAGAATGGCACAGCAATGCGAGCTGTGGTAAGAAGGTTTGATGTTTCTGTCAATGTAGTGTCCAGAGCCGCAGGCGTTTCCAGAAGACCGGCCAGTACATCAGGAGATGTTGAGGAGGCCATAGTAGGGCAAAACCCAGCAGCATGACGACCACCTATCAAGGAAGCATAAGCCTCCATAAGCTCACCAGAGGTAGCCTGAATGCCATTAGGTACCAAGATCCTCAGGCCCCTTATGGGAACAACTGCCAGTTTGGGTGGCCCACAGTTCTTCCTAATGCAAGACAATGCCAGACCTCATGTGGCTGGAGCTTGTCAGTAGGTCCTGGAAGACGAAGGACCTACATTGATGCTATAGTTGCCTAACTGTTCCCCAGACCTGAATCCATCTGAGTAAATCCAACAATGCCATGTTGCACGACAGGCTGTCCAGGAGTTGGTGAATGCTTTAGTTCAGGTCTGGGAGGAGATTTCTCAGGAGACCATCTGCCACCTCATCAGAAGCATTCCCAGGCATTGCTAGAAGGTCACACAGGTACTTGGAGTCCCACATATTGCTGAGCCCCATTTTGACTTATTTTAAGGACATTAAATCAAAGTTGAATCAGCCAGTAGAGTGTGTTTCCTTTTCAATGCGTGACTCCAAATCCAAACCTCCATGAATGAATAAATTTGATTTTCATTGATATTGTTTGTGTGATGTTGTTGTCAGCACATATAACTATGTAAAGTACAAAGTGTTTAAAAATAATATTTCATTTATCAGATCAAGGGCAAAAGTAAAAAGTAATTTTGGTAAGATTACTGTATGTGTGAAGATTTACAATCAATGTGATCTGATGTGTGTTTGGCTTTATTTTAAACTTGAATATTATTCTGGTTCTGTAAAGGAGAAGTATTATGCGGTTTCTTGCATTAAACATGATTTTGTCTGTTAAACATGTTTATTTGCCATGTTCAACGGGGCCCATTTGTTAAAAATCAAGTTAGACACATGACGTAGGTGTCAACACTTCAACTCGTTTCGAAAAGTTTTTTTCTAAATTAGGAACTTAACATCGTAAGAGAGTTCAAAGTTATTTATTGGCAATACGCCGGAAAAACACGCCCATGCCCCAATAAGAGCATGACAGAGCATCGGCATATACATTCCAAGAGAAACCCTTATGAGCACTGCTTGTGGTCGGCCCACGGGAGCTCGTCAATTTGTGGTACTTAAGAATAACATAAGATTGGCAGAAATTTTAAAGCAATGGTTTAGTTTGTTTCATTTTACATTTTTGAAATATGCAAAAAATTTATAAAACATTAGACATTTTATGCAAAAACATTATCTTTAAATTAGGAAAAGGGAGGTAAAACACAGTACGGAAAAAAGCTTCCATGTCAAAAACTCTCGGAAGTGGTTATGGGATTCCATCCCCATGAATTCAGTTGGTTAGCATGACTACTACGGGGACTGGTCACTAGGGAGAGAGCAGGCCAGCTGTTTCCCACGCCCAGCTGCTGTACTCATCTCAACTCTCACTTTTCCCAATACTTCCTGTTAGCTTTTCTCATAAATTAACACACTATCTCGCCCTCTTCTTCTCAATCCAAGCCTTCTCATCTTATGGAAATTTGGAATAAAGACATAAGAAAAAATGCATGTGCTGTCGTATACAATCAATATGGCAGCACATGTAAACATACTTTATCTTTTAGGGCTCGGAAGACTTGTTGAAATCTTTAAAAGAGAGCTCATTCATACTTTTCTCTGGACATGTGTTTTGCATATGGATTGGCTGGGTTCTCAATCACACACTTACCGCTTTGGGACTGCCACCAGGTTTTGAGACGGTTAGGAACAAACCCTGTCACCACATTCTCAATCGTGTGGCTGTTGGGAAAGGTGAAGTCATCGTACTTCCCGCGGGAATCGCATTCAAAACATTTCTTGTCGGTCTGACGATACATGGACAGAGAGAGGGAGAAGGATGCAGATGTTAGAGCTGTGGAACATGCACAGTCTATTGGGAATTGGCAAAGTATAATCATGCCGCTGGACTCCAGATGTTCTGGATATGCACCTGTTTTTCTCACAAACATCAACGCGCATACAAAGATTCATTGAATTGAAATGAAAAAAATAAATAAACCAGCCAATGTATGAGAATATTTAGAAATAAGACCCTCCGATACTCAAGCTCTGTGTGCAAACTTTATTACCATGCAACGTTCTTTAACAAGTACTGTCATACAGTTTTAAGCAACATGAGAATTTTTTTTAACATTAAGCCTATATACAAACAGGAAAAGCAGATTAGCCTTTGCCAATGTAAGAGTAACATGGTGACAAATCCCTGGCAGATTTTCCGTCCCAATAAACGAAAAGAAGAGCAACCAAGACAGTCATAAGGGCTAAACAGTGGCCCGAGGGGGTCTGTATCATTTTTAAAAGAGGGGCCTTTATTCATCCTCCACCCACCACACTCTCCGCACAGACATATGATTGTTTTTTAGACAGTGGCTATAAATGTGGGTGATAAAAGAGAACATTGTTTTTCCCATCTGGCAAAGACTATGATCAAATCACTTTCCTAGTTTCCGTGCATTATATAGAGTTGAGGCATTTGGAACAATTATTAAACCCCATTGATTACCATCGTTTTTTAATTGTCTTCAAAAGTGCCGCAGAACTTTTTGCTGCACTAAATTCCTTAAAATGGACTTTTACCAAAAAGTATCTCAAAAAGTATTTTTTCCTACCGTGGAAGCCAATGGGGTCCAATAAAAGTTTGGGTACAATTGTTGTTCTTCTTTGGTAAAAATCATCTCAAAGTGGGGTAAATGACGACGGATTGATTATTTTTGGGTGACCTATCACTTCGAACTACATTACCTGCAAATGGCTCACAATGCAGAACGTCTCTGGCTCATTCAGTCCACAGGTGGAGGAGGCTGTAAGTCGATGTGCTCTCCCGATCAGAAGATCACCCGTAGAGGGGTAACAGCTTCCCTCAGTGCACATATCATTGTGATCGGGATATTGTGCCAGAGCGGGCACACCAACGACTGTGAGAAACAATAAAAGGTGCTCGACTGAAAAGTTAAAACAAGCTAATTTTGATATAACTTTTGTAATTTCACATACACATTTGACTTTTTTTTTACGTGTTTATTAGACTGTAGGCTTGAATGTACATTTTCATATTATGATAAGTTGCATGTGTAAGATTGCAGGTAACGTTATGCAATATTCCTACAGGACATTGTTCACTTCTGTAAACTGATACATAACAAAAACAATGTGTGGCCTATGCATGTGCTTAAAGGATTTTGGCTTCTGCTTACAGTAAAATCTGTTGCCCATTAAAGAAATGAATATCACACGGAACCACTTATCAACATCGGAACACTCGTGTGGCATCTGGAAAACCACATTTTCTCCTAAAAATGTAATTAAACATATAAATCACATCAGGGATGAGGGTTTTGCACCACACATTGTACATGATTTGTACATGACAACATCCAAGTCAGCCTAAAACAGAGTAAATGTTAAAGGGAAAAAACCTTTATGATAATTCTATGAGAACATTATGGGTTTAACTGGAAGACTTTATAACAAATGGCCAACAGTACAATGAAAACTGTTGAAAAACTGTACAAGACACTCAAGCAAATAAAAGTTGGAATACAAAAACATTAACAATCCACTTACATATGAAAAAAGCTGCAATCTTGAATGGCCACATTGTTGCTGTGTTTTTCCAGAGTGTTTTCCAGAGCTGGGTTATTGTGTGTGGGAGAAGCAGAGCTCCCTCCTGCCCATGATATTAAACAACACTGATGTGCTCTTGTACTGTAGTGCTGCTCCAAACTCATGCAGACATGTGGGCGGGTCTCAAAAGGGAACCGTCTGCCAATCACGAATGCCTGCGCATCAAGGGCCCAAACTGACGTCAGAGACAGCTTGACACAGTGGATGAGATTAAGATCTAAAGTCTAAATTATTTCTTTAGAGTATTGTTCTCTTTAAAACCCATTCACCCTCATGCAGTTTGGGTTTTAAATTTTGCTTGAGATTTGGGTTTATTACGTAACGTAAACGTATCGGACAATGCCATGTGACATTCCTCGATTTTTGTGTTATTTTGATATATGGTCACATTCTGAAAATGCACATGATGTTATGGGTTTATATCATATGACAGCATGGTTTAATAAATTTACTTGAATGATAAACTACAAAAAAAAAAACATTTGTATTCCAAATGTTGTATTTTAATCTTTATTGTACTGTATATGGCACACAAAAGGTTTCATGCACCTTTAGACCACAAAATGTAAATATTGCATATCCATCTATTGTTTATCATATTGCTTAAATGATTAAAAGGAACATTGAAATACAGAATAACTTAATTAATTTTATATGTAAGATATCAATTAGTTGCCACATAAAAGAAAAATCTGATTTTGTACCGCTGCCTTTAATTAATGTTATAATGCTGACACAATACCAATGCTTTAAAGAACATAGGTTTACAATACATAAATGTGCAGGGTAAAAAAATACAGACAGACACCAACAACGTCAATACAGTTACTGCAGAAAATGCAATTTTAATAATGCCACTCACAACAGTTAATGTATATTTACATGTTACTTCTGTAGAGTTTTGTTTCAGCTTCTGCATACATTATGAAAAATAAAGTTTCAATAGTCAAATACTTTAACTTGTTTTTTTAATTATAAATAGATATGATCATTCAATTATGTTAATTTTACAATGTTTTAATGACACAAGCTATAGTCTGGCTTTAACTGCACCATTTAAACTGCAGTAAAGATGCTGCTGCAAAAATCCCAGCATTTTTCTCCAAGCGTCTTCTTGAGCGTATGCGTGAGGCTTGGTCTGTCCGCCCCACAGCATGACAACTGCAATGACAAAAAAAAATCATACGACACAAAAACACAATCAAACCATTTTCATTGATTCTCCATAGTATGAACATTGCAAAAACAAAAACTGATGGCAAATGACGCCTGCATTCATACCCTTCCTACTGTCTTGAAAGATAAAGTTACTGGCACGGAAGTGAGGTGTGTAAGGTGGTTCAATCAGATGCCCGGCATCAGGATATGTCAGGACTTCCAACAAGTGAAGGTTTCCTGCTTTTGCCATTATCTCCTTTATCTTGGTAGGATAATGGGTAAGATCAAAACATTTGAGTTAACATCGTGAACATTAAAAACGTAACTGTCGATTTTCTTAAAAGCCCTTTACTGTTAAAACTATACAGAAGAAAGATATTTCTATACATCACCCACAATCTATAATTCTACCATAACTTATTTTATAATTAATTTACGTTAATTTATTATTTAATTTACTTGTCACTTTTAACATTTATGAATTGATTTCTTCATTAGAACATACAATAAGATATTTAGAAAAATGTGGTTAGCTGGCCACATTCAGTGATTTCGTGCCATTGCTGTTCAACTTTCTTCAAAATTGTTTTCTTTTTGTGCGGAAAAAATAAAGACATACAAGTTTAAAATGATAAGAGGGTGATTAAATGATGACCCAAAGACAGAAAGTGCGAGTACAGAATAAATATATTCTGTAAGTTTTACATACTATTACAACTTACATCTTCAGCAGATTCAACCGCAGCCCAGTTTTGATCATCACCAGCAGTCACAAACAATAATGGACACTTTATTCTGCCAACCTGTGTATATAACATAAAATACGCAATAAACATTATAAATAGTATAACTGACAGACGAAAAAACTATAAACCAACCGATCTTCTACTCACATCTACTTTGAGGGCCATGTCTGAGGGAATGGGTAGGATAATGTCTCTGTGGATTATCTGGTTTTCCTCGTTCACACGTACCTTATTCAAATTCCTGGAATTCATATTTTCCTTTAAATTTCATTTTTTGAAAGATCAACATTTGTATGAATGTATTATAGTCACCATTAAACGAAATGCGATTGAGTTCTTTTTCGTAACATGACTTATATCCGACTGAAACGCCTTGTGACATTAAAACAAAAAGTAGAGTGGAACTTTATTTGCCCTTCTATTTCTTTTAGTAACTGGCACATGGCATATAAAGGAGGGCTTAAAACGCTTGGACAGTAACTATAGCTCTACCCCTTTTTTGTTTCTTATGGCATGTGGAGAAGATTTGGTGTTGATAGGGAATTGAGAGTTTCATGTTTTTGATTGAGGTTTATAAATGTACACAACTAAATAAATAATTATTTTAACACGGATAAATTATTAATAATAGTCTTCATGGTGACTTTAAGTGTCTTACCTTTTAAACTCCTCAAAGATTTCAAAGAGGGATTTATCAACAGGAATTACATGACTTCCACTGATACATATACAGCACTGGGGCTATAAGAGAAATACAAACGTAAGACTACCAAATACTGCATCTAAAATGTAAATCCAATATGAACACATGTTACATCAAGTCAAAAATCAAACCTTGATGATTTTGGAGTAGGCCACCATGCTGAGTGTCACTGCACCTCCGAATGATAGTCCAAGCATACACATGCGGTCTCTTCGCACCTTCGGATGATTCTGCAGGAGCTGATACGCTTTCTTAAAAAATACACAACACGAAGGCCGATGATAACAATGCCACAACTTTTTTAATCTCATTTTAAATCTGAATTACCTCAAAGTACGAGAAGTGCACATCTGCTGTACTCAACTCGTTCTGAGCCAAGTACTCTAATGCCAGAGAGGCAAAACCATGAGATGCAAGCAGGGCCGAGCGATATTCAACTAAACCACCGCCTCCTCCCCACAGGTCCAGCACTCCTGGGAAAGGTCCTGGTCCTGATAAATACAAGTTGATGTTACAGTCCAAGCAAGTTGACATGAACATACTGGTTTGAATCAAAATATCATTTGGATGCCTATAAATTGTGTTGCACAGAATTAAAAAACTTCATAAGGATTACAAACTAGATCACAGTTTGCATGAGCTAAATCTTTAAGCTAAACTTAACATTTGTGTTAAACCTTAGAGACAAATTAATCACATTGGAACATTATCGATTTCTATGCATAGTGTAAAATCCAAGTGATGTCAGTTCACACGGTCATGTAACACACTATTATTAACTGAATATGTATCAACATTGTTGCATCGCGTTTTTTTTGGCATATCCAGTCAAAAGTCTGTCATAAAGAAAAAAGCAAAAAACGATCTAACATGTAATACACTTTATAACTGTACTCGGATACTGCTGGATAATATTTTGTTGAACGCTACATTCGACTAAATGAATAAAAAACTTATGTCAATATGTATCAAAGTGTTCTGGGTACCTGGAGGAAGAAATAAAGTCCCTCGCACTCCGTTTTCTCTGACATCCAATCTCTTCACACCTGGTGCCACGTACCAGCGTTCTGTGACAATGGTCGCCAGGGCTGTCTGCTGGCTGAAGCCTTGATGTAGATGACCATTGTATACTGATATATGAACTACCATCGGTAGAAGAACATCCCTCTTGCGTAACCTTAAGCAAAGAAATTTCAAGGTAAGATTATGCAAGAATAGAGAAACATTAATATATTGTAAAGCAGACAGCAACAACCAGGTTGTTCCTAAAGGTAAAACATCTTCTAAAATCTTCATTTTTCACATGTTTAGAGTTTGACTTACCTGAGTCCACTTCGACTTCCCGGTACGGGTCTCATGCTCCACAGCAAACCCATTGGCTCTGTCCCTTCATACGTGCCTCCTAAACACTCATCTTGGGCCACTAAATTTCATTTAACAGGATAATATTTACATCAGATGTCTGGGAAATATTTATAAACAGTAAGACGGTGTGTGAATAATATATGTATACAGTTTTTGCATTCAAAGTTTTGGGATTCTATTTCGTTTAACAAAGCTACGTTATCTATTTATTCAATATAATTTGAAAATGTATTTAATATTTAATACTTTCTACCAGAGTTTGGCACAAAGTTTCTTATTTCATCCCAATATTTTTAAGTAAAGTTTCTTACATATACTTTTAATCAAGGTATTCTTCTCATAATGAACTATTCTCCAGTTTTGTATGGGTTATTCATCAAAGCACCTGTCACTGATCCCTGTGCATCACTGACGTAGTGTCCGAAAGCCTCCCAGAAGTCTTTGTCATCAGATTGATGTAAAGAGTGCAGCGTTACTGCCTGATTTGGCAACAAATTCACGATGGCAATCTGAAACATCTCGTCCACCAGACCTCGACTGGGCTGCACGGATAGCAATGGACTTTTCTCCATCTCAGTGCTCACAGTCCTATAGTTATTAATAGAAGATATGAGATTGAAGTAAAAGACATTTTTGTTACATTAAAATATTTGATCAATGTTCATTTAAATAATACTTTATGTTTAGTTGTGGGCACGTGCCCTTCCTTCTCAGCAGTGAGTATAGCATGTGTTTGTCTGTGAAGTACATGAAACCTAGAGCATCTCATGGTTCAGTATATGTTACTACTATGAGTTGCGAAAATCACAATGAACTTCAACCTGAAAGCATTACATCATCAGTGGGACTCTTGACCAGAACGGAATAGGTTAGAAATAACATTATTATGAAATTAACTTTAAACATACTACACTACAAAATGTATAGCTCAGCGTAAAATATGCACAAATTTATCATTTTTGGAAGAAGGACATCACTGACATGATCTGCAAAGGTCAAAATTATTATCGTACATCTGGCAACACTAAGAAACAATGACATTTAAAATCATCCATGCCAGTTGAGAGTTACCCGTTTACTTCATACATAACTTTGCCAGATAAAATCAAAATACTAATAGTTTTTCACAGAAATGCATTGCTTTGCTCCATAAGACATTAAGTAAACTACCGGTGAATTATGTGCTGTTTGGGATAGGATAACATGACGTGTATTCTAAGTTCACATTTCATTGAGGAAGGATGTCAAATACTGTACATTTGGGGTGGCATGAGGGTGAGTAACTCAATGCTTGAGAGAATAGTATAGTTGAAACTTGAAAGGTCCCCTTCTCCATGATCCCATGTTTCAAACTTTAGTTAGTGTCTAATGTCGTTGTTAGAGTTTAAGTGATATGAGGAAAGATATAAAGCTCAAAGTTCAATGCCAAGTGAGATATTTATTTAACAGAAATCGCCTATTTCGAACGGCCGGTTTGGTCTGCATCACTCTACTTCCTTCTTTAATGACGTCACTAGAACGGTTTTTGATTAACCTCACAGGAACACACAACAAAAAGGAGGCATGGTCTTGATGTGCTCCCTCAAATGAGAGAAAGAGTTGCATTTCTAGAGTGTTTGTCACCATGTCATCGAAACCCTGTTATTTTCATTCCGGAATCCAATCACATTTGTTTGGCCATTCCTGGGAACGCTGTACTTGTTGATGAACGGATACAGTTTATGTTTAACTCGTTTCCTGAATATTTTAATCTACATGTAAAGCTACGTGCAGCACATTTTGCTGAGGCCAGCTTCCTTAAACTCAATTAGTTTAATGCAAGATTTGCAAAAAAAAATTCTTGAAAGATGGAGCAGTCTCTGTAACTTATCAAACAAAGGGCAACGCTGTTTATTTTTGTTAACTAAGGGTAATTGAAACTCTCGACAAAACTTTGGAAAGTGTTGTAATTCAACCAGACACCATCGACTCCATTGTTTATGTATTTCAATTATTTGTTGATTTTATGTAATGTTTAGGTATTGTTTACTGTTTAAACACGTTTACACCGGAGTAAGGTTTAGCTTCAGCTACGAGAATCATTGTTCTATGTTTACATACATGCACTTCTCGATCTCTCTTCGTCTATGTTCTCCGGGTCTGATTGGGGCTCAAATTGATAAAGACGTGTTTGACAAAACACTGAGCGCGTGAATCTCCAACGAGTGCTAAGCTTCTAACGAATCCTAACACAGGAACCACTGGTCCAATCAAAACTCGTTACGTATTTCCAAAGGCTTCATCAGAACGGGAAAGTTATCAGCCGTTTTTACGACTGGGGAAAAAGCAGACAGACAGATAAGGTTTTTTTTACACGCAGAATATTAAACGGAGTCATATTGCACATTGTTAACACAATCAACTCTTAAAGAGTCACACAAAACCGGACCTTTAAGAGAGTAACGAAGCGTATCGTCCATAAAGCAACCCATACCTGGCAGGAATCAACATGACGTAGTCCGATCAGATCAGTGTTTCTTCTCCAGTGATGGGAAAAATCGAAGAATCTGGAAATGAAAACGTCAAAGGTTAAGAAGAGATTTACATTTACATTTAGTCATTTAGCAGACGCTTTTATCCAAAGCGACTTACAATAGATTTAAAGTTATGTTCTAGCTGCAAACATCCGTAACCACCGCTCACCTTAAGATGTGAAATAAGGTGTGGGGAGGAAATTGTGATATCTTGACAGTCGTTGGAAGTTCAGGATTTCTTCACAAGTTCTGCTGATGATGAAATGTTACCTTTGACACAGGAATAGATCTCAGAGCACCAAGGTCCAGGCCAGCCGTTAGAATAAATGCATTTCTTTATTCATATTTGACGCTTAACATAAATACTCTATGACATTTTTGGCTGTTTTGTTAAAAATAAGTTTATGTCACTGGAGTGATTTTGCATTCATTTACACTCGTACATGCAAACGTCACGAGATGTTATATACCATAATGCACAATGCCATTTCAATCCATGATTCATTGATCTCCAGTTCGACTTCCAAACGATTCTGTATCTCCACACACGAGTCCCCAAAACTGAGTTTGAAGTTGGAACCGGAAACGGCTGTAGCGTGATGACGTGTGGTTTCGTTTCGCTTGCGCAAATTCGGTGACGTGTTTGAGACGAATGCCCGGTATGGAAGGCCAACAGGGCCAGAACGCGCCAAACTTATGCTGCGTTCACACCAGACGCCAATTTTCGCGTGTTGCCGCGCCCAACGCGTGTGGTTTGCCGCGTGTACATTTAAAATCATTCGCGTGTACAATTTACAACATTCGCGTCTAACGCGCCATTCACGCAGGGGGGAGGGGCTTCTGTCAGGGGGAGGGGCTTCTGTCAGGGGGAGGGGCTTCTGTCAGGGGGGAGGGGCTTCTGTCAGGGGAACTCATCCATTTATCAGAGGAAAAGTTATTTTATTGTAATATAAAGTGATTAAACTTCATATGAAGGCTTTAGTTATAGTCTCAATATGTGTATAAAGCTCAAATTGAGTAAAAAGATATATTTTTCTTCACTAAATTTCTTCCAGTAAATATCACTTTTATTCCTGTCTATGTTAAAGTATAATAAAAGTATAATGTGGATTTATAAATCTCTATGTTTCCACATAAAGCCCTGATGAGTTTGTCCTCCATGTTTGTTTGAGATAAAGCAAGCTTCTGCTTGGTTAACGCGGCGCGAAATTTCGCCAAAGTTCAATTTTTTCAACTCACGCGATTTCTCGTCATTCGCGCCGCAGGAAATCTCCTCGCGCCTATTCGCGTCTATGCTTTGACTTAACACGTAAATCACTCGCGCCTGACGCGCTATTCGCGTCTGGTGTGAACGCAGCATTACACGTTAACAAAAGACTAACATGTCCCTAGATGTTTATATGTAGTTTGCTACAGTAAGCACGAGTTCATTTCACACACTCATTGTTTATGTAGAAGAAACTTAAATGACAAACACGATGACGAAAACAATAAAAAAACAGACATAAGAAATTAAAACATACAAATTGCATCGCTGTCGTTCGCATGTTATTGCAAAGTTGTCTTGGCCTTACTATCCTGTTCTTATTTTCTATATATTCTACACATACCATATGCGGGTATCTTCCAATATTTTGAGTGTGTCTGAAAATATGTCTCATTTTACTTATACTACTGAATGCACTTGAAAAGTTTCAAAAAAGTGTAAAAAATCAATTCATGATATTTACATTTAATGAAAATAGCAGCTTGTATTTGCGAACTGCTATTTCGATTAACCAAAAATAGCTGTATTGCCTACCAGAGGTCGTGTTAACCGAATATTTTCCATCATTGACGGATTTTTATAGCTGTGCCGGAAAAATCTGAAGGTGTTCCGTCATTTTGACAGATTATGCTGAGGGCGATCTATTGTAATTTGTAATTTATGGCGATTGTCCTTATTAATTATTAATTGTCTTGTATTGTCTACTCTTTGTCAGTGCTGCGTACAGTTGTAAATAGTTGTGATATTGTTAATAAAGGGGAATAAAGAGGAAGTAATGCAGCGTTTGTTAGCACTACAGAAGGCAGAGGGGTGCAGCTGTACCCCTGGTGCAGAAGGAGCGGGACCTGCAGGATCAGGAAATCTCACATTTAGAGAATCCTACAAACTTCTAATCACTTCCTTACGAGAAATGTTTCCTGACTACAGAACACTGTCTGAATAGTTATATTTTTAATTATGGTCTGGTTTAAATTCCCTCTGCTGACAGTGCAAAAAAAAAACAACACATGAAATCGTGGAAGAAATTTTTTTTGAGTTTTTGTTCATTTGTCAAATAATAAAGGAATAATTTTGCCTATATGCTCGTCGTGCAAGTGCATGGTTAAAAAATGAAGGTATTCGAAAATATGCAAATAAAATGACGGCAATAATAGATTATGACAGAATTTTTTCAACCCTCTCCGTCAAAATGACGGACAATGAGAAAGTAAAGGGTTTTCTATGTTTGTCTATGTTTGTAATAATCAAGTGTTAATTAATTAAGACACAGGAATATAACTTTGTGTACTAAAAGAACATGTTGACACGAGGAGAGGGGGTCGTTCCAGCAGGACTCCCTGGGGGACACCCTGGGGTAAGAACAAAGAACATTTGTCACGAGGAGAGGGGGTCTTCCTAGTGGGGCTTCCTGGGGGGAGACAGTCGCACGGGGTCATCGGTTGTGCAGAATATGCATGAGTGTTGTGTTACAAGGAACCAAAACAAGCAGCTGATTGGAGAAAGAACGAAGGGAGGAGACCTATATGGAACTGGGAGGCTGTCCCGAAGAAAGAAGACACACCTTACACATACACATATAAATATGCTGTAACACATTTGCACGTGGTTGTTGTTGTTTGCTCCTACTCCTCCAAGAGGATGCGTAAATAGAACAACCCGGCCGTGGTTGTTTGCTCCTGGGAGAGGATGTGTAAATAGAACAACCCGGCCGTTGTGTTTATTCTGATCAATAAAAGTTTCAACTTATTCTACAAGTCTGATCTCCGATTTTTGAGCACGTAAGGACATTTTCAAGGTCCATCAAATGGTGACCCCGACGTGATCGGAAGAGAAAGGAAATATTGTTAAGAAGAACAAAAGGACGTGAAAACGCGAGGGAGGTTTTGACTTCAACACAAGTGGCGCCACTAATTAAAAGGTAAGCAAAAACCAGTTACAACAAATTCTGCAAATTGGATGTCTAAATTAAATGTGTTGAGGTTTAAAACGTATTCGTGTTTAGAGTAAAAACTATGAATTGTTGAAACTGATTGATGTAGAATAAGAAAGGACGTCCCTAAAGAAATAAAGGTAACGGGCGACGTTCCCCTAAGGTATTTTAAGGAAAAAAGGGCGGCGTCCCTAAAGTAATAAAAGTAACGGGCTGCGTTCCCGTAAGGTATTAAAAGTTTAAAAGGATAAAAGGGCGGCGTCCCTAAAGTTTGTTATTTTCTTTGATTTAAAAGTTTAAAAGGATAAAAGGACGAGGTCCCTAAAGTTTGTTATTTTCTTTGATTTAAAAGTTTAAAAGGATAAAAGGACGAGGTCCCTAAAGTTTTGTTATTTTCTTTGATTTAAAAGTTTAAAAGGATAAAAGGACGAGGTCCCTAAAGTTTGTTATTTTCTTTGATTTAAAAGTTTAAAAGGATAAAAGGACGAGGTCCCTAAAGTTTGTTATTTTCTTTGATTTAAAAGTTAAAAAGGATAAAAGGACGAGGTCCCTAAAGTTTGTTATTTTCTTTGATTTAAAAGTTTAAAAGGATAAAAGGACGAGGTCCCTAAAGTTTTGTTATTTTCTTTGATTTAAAAGTTTAAAAGGAAGGTCGTATTTTATTTTAGAAATGGAGTCACATAAGATGTGCGAGGTAGAAGGTCCCAATGGGACAAGATTGTAAAGATGTTGTTAGCGAAGACAGAGGGAAAATATCAGAAGAAAGAAACAAAAGTTTGGGAAGACATATGGAGTCAGATGTGGACCCTGAAAAGGTGTACGTTAAAATTACTCATAGAGTTATTGAATTGGAAAGACGTGCAGATGTGAGACTTAAAAAGCATCTGGATGATAAAAAGGCAGTGAGTTGGGTTAATAAGGGTCTAGGCTCTGAGTTTAAAAAGATGAAAAAAATCTCATTAAGTTTTGTTTGTTGTTTTGGCTAATAATAGATCCTCTTTTATGATGTCTACTATGACTCATGATTTGATCGAGGATTCACGTTTTTGATTTTGTTTTGTTTTGGGTATTAGCTCAAAGCGAGAAAAGTTTACATTTAGTATGTAAAGTGTGTTCAGTATCACAGGAACACATTAGGACACACAGACCGGTGAGGAGCCCAGGGAAGAACCGAAGTGCAATATGCATCGGGGGCCAACCCTGAGGTGAAGACTTCCCCTTACAGTTTATACCCACCTCACTTGGTCTTTAGGTGTCAAAATGGTCATTAATCAGGGTAAGAAAGGAAAAAATCTATACGATCAGCAACCTTTTAACTTAAAGGTATTTTATTTTCAATCTATACGATCAACAACGTTGTTATGTTAGGTTGGGCACTGACATAGAAATATATTCTATCACTAGTATGTTACAAGGAAGTTTAAACATGAAATGTAGTATCAGAGTACTGCTCTTTTGTGTTTTTCTGTTTGTATTGCAGGTGCTAGAGCAAGACAATTGTAGAAAATGACAGTCAGTGTTGCCCTCTGCAGGACACATTAGCTCGTTCATATTGTGGGGAGAGACTGTCTAATGGCACTGTGATCATGCCCCGATCACGCAGGCGGACAGCCAATTAGGAAGCAGCACGGAACAGTTAGTTTCGTTTCTCACTCGGTAATATAGAGATGGCCGAACGCTGGTTCTCCTAACTCCTGCCTATTTGCATGCGTCAATAACCAAAAAGTGAGTGTTATTATTATTGTATGTTGTTGTTATTGTTACGTATGATTAATCAAGGTATTAAGAGTTTCGTTTTCAAGTTTAACTATAGAGATACACAGAAGCCCACAGCCATTCACGAACGAATGTTTCTTTAAACAAATGCATGTGCACCCAGACATGTAAATCAGGCATTCATCCTAGCTCTGTTGACGCGATTGATGTATATATGTATGTGTATGTATCTGTGGATGTATATATATATACATAATCGTTAGTTTCATGTTACAGTATTCAGAAGTGTGATTTATTCATAAGATGTACAGTTAAGTCATGTCTACCCTGTTTCTGTAAGCTAATTTGGTTTATTAAGATTGTTAAGTTTACTCAGTAAATTGTATTACACTGTCGCATAAAGATGCTTAATTGTGTCACAGTGATCTTGTTCATCGCAAACTCTGTTAATTTATGTGTATTTATCCTTCCTTTTATTTAGACCATGCAAATTGTAAATTAAAGCCCTTGAATAACATCCTTGCCTCCGTGTTCTTACCGACACTCCGTGGCGACGACCAACTCTACCTAGCAACCAGTACATCTTCCCAACAAATTTGATCCTTCGAGCCGGATAGGGTCGTTACCATGGCAACTCCAAAGTCGGCCCCAACATCAGCCCAACGTTCCCGTAGAGCTGTTCAGAGACCTGCCTACCTAGACGACTACGAGGTCAATTATGCTGGACACCCAGCTGGGCAGACCGTAAGACCTAAAGAGAAGGCAGCAAAGAATTCAAATCCCATGTCCTCTTACCCACTCATCGGAGCAACTGGTCCTTCAGAGGAATTCATGCTGCAGATAATGGAAATTACAAAGCAGCAAAGCGAGACCTCTAGAAGACAGACAGAGCTCTTGGAAAGGGTCCTGCTGCAGGGTACTCCCCGAGCCTCTACCCCCTTCTCGCGTTCATCGTCATGTTGCGGGTCACCTCGGACCCGGACCCTGGGACCAGTGGAGAGGGGACAGCCAAGATACGACGTGGGTCCTCGTGACATGGGCGTAGGCTCCACACCCCGTCCACCGCCTCCCAAATCACCAAACCCACTTGTCGAGGAGCTCACCCAGGCCCTTAGGACAACACACATTAAAGACACTCAGTTCCAGTCGCCACCTCCTCTGAGTAGACAGTCTAACCTGTCATCGCACCAGTATGCTTTGCCATGCACCAGCGTTGAACCAGACCTAGCCAGAACCCAATTCCATAACAAAGCAGAGCCCTGGCTGAAACCGTTGCCCCTGCCACCCGAACAGAGACCAAGCCAGCCCATCCAGCCTCCCGTTTACCGAGAACCAACCCTAGAGGGTTTCCTGAGACATAGCCAGCATGCTTCGGAGATTAGGCCGATGCCACAACCTTTACACCCAGCTATAACATCCCAGCCAAGGGATGATGCTGCGTCTCACACCCCCCACCACTTTCCACACTGGTTTCCAACTGTAGAAGGTCCCACTTTCCCGGACTTCAGTAAGGAGGACAGAGCTCAGTATGTGGAACTCAGGATCGCATTGGACAATCTGCTTCACCCCCATTTGCCAGAGCATTATAAGTACTCCATCCTTCTTAAGCATGTGAAGGTGCCTAATGCGCACAGACTGGTGCTAGCACATGCGGAGTCAGTCACGCCATACACTAATGCCCTGCAAGCCCTCGACAGAAGATATGGCCGGCCTTACCAGTTTGTGCTGAGGGAAATAGAGGCTTTGGAAAGCCTACCACCTATCCGGGCTGGTGATGAGCGAGCATTTGACGACTTCTCCCTCAGAGTCCAAGCCATAGTCGGAATGCTCAAAGCCCTAAGGGGGGATGGTATCGAAGAGCTGCACAGTGGGTCTAATGTGAAACGTCTCTTAAGCCGCCTCCCTCGTTCACAACAAACTCAATTTAGGCGACATCACCTCAAAGGAAACCCAGATAAGGCCAAGTTCTCCCTCATTGAGTTTGCGGATTGGCTGCAGCTTGAAGCCAACTGTCTGGAGTTCGACCCAACAGAGGGGACCAGAGTCACTAAACTGGACCAAAGAGGGGAAATTCGGGGACAAGGCAAACAAACTGTCATACTGCATGGCGGAGAGCAGAGGCCGGGCATAGAACTAACAAACAAGTCTAAGCATGTTCAATCCAAGGGATTAACCAAGCCTAAAGTTTGCTGCCCGTATTGCAGTGAGGAGCATTACCTCAGCCAGTGTACAACATTTACAGCATTACCCAAAGAGCAAATGATTTGTTGGATCAAAGACCATAAACGATGCTGGAGATGTGCACGATCACACATGGCTAAGGATTGTGACCTAAAGAGGCCTTGCCACCTCTGCCAAGCTACCCACCTCTCCGTGCTTCATGACATTAACCAAAAAAGGGGTGAGATCAACAAAGGAAATAGTGGTCAATACAACTCAACCACAGAGACTCTCTACCTCGACCAACCTCGCTGTGGTAGGAAAGTGTTCCTGAAAGTTGTTAAAGTAACCATCCACTATCAGCAGAAAGACTTGGATACCTTTGCTGTACTTGATGATGGGTCGGAGCGCACCATCCTGCTCGCCAGAGCTGCACAAACCCTCGGCCTGAAGGGTAAGCCAGAGCAACTGAATTTACGGACAGTGCATCAAGACATCAGGACACTGAAGGGCTCTTCTGTAACCTTCAGCATATCCACCCCAGGTAACCCTAAAAAAAGATTCAGTATTAGTGGAGCCTTTACAGCAGACCAATTCGGATTGGCAGAGTATACCTACCCCCTGGAAACTCTGCGGGAGAGGTACCGACACCTTAGAGGGATACCGATAGCACCCCTGGTCAAAGCTCAACCCCTTCTCCTTATTGGTTCAGACCACACTGAGCTCATAACCCCAATTGAACCAGTGCGACTAGGCCCACCCGGAGGCCCTGCCGCAATCAGGACCCGTTTAGGCTGGACCTTGCAAGGCCCCTCTAAACATGTTCAGGATCAACTCCCAGTTTCGCAGTGTCTGTTTACGTCCAACCACCCATCTTCTGCCGAGCTGTACCACCAGGTTGAACGGTTATGGCAGTTAGATGTTCTGCCTTATCGCAATGAAAGGATGATAACAAGGTCACGACAAGACCAAGAAGCGCTGAATATGCTGGAGACACAGACAGTGCGGGTGATGGTAGAAGGAGTTGAACGATATGCCACACCACTCCTGAGAGTGAGAACCATGCCCTTGCTACAAGCCCCTAAGGAAGTGGTTATGTGCCACCTTCGCAACATCGAACGCCGTATAACCAAGGATCCACCTTTGGCTAAAAAGTACCAGGAAGAAATCCAAAAACTTGAGGATGCTGGTTACGCCATTAAGATAACTCCTCAAGAAGCCGCTTCGTCTACAGAATCCTGGTATCTGCCCCACCATATTGTAACCCACAACGGCAAACACAGAGTGGTGTTTAACTGTTCGTACACCTACAAGGGGGAAAATCTCAACAAGCAGCTGTTAACTGGACCGACATTGGGCCCCTCCCTCCTTGGGGTATTAATTCGCTTCAGAGAACATCAAGTTGCCATCAGCGGAGACATCAAAGGGATGTTCCATCAGGTCCGTCTGCTTCCTAAAGATAAACCCCTCCTGCGTTTCCTATGGCGGGACCTACATTCCGAAAACCCACCAGATGTGTACGAGTGGCAGGTCCTTCCATTCGGCACCACCTGTAGTCCCTGTTGCGCAACATTTGCAGTTCAACAGCACGTTTTCAACCATTGCAAGCAGGGTGATAAGATGCGACAGTCAGTTGAACGGTCCTTTTACGTCGACAATTGTTTACAGAGCACTGCATCCCCAGCTGAGGCCCGCGAGTTGATCGATGGACTAAGGTCCCTGCTGGCGTCAGGTGGGTTTGAACTTCGGCAATGGGCGAGCAACAAAGTCTCAGTGGTGAACCACCTCCCAAAAGAGGCCAGATCGGAGAACACTGAGTTGTGGATTTCCCACAGTCAATCAGACCCACAAGAGATGACCCTGGGATTAAGCTGGCATTGCATCCCAGACACACTCCATTACCGCCATCGTCTGCTCTCCTATCATGATGTTACGATGAGAAACATCTATCGTGTTCTTGCCAGCCAGTACGACCCCCTGGGCTACATAGTTCCCTTCACCACTAGGGCTAAGGTTTTAGTGCGGCAGTTATGGATAAAGGAACGAGAATGGGACGACCCCCTTCTCCCTTCCAAACAGCTTAAGGCCTGGCAGACATGGGAAGCAGAACTGGAACACCTACCATTGATCACCCTGCCTCGGTGTTATGCATCAGCCTCACTAGATGTTCCAGAGGCAGAACGAGAACTCCATATCTTCTGTGATGCCTCTGAGGCAGTCTATGGATCGGTAGCATACCTTCGCACTGATTATCAAGGACAGGTGGAACTGGCTTTCATCCATGCCAGATCTAGAGTAGCCCCAAGAAGGCAACAATCAGTGCCCAGGCTCGAACTTTGCGCCGCTCTCACCGGTGCACAGTTAGCCAAGCTGCTTCGTAACGAGCTCTCACTGGAGATCAAGAACACATTCTTGTGGAGTGACTCAACAACAGTACTTGCCTGGTTGAAATCAGAATCCTGCACATTTAAAGTTTTTGTAGGAACCAGAGTATCTGAGATACAAGAACTTACAGAAGGTCACTGCTGGCGGTATGTTAATTCAGGAAATAATGTTGCTGATGACATAACACGTGGGAAGACCTTGCTCGAGCTCTCCCAACCCACTAGATGGAGTAAGGGTCCAGAATTTCTTTACCTGCCACCTGAATCATGGCCAGAAAATCCTTCCATTGGAATAAATGAGGACCCCATCGAGCTCCGAACTACAAAATTTTGTGGTCTCACTTCAGTCGACCCAGGATTAACCCTGCCAGATCCTGAGAAATTCTCTACCTTCGAAGAACTCGTAGAGGCTACTTGCAGATCTATACACGGGGCGGCAGGAGGAAATAGTGACCCTGGAGCACTGGAGTATCAGCAGGCTGAGGAATGTCTATTGAGGCAAGTCCAGTTAGACAGTTTTTCAGCAGAGTACCAGACCCTCCAAACTGGTAAGCAGATCCCCTCATCCAGCCGTTTACTCTCATTGGCACCGGAATTGGATGAAACGACCAAGCTCATTCGCGTGGGAGGACGTCTGCGCCGAGCCACCAATCTGAGCTATAATACGGTACATCCGATCGTCTTAGACCCAAAGCACCCTATCACCCACCTCCTAATAAAGAAGTACGATACCAACCTCTGCCACCCCGGTCCAGAGAGGGTCTTCGCAGAAATGAGAAGATATTACTGAATCCTCAGAGGAAGAGAGGCTATACGCCGCCATCAGCATACCTGCGTTGAATGCCAGAGATGGAGGGCTAAACCGAAAATACCAAAGATGGCAGAACTTCCCCCCGCTAGACTCCGCCTTATGAAACCAGCCTTTTATTCTACCGGAGTAGATTGTTTCTGCCCATACACAATAAAACGAGGAAGGAACAATGAAAAGAGGTGGGGAATAATTTTCAAGTGCATGACAACGCGCTGTGTCCACTTAGATCTGCTTAGTAACATGGACACAGACTCATTTCTGATGGCCCTACGGCATATGGTTGCCCGACGCGGAACTCCCTCTGAAATCCTGGCAGATCAGGGCACCAATTTCCGAGGAGGTGATAAAGAGTTACAGACAGCGTTCGCAGCCATGAGTCAACACCTCCAGTCCCAGTTAGCAAATCAGAAGATCCAGTTCCAATACAACCCCCCAAACGCTCCACATTTTGGAGGCATGTGGGAGCGAGAAATCCGCTCTGTTAAATGTGCCCTACGTACCATTGTTGGATCCCAAACTCTGACAGAGGAAGTCCTCAGAACACTTCTTATAGAGGTTGAGGCTATACTCAACGCAAAACCCCTCGGGTATGTCTCCTCTGATGTGGCGGATCTGGACCCGGTGACCCCAAACTTTCTGTTGATGGGGCGGCCTGATACATCACTGCCACAGGTGGTCTGCCCCAAATCTGAAATTGTTAGTCGCAGAAGATGGCGGCACTCACAAGTAATGGCAGATCAGTTTTGGACAAGTTTCATTAAGAATTACCTCCCTGCCCTGCAACCACGTCAGAAATGGATGAGCGAATCCGAAAATCTTACACCTGGAACTGTCGTGATGATAATAGACCACCAACTCCCTCGAGGTCAGTGGCCTGTTGGCAAAGTGATAACCACATACCCAGGATCAGATGGCCGGGTCCGTTCAGCAAAAATCGATGTTAAAAACAAACAATACCTCCGACCAGTAGCTCGCCTCATTACACTGCCTGCCATCCCAGATGACAAGCCTACAAAAGACTAGATAGCAGGACAAAGTACATTTGCATAGCAAATGTAGGGGCGGCTGTAGAAAATGACAGTCAGTGTTGCCCTCTGCAGGACACATTAGCTCGTTCATATTGTGGGGAGAGACTGTCTAATGGCACTGTGATCATGCCCCGATCACGCAGGCGGACAGCCAATTAGGAAGCAGCACGGAACAGTTAGTTTCGTTTCTCACTCGGTAATATAGAGATGGCCGAACGCTGGTTCTCCTAACTCCTGCCTATTTGCATGCGTCAATGACCAAAAAGTGAGTGTTATTATTACATTTACATTTACATTTAGTCATTTAGCAGACGCTTTTATCCAAAGCGACTTACAATAGTCGAGGAGACAATGAAGCGGTAAATAGCCGATACAACAATAGGTGAACAAGTGCTACAACAATGCTACCGAGCATTGTTATTGTATGTTGTTGTTATTGTTACATATGATTAATCAAGGTATTAAGAGTTTCGTTTTCAAGTTTAACTATAGAGATACACAGAAGCCCACAGCCATTCACGAACGGATGTTTCTTTAAACAAACGCGTGTGCACCCAGACATGTAAATCAGGCATTCATCCTAGCTCTGTTGATGCGATTGATGTATATATGTATGTGTATGTATCTGTGGATGTATATATATATACATAATCGTTAGTTTCATGTTACATTATTCAGAAGTGTGATTTATTCATAAGATGTACAGTTAAGTCATGTCTACCCTGTTTCTGTAAGCTAATTTGGTTTATTAAGATTGTTAAGTTTACTCAGTAAATTGTATTACACTGTCGCATAAAGATGCTTAATTGTGTCACAGTGATCTTGTTCATCGCAAACTCTGTTAATTTATGTGTATTTATCCTTCCTTTTATTTAGACCATGCAAATTGTAAATTAAAGCCCTTGAATAACATCCTTGCCTCCGTGTTCTTACTGACACTCCGTGGCGACGACCAACTCTACCTAGCAACCAGTACATCTTCCCAACAACAATGAAAACCCATTGCTGCCTCCTCATCAATATACCTGCGATGAATTCATCGATACAGACAACAAACTCCTGATGGATCAGTGACCAAAGCGCTGGAGGGTCTGAGAGTCCTGTCTATAGAAATGAAAGAACACTCTGGTGTCGATAACCCTGTGGGACAATGGTTAGACAAAGTATTGGGAAAATGGAAAGGGATAATCATGTCAAGTTTAATCTCCATGGCAGTTTTTGTCTCAGTATTAGTCACGTGTGGATGTTGTTGCATACCCTGTATACGATCCCTCTGTAACAGACTTATCGTGGCAGCTATAGAAAAGAAAGATTTCAATCCTCCGCCGTACACCATGCCCTTATTGGCAAGCCAGGGAAAGGAATACTGTGATGAAAATGACGGTGACGACAACGAAGAGAACGAAGTTTGACCTCTGATTAATCAGAGGTCAAGAGAGGGATTAAAGGGTTTTCTATGTTTGTCTATGTTTGTAATAATCAAGTGTGAATTAATTAAGACACAGGAATATAACTTTGTGTACTAAAAGAACATGTTGACACGAGGAGAGGGGGTCGTTCCACCGGGACTCCCTGGGGGACACCCTGGGGGGAAGAACAAAGAACATTTGTCACAAGGAGAGGGGGTCTTCCTAGTGGGGCTTCCTGGGGGGAGACAGTCGCACGGGGTCATCGGTTGTGCAGAATATGCATGAGTGTTGTGTTACAGGGAACCAAAACGAGCAGCTGATTGGAGAAAGAACGAAGGGAGGAGACCTATATTGAACTGGGAGGCTGTCCCGAAGAAAGAAGACACACCTTACACATACACATATAAATATGCTGTAACACATTTGCACGTGGTTGTTGTTGTTTGCTCCTACTCCTCCAAGAGGATGCGTAAATAGAACAACCCGGCCGTGGTTGTTTGCTCCTGGGAGAGGATGCGTAAATAGAACAACCCGGCCGTTGTGTTTATTCTGATCAATAAAAGTTTCAACTTATTCTACAAGTCTGATCTCCGATTTTTGAGCACGTAAGGACATTTTCAAGGTCCATCAAAAGTCTTTCGCGACCTCTGGTTCCTACCTTCTTTAGATTAAGTAAAAACAGTAGGCAGTTTAGAAATATAAAAGTATTTAAGAACAGAAGTAAAAAAATATTAAAGAAGAGAAATATTAAAATCAAGGTAACTTAACATATGAATTAAAATTAAGTTAAGAGGGTGCTCTAATTAGGATTAGAACCCATATGTCTCATATTGGGCCATTGCAGTTACTCACTTTTTGCTGCCTGTTAATTATTTTCACTTAATTTTTTCATGCAATATCCTAGTACATTTGGAGAGGAAAATTAACTTGCTCAATTTATTGTGTATTATGATTCTGCAGATGGGTGCCTTTCATGGAAATATTACACTTTCTTAAAAGGTTTTTAGTATAATAATATCACTTATGTGAACATTTTGTGTTTCAGATGCCCATGTAAGGTTTCTCTTAAAATTTTCATAGAAGTACATTTATTTTTAGTTTATGTTTTAAAATAGTGAAGTAAAGGAAATTCATCCATAACTCTACATTTTGCTCATAAATGGACTCAAGAATATTAAAATATAAAAAATATTTTATGTTCTTGAAAGAGCTATCCCTTCTTACCCTCTTAGAAGGTTTAAAGTATAATTTGTTTGAATTAATGGTGCCTTGTATAACGCTACCCAGAGAAACAAATGTGTATGATAAATCCCCTTTAATGTTTGCACTAGCTACTGTATACAGGCCACCAGAGAACCATACAGACTTTATTAAACAGTTTGGTGATTGTACATCCGAGTTGGTTCTGGCAGAAGTGTCAATAAAGTGTTAATAGTTGGTGACTTCAATATCCATATTGATAATGAAATCGATGCATTGGGATCAGACTTTACAGATATTCTGAGCTCTATTGGTGTTAGACAACACGTTTAAGCAACTACTCATTGTTGAAATCATACTCTAGATTTAATATTGTCACATGGAATTGATCTTCATGCTCTTGACATTATACAGTAAAGGGATAATATTTCAGATCATTATTTAGTTTTGTGCTAACTTCATGTAGCCAAATTTTAAATTCTACTCCATTACCTCAACCACAAAAGATGACTTTGTAAGTTATCTTCCTTATCTGGATTCCGTAGCATATCAAAAACCTCAGAGCAACTTGATAATGTAACCAAAACTATGGGCTCTCTCTTCTCTAGCTTTTAAATTCTGTTGCTCCCTTATGTTTAAGGAAGATCAAGGAAAACAGTTTGACACCATGGTGTAATGAGCATACTCGCAGCCTAAAGAGAGCAGCCGGAATATGGAACGTAGGGGTATTTCGCACTACTTGGCGGGAAATTCACCTATCCTTTAAAAAAGCCTTAAGAACTTCTAAATTCAACTAATTTACCACTCTTTTAGAAGAAAACAAACATAACCCTAAGTATATATTAAACACAAAATCTAAACAAACCAAAAATAAAGCCTCAACAAGTGCAGAGATTTCCCAGCATCACAGCTGTAAAGACTTTATGAACTACTTTGCTTGTAAAAAGGAAACCATTAGTAAACAACAGACTGCTCACCCGGAATCTTCTTTTATTGTTGCGGGTGATTTTAATCACTGCAAACTGAAAACAGTGCTCCCAAAATTCCACCAGCATGTTTCCTGCCATACCAGAGAAGACAAAACTTTGGATCATGTTTACAGAAAACATTAATGGAGCTTACACAGGAACCACCCTATCCCACCTTGGACAGTCTGACCACCTTTCCTTGTTTCTCACATCCAAGTATTCACCCCTCATCAACTGTGTGAAGCCATCAGTGAGGACCATCAAAGTGTGGCCAACTGAAGCAGACTCTTTACTTCAGGACAGATTCCAACACACAGACTGGAGTATGTTTCCTTCTAAGGCAGCCGAGGGCTCTCATAGGGACATTGACACTTATACCTCCTCCGTACTGGATTACATCAACTACACCCTTGCTGATGTAACAACAGAAAAAAAAATTACAACATACCCTAATCAGAAGCCATGGATGAACAAGGAGGTGTGACTTCTGCTGAAAGCCTGCAACACCGCCTTCAGCTCAGATGACACCTACAGTACATCCAGGGCTAACCTGAAAAAGGGCATCAAGAAGGTCAAGTACTGCTACAAGCTGAAGGTGGAGAAACACTTTTCTAACTCTGACCCCCGACGCATGTGGCAGGGCATCCAGGCCATCACGGACTACAAGTCCAGCAACAGCACCACAACGGTCACGGACATCTCCTTTCTAAACGAGATAAATGACTTTTATGCTTGCTTCAACAGCGACAGCAAGGAGACGGCCACCAGAATCATAACCTCACCAACCTCTTAAACTCACCTTCACAGATGTTCATACTGCACTGAGCCGGATCAACGCACGCAAAGCTGCCGGCCCAGATGGTATTCCTGGCTGTGTGCTTAGGGCATGTGCGGAGCAGCTTGCATGGGTCTTCACAGACATTTCCATCAAGTCCACATCCATCGTACCAGTGCCGAAACACTTGTCCCCAATGTGCCTGAACAACTATCGCCCCATAGCACTCACACCCATCATCATGAAGGGCTTCGAGCGACTTGTCCTAGCACACCTCAAAGGCTGCATGCACAGTTCTGCACTCTGCACTCACACACTTGGACAATAACAACACTTATGTACGAATGTTGTTAGTTGACTTTAGTTCAGAATGTAACACAGTTATCCCCTCCAAGCTGACGACTAAACTTGGAGACCTCGACATTAGAGATCAGGCCACACCCAGTCCACCACCATCACACTTTACAACGGCATACCACAGGACTACGTGCTGAGCCCATTCCTCTACTCCCTTTACACCCATGACTGCAAGCCCGTGCATGGATCCAACTCCATCATTAAGTTTGAAGACAACACCACGGTGATGGGCCTCATCAGTGACAACGGTGAAACTGCCAACAAGGAAGAGGTACAGCACCTGGCCACATGGTGTGCTGACAATAATCTGGTTCTGAGCACCACCAAGACCAAGGAGCTCATACTAGACTTCAGGAAGCTGAAGGGACGCAAGCACGACCCAATCCACATTAACAGGATGGTTGTTGAGCGTGTCTCCAGCTTCAAGTTCCTGGGAACCACCATCTCTGAGAACCTGTCCTGGAACTCTAACACCCCCAGCCTGGTCAGGAAGGCTCACCAGCGCCTCTTCAGCCATCCTTGTGAACTTTTACAGGTGTGCGATCGAGAGCATCCTGACCAGCTGTATCACAGCCTGGTATGGGAACTGCTCAGTGGCTGACCGCAAAGCGCTGCAGAGGGTGGTGAAAATTGCCCAACACATCACAGAAACAACACTTCCTGCTATTGCGGAGGAAATGCTGTCTTCGTGGAGCTGGCAGCATCCACAAGGACTCGCTCACCCGGTAGACTGTTTACTCTCCTGCCCTCCGGGAGGTGCTTCAGGAGCCTCCTGACAAGGACCACAAGATTAAGGGACAGATTTTTCCCTACAGATTTTTCCCTGTCTCCTTACTGAACTCTTCCCTCTGACATCACCTCAATCCTCACCACACACACAGACTCCCCCCCCCCTCTCCAACACTACACCTACTTATTACTTATTTATTTTAAATATTCATCACAATAACCAGTTGTTACATGCACTAATAACTGTTCTCTGAGTAACACTGGACAATCCATTTGCACACTGTAATATTCCAAATGCACTTTCCCATCCACTGCAATACTGTAAATTATGTTCATAGTTCTGTCTATAGTGTACATAGACTTTTACATAATCTATAGGATGTTCATAGCACACCTGCCTGTATATCTGCTTGTATATTTAAAAGAGGTGGGCATAGATACTTTTTTAATCTAGATTTATCTCACTGTAAACTTGAAATTAATCTAGACATTAATCTTGGCATTTACTACAGCCGTTAAAACAATCCCTAGGCTGAACCAATCACAACAATCTCTCAGGACTCAAGATCATGATTTAGATAACATCGCCCACCTCTTAGGATGACAACGTGGTGTGTCACATACTGCCGGACAACAGTGAGGAGACAGCCGACGATGACTCGAGATTGTTAATGGAAGCGAGTGCTATGTCCACTCATATTGAAGGGTTCGAGGCCAGAGAAGGGTGTTTTGCAGATCTCGCATAAAAAATCCTTAAAGGGTGATAACTGTGTCACTTCAACATCTAGTAAATGTTAAACTCAAGCAAGACTGTCTTGGGTGCAAAATCAACCATCTGAATAAGCTGCAGCACTCCTGTATCTACTTTTCAGCCTGCACTTTGGGGAGTTTGCCTGCAAGCTGCTCAACGTACACTTTGCAAATTTGTGGCAACCGCGTTGCAATGCTACGGATCATGAATTAAAAGATGAACAATATATTGTCTTGAGACTAGAAGAAATAAGGTTAAACCTTCAGGATAAGAAACCTGAAAAAAGTTTTTTTGATGCTGTCAATTACTGGTAAATCGCCATGTAATCAAGATGGGAAGCTCCTGCGGATGTCAAAATTTCATAACCTCTATATTAAACCACCATTACAGAGGAAAGATAGTGTGCTTGATGCATAAGATAATCAAAGATTCTGGTGGCAACGAAAGCTTTCGTCTATCAAATTACAAGACAACATGTCTATTGGAGAAGCGTGTAGATCAGCTCGAGTACACTTGTAGGAGAACTTGCGTTTTCAACATTGTTTACTGAATTACCCGTTGCGTGAGTACAACCTGTTGCTAACGAAAGTGTAAGCTATTAGATAGAAATACAGTCCTAGTTTCATATAGCAAGTGTTAATTTGTTTTATTTTAGTTAAATTCATTGCTGTGCCATAAAGAGCCATCAAGTTGTTATTGTTATTGTTTAAATCCGTTGAAATCGTCATCGCAGAGCTATTTGTGGTTTCAGTCAGAGCCATTGGTTTATGATTGCCAGGCCATCGAGGCTATTGTTGTGATAATTTACAAGGCGCATTCAGCTCTTTTCACTGATTGCATAATTAAGTGAGTATTTAAGCGTTGTATCTGCGCTAACGCGTCAGCGTGAGCGTCAGCCCTCGTGTGAAGACCGACGAGAGTAAAGACCAGCGACTCTACCTGTGCGACTCCACCGAGCAGAGACACCGACAGGGCACCTGAGTATTATTGTATCTTTCAAAAATCTGCGTTTCCGTATTTTTTGCTTGTATTTTTAAACACTTATTGCCTTTATTGATTTCAAGTACTTCTAATTACTGAACTAGCTCTTAGCTCTTGTTTTCTTCTTATTTATTCTCATTTCCTCTCCTCTTTTATTTACCACTTAACCATGTGTCACAAAATTCTCACTGTTACTAATACTCGAAAACCCTCTGGGTCACGTCGCAGGACACGCAACACTGATAACCTGCGTGCCATCCCTACATCTGACTCTTCTGCACTCACTATTCCTATAGGCTTATGGAACTGCCAATCTGCTGTCAACAAAGCTGACTTTATTCCTGCCATGGCTAAACATTCTAGTCTCTGTGTTTTAGCACTCACTGAAACCTGGATAAAACCAGAAGACAGTACAACACCGACTGCCCTCTCTACTAACTATGCATTCTCCCACACCCCACGCTCTTCTGGTAGAGGGGGGGGGGGGGGAACTGGTCTACTTCTTCCTACTGGATGGAGATTTAAAATACTTCCACCTTCGGGTGGCAACACCTCTTTTGAGTCACACATAGTTTCTATAACTCATCCACTCAATATCATTTTTGTGGTAGTATATCGTCCTCCAGGTCAGCTTGGACATTTTCTAGAGGAGTTCTCCTGTCATCGTTTCCGGAGGATGGGACACCTCTTGTGATCCTAGGAGATTTCAACATCCACCTGGAGAAATCCTCAGCTACTGACCTCACTGCATCGTTTGACCTCACTCGCATGCCCACGTCGCCGACCCACAAGTCCGGTAACACACTTGATCTTGTCTACACAGGCTACTGCTCCACGTATCACACTCAAGTAACACCACTGCACACATCCGATCATTTTCTCGTCACACTTCACCTCGACGTGACAACATCCGACACTCCTTCCCCTTCCTCCCTTGTTACCTTCAGGCATAACCTACGCACGCTCTCTCCTCTCACCCTATCCTCCGCTGTTTCCTCTATGCTCCCTCCTCCTGATCAGTTTGCTCTACTTAGCACTGACAATGCCACTCACCTCCTATGCTCTACACTAACATCCTGCTTGGACAATTTATGCCCGCTTACATCTCGACCAGCCCGTGCCAAACCTTCAACACCTTGGCTCTCTCATGTCCTTCGGGAACACAGAACCAAGCTCAGAGCAGCTGAGAGAAAATGGCGCAAATCTAATGACCCTGCAGATCTCTCTCTCTATCAAACTCTTCTCTCTTCTTTCTCTGAGGATGTCTCAGTCGCTAAGACTCAGTTCTACCAGGCAAAAGTAAACAGCCCAACTGACTCTCGCGCTCTCTTTAAGACCTTCTCTGCTCTACTCTGTCCTCCCACCCCCCCTCCCTCGTCGGACCTAACAGCTGATGACTTTGCTTCCTTATTTGTGAAGAAGACCACCGCTATCAGCAATCAGTTTTCCGCTCCACCACCGCTGGACCATCTTCCGGCTCCTTTGACCACCTCCCTCCGCTCTTTCTTTCCGTTGAGTGAAAACGACGCTGCGAGAATCATCGTGTCGAATCACCCTACTACCTGCTCGCTGGACCCCATCTCCACCCATCCCCTGAAAGACATCTCTCCTTCGGTCATTCCTGCAATTACTCACATCATCAACTCATCGCTCGACTCCGGCACATTTCCTACTGATTTCAAAGAAGCCCGGATCACCCCTCTGTTGAAGAAACCCTCGCTGAATTCCGCACTTCTAGAGAACTACAGACCAGTCTCTCTACTGCCCTTCATCGGAAAGACCCTGGAACGTGTCTTCTCAGATCAACTCTCGGCCTACCTTACTCTACACAACCTCTTGGACAGCAACCAGTCAGGCATCAAGAAAGGACATTCTACAGAGACAGCTCTGCTCTCAGTTGTTGAAGACCTACGACTGGCAAGGGCGGCCTCCATGTCATCCGTTCTCATCCTGCTAGACTTATCCGCTGCTTTTGACACCGTTAACCACAGTATTCTCCTTTCGACTCTCAAGGAAATGGGCGTCTCCGACAAGGCTCTCCAATGGTTCGTATCCTACCTCTCGGGTAGATCCTTAAACGTTTCGTGGGGAGGTGAAGTTTCAGAACCACAACATCTTGACACCGGTGTACCTCAGGGTTCAGTTCTTGGTCCGTTGCTCTTCTCGGTCTACATGACATCACTGCGATCAGTCATTCGTAAACATGGCTTCTCCTACCACTGTTATGCGGATGACACGCAACTCCACCTTGCGTTTCATCTGGAAGATCAGACGATTTCGACCCGAGTCTCAGCATGTCTGAGCGACATCTCCTACAACTTAATCTTGTGAAAACGGAACTTCTTGTCATCCCTGCCGACCCAAAGACTCGTCACGATCCCTCTATCCAACTAGGAGCATCAACCATTGTGCCCTCCAGGTCTGCGAGAAACTTGGGAGTAATCATCGATGATCAGCTCAACTTCACAGATCATGTTGCCGCGACTGTCAGATCCTGCAGATTCATGCTTTACAACATCAGGAAGATCAGACAGTTTCTCACAGAATACTCCACACAAATCCTGGTTCAAGCTCTGGTCCTGTCCAGGCTAGATTACTGCAATGCGCTGCTTGCTGGACTCCCGATGTGCACAACTAAACCTCTGCAGATGATTCAAAATGCAGCGGCAAGAGTGGTGTTCAAGGAACCAAAAAGGACCCATGTAACACCTCTCTTCATAAAACTACATTGGCTTCCGGTAGCAGCTCGCATTGAATTTAAATGTCTTCTCATTGCCTACAAGACCACCACCGGTTCAGCACCCACTTACCTTAACTCACTAATGCAAAGGTATAGACCATCAAGGTCTCTGCGCTCCGCAAATGAGCTGAGACTTGTGGTACCAGCTCAAAAGGGTAAGAAATCTCTCTCTTGAACGTTCTCTGCTTCAGTTCCTCGATGGTGGAACAATCTGCCTTCGATCTCTATCTTCAAAAAACACCTAAAAACTCAACTTTTCCAGCTACATCTAACTCACTAACTCACTACTTTTCTAACCTACTCACTCTATCAAAAAAAAAAAAAAAAAAAAAAAAAAAATTATATATAACTCGGTAGCATTGCTGTAGCACTTGTTAACCTATTGTTGTATCGGCTATTTACCGCTTCATTGTCTCCTCGACTATTGTAAGTCGCTTTGGAAAAAAGCGTCTGCTAAATGACTAAATGTAAATGTAAATGTATTGTTAGAGAATTTTCAGATTTATGGACAGATATGACTAACTACACCATTATCTACTCTGAACCGGTCTGTGTGAGAGTCAAAAAAGTTTTGTATAACATGACAAACTCTAGCAATGAGATGTTACAGAGGTTATAAAGTCTTATAACATGCTGTCGAACCCCGGCTCTTCAGAAGGTAAAAAACCTTTAAAAGAGGAGCGTCAGGCTGATGAAGGAGCAGATTTCCGAATGGCTGTCAGGAAAGGGCACTTACATGTTGCATAGATGTATTTAGTAAGTACGCATTGACACGCATGGATAAGAATAAGATAGATTCCGAGTTAACTAGAGCCTTTCAATATATATTGGAAGAGGAGCACACCCCCAAGAAATTGCTGATGGACAGAGGAAAGAAGTTTTTTAACAAAAATTTTAAAGATTTGGTGAAAAAGAACAAGATATATAATTTTGCTACAGTCACGATTTGAAGGCGAGCTTAGTTGAGCAATTCAACAGAACTTTAAAAAGTATGATATTGAGATTTTCAACAGTTACTAATTCCCGTCAAAACATAGAGGTTTTACGTTTCTAAAGCAAGACAAGACACCTCTCAAGGCTACAATACCAGTTACCACAGAAGTATAAAACTGAAGCTGATCTACGTCCGCAGAGAAAATCAGGGGGTGGTGTTTCAAAACCTGTATGGTAATACAAAGAAAGGAAATTGCTCCCTTAAATTTTAAGGATTTCTGAAGCGAGAGGGATGTCTGCTTGAACAAATTTATGCAGAATTTTCTTTTGCTATGGCAGCGTGCATAGTTTCTACGCTACGCTACCATGCAACACTTTTTTGTCAGTATCTAGTTACAGAACCAAACTAGCTTCAACCATCAATTTCAAAGAACTATGACAGGTCGGGTTGTGTGAGATTGAATATCCTAAAAGCTTGTACAGTTTTCACGATTCACATTCATCACACCCGCACGTAACAGACATCGCTCCAAACATTGACAGACCCATAAACAAGGACTTATTTGTTTCGAAAGGATTGAATATAAACCCTGGCTACTACGCTAATGTTCAGGTCGTGATTCAAGTGTTAAAGATCATATGCTATATACAATTTTTTTTTTTTACAATTTTTTTTTAGAACTCATAGTTCTAAAAAAAACACACCGTTCTCGAGAAAAACACAAAAAGAGACAGTTCTCGAAAAAAAACACATATTTAGAAGTTCTGCCATTGTAAGCTGTATCAGAGTCTGATTTTTGGAGTTTTTCAATGTCGGGACCGTCGAAGACGACTTGGACTTCAACAACACCTTAATCTTTCTCAGGCTAACCCTCACGAGCCCGAACGAACGTGACATCCCTAACCCCTTTCGCAAGTTGATGTGATCCTCGGAGACCGGTTGATCTCACAGAGCTCAAACATGTACCCTTATAGATGCATTATCAAGTGTTTAATGAAATACAGTAAAGATGCATTGGAAACGCTATTCGTACCAGTTTCACAAAGATAATGGGGGGAGGGGGGTCACATAAATGACAATGACCCCTTAGCCCGAAACAGAGGTCTGATGAAATGGTCTCTGTACACAAACTGCAGCTAGGTGGTTGAGTTACTAGCACCTAATAGAAAAAAAAAATTCAAGAGAAACTTATGCTAATGGGTGTCAACCTTAAAATACGTTTGATCAGAGCCATAGATAAATTCTGTCTGATGAGAAGGAACAATGTGGCCTGCAGAGTCAAAATTGTCTCACAGTGTCACAATCTCTAGTTTTAAGTTGTCTTGCATTTCTATGTGTCACTTGTCCTGTATCTCTTCCTGCTGCTGTGCAGCTAATTAGCTTAACTCACTGCTCTAGGTGTCTTGTTAACCTGCACCTGCTGGTCATTCTCTGCGTTCTATTTAACTGTGGGGTCTGTGATCATTCCCTGTTGGTCTGTTGTATGCACTTTGTGTCTAGCTGTGTTTGTACCTGTTGTTTTACAATCTTTGTTTGCACTCTGTCCAGGGGTCTCGGACAAGGACTTAATTCGTTCACTATCTCTACCAGTAAGGCTGGACGTAGAGCCTCTTTGAGACAAGCACAGGGAGTGCAACGCTATCTCCAGTTTTTGTTCACCAGGCACTTAGCCGTGCTACTTTTTGGTACGTTTATGTTTGTTTTATGGTTTCTGCCAATAAACTAATTGTTTTGCTCCAATCCGCTTTTGAGTACTTCACCCCTGTGACAGAACAGACCAACTAAGAATGGACTCAGCGGGAGATCTGGATATCCGCCGAGCTATCGCTAACCAGGGAGCCCTGCTGGGGCATCAACAAGTGGAGATGAGTGCCACTCGTCAGACACTGGCTACTCTGTCACAACTACTCACAGTGGTCACCCAACGCCTCGCTCAGATTCTTGCCAGCCCACTAGAGATTCCGGTTACTGAAGCACCAGTTCTGGAGGAGGACTTCCGTTTACGCCGTTCTGAGCGGGCTTGCCGGGCACATCCAGGATGAGATCTACTCTCTGGAACTCCCCACAGAGCTAGATCAACTTATTGAACTTGCCATGCGGGTCGACTTCCGCATTATCCTCCGGTCACCTCATCACAGGAGGATTGCAGTAGAGGCGCACTCCAAGCTGTCATCCATTGTACAGACCTCAGCACAACCTCAAATCATTCCGCCTGAGGAGGAACCAATGCAGATTGGCCGTGCTCGTCTTTCAGCGTGGGAACGGAACTACCGCATCACAAACGGCCTGTGCCTTTCCTGTGGAGAGTCGGGGCATGTCGTCAGTGTCTGCCCAGTCAGTAAGCAACTTCCTTCTAGAGGAGCATCATTAAGGGTAGGCTCTACACGTCATGGTCCTACCACCTTTCCGGTGGTCATTCAGTGTGGGGGACAGAGTTACTCGGCCAATGCCCTCATAGACTCCGGAGCGGAGGGGGACTTTATGGATATTGAACTGGCAAGGAGCCGGAATATTCCCACTGCTCCTCTGACCGAGACAATTTCTGCTAAGACACTCTGGGGCACCCCTCTGACAAGGATCACTTCAGTTACCGGTCTCGTGCGATTAACCACTTCAGGCAACCACACTGAGGAGATTCGCTTTTCCCTTATCTGCTCCCCCTCCGCCCCTATCGTTTTAGGGCATACATGGCTCACCAAACATAATCCTCTTATCGACTGGATTCACCATGTGGTTGTCGAGTGGAGCTCTTTTTGTCTGTCTCAGTGTTTGTTCTCTGCCTTGCCACCCCTAACTCCCACCCCTCTGTTACAGGATGAGCCGGTGAACCTGGCGGGTGTTCCGTCAGTCTACCACGACTTGAGAGCGGTGTTCAGGTCTCGGGCAGCATCTCTCCCTCCGCACCGCCCATACGACTGTGCTATTGAATTGTTGCCAGGCACTTCTCCCCCTAAGGGGCGTCTTTACTCTCTTCCCGGACCCCTGAGAGAGGCTATGGAGAGATATATAGGGAAGTCCCTGTCAGCTGGGATTATTCGCCCCTCGGCCTCTCCTGCTGGGCTAGGTTTTTTCTTCGTGGGAAAGAGGGATGGCTCGCTCCGGCCCTGCATTGACTATCGGGGGCTGAATGACATCACTGTAAAGAATAGTCACCCTTTGCCACTGATATCCTCAGCCTTCAAACTCTTGCAGGGTGCAACAATTTTTACTAAATTAGACCTACGAAACGCATATCACCTGGTTAGGATTAGAGAGGGGGATGAATGGAAGACCACTTTTAACACACCCACAGGCCATATTGAATACCTCGTTATGCCTTTCGGCCTTTCAAACTCACCTTGTTAACAATGTGCTTAGGGACATGATTGATCATTTTGTGTTTGTCTACCTTGACGATATTTTGATTTTCTCCCAGAACGACAGGACCATGTCCAGCATCTCAGGCAAGTTCTACAGCGCCTGCTAGAGAATCGCCTGTTCGCCAAGGTGGAGAAATGCGAGTTTCACGCTAGGTCAGATCCGTTCCTGGGATTTATTCTATCGCCAGAGGGCATTCAGATGGATCCTGCCAGGGTAAAAGCAGTTGCAAATTGGCCCACCCCAGAGAACCGTCGAGCTATTCAACGTTTCCTGGGGTTTGCCAATTTTTACAGACGATTTATTCGAGGCTTCAGCCAGATTGCTCTGCCTCTAACTAGTCTGACCTCCACTCTCAAACGCTTTGTTTGGTCCGAACAGGCCCAGGTAGCTTTTGATAGATTAAAGAGTCTTTTTGTTTCCGCTCCCATTCTTTGCAATCCTGATCCTTCCCACCAGTTTATTGTGGAGGTGGATGCCTCAGAGGAGGGAGTGGGAGCTGTATTATCTAACGATCGGCGTTAGACAACAAGGTACACCCCTGTGCGTTTTTCTCCCGTCGTCTTACCCCATCAGAACACAACTATGATATTGGGAACAAGGAGTTACTGGCAGTTAAGCTGGCGCTGGAGGAGTGGCGCCACCGGTTAGAGGGTGCTAAGACCCCTTTTCTGGTTTGGACCGACCACAAGAATTTAGAATATCCGCTCGGTTAAGAGACTAAATTCTCGTCAGGCTCGCTGGGCTCTCTTTTTTGGACGCTTCAATTTTGTAATTTCCTATCGCCCAGGCAGTAAGAATGGTAAACCTGATGCGCTCTCACGGATGTTCGAGACTCAGACTGTTTCCCCCTCCCCTGTGTCTGTCATACCACCCGACCGGGTGGTAGTGGCGGTCACCTGGGGAGTGGAGTCCCAAGTTCGTGAGGCGCTTAAGGCAGTCACCGTTCCAGCAGGATGTCCAGAAGATTTATTATTTGTTCCCAGATCGGTCCGAACCAGCGTCCTCCAGTGGGGGCACTCTTCTGCGCTTGCTTGTCACCCAGGTGCTGTACGTACTCTTTCACTAGTCAAGCAGAGGTTTTGGTGGCCATCCATGGCAAAGGATACTCGCAAGTTCATAGCAGCCTGCCCAGTCCCACATTGCCTTGGACTTTGTCACAGGGCTTCCCCCTTCCCATGGCAATACGGTGGTCCTAACCGTTGTAGACAGATTTTTGAAGGCAACCCATTTTATTCCCCTCCCCAAATTACCTTCAGCAAGGGAGACAGCGGCCATAGTCTTAGACCATGTCTTCCGGATTCGTGGTCTTCCTGTGGAAGTGGTTTCTGACAGGGGTCCCAAATTTGTTTCCAAGTTTTGGACTGAGTTTTGTCGACTTCTGGGGGAGACCGCCAGCTTGTCCTCAGGTTACCAGGTGGGTACCACCCACAGACCAATGGTCAGTCCGAGCGAGCCGATCAAGACTTAGAGCGAGTCCTACGCTGTGTCACGTCAGCCGAACCATCATCTCGGAGTCTCAGATTAGCCATGGTTGAGAACGCACACAACTCTCTCCCGGTTTCATCTACAGGGTTATCACCTTTCCAGTGCTGTTTAGGCTACCAGCCCCCATTATTACCCTCACAGGAGTCAGATTCCAATGTACCATCCGCACATGCATTTCTCCGTAGGTGTCTCCGTACTTGGAGAATCCCTTATCCGCACTGGTAGACGCAACAAGGCAGCAGCTGACCGTCACCGCTCCAAACACCCACATTATGTCTGCGGGCAGAGGGTTTTGGCTATCTGCCTCTGATTTACCTCTCCGGCTGCCCGCACGTAAGTTGGGCCCCAAGTTTATTGGGCAATTTCAGATCACCAAGGTACTTAACCCGGTGACGGTTCGGCTAAGGTTACCTCCCATGCTAAAGAGAATTCACCCAGTGTTTCATGTTTCTAAGATCAAGCCCGTAGTATGTTCCCCTCTACAGGCCCAGACATCTGCCCCTCCACCTCCAAGAATGGTTGAGGGGTCACCCGCCTACACTGTACGCCGGCTTCTTGATATGAGACAACGGGGCAGAGGCCATCAGTTTTTGGTAGACTGGGAGGGCTACGGCCAGGAGGAGAGGTGCTGGATTCCGACGAAGAGGCATCCTTGAGGGAGGGAATTCTGTCACAATCTCTAGTTTTAAGTTGTCTTGCATTTCTATGTGTCACTTGTCCTGTATCTCTTCCTGCTGCTTTGCAGCTAATTAGCTTAACTCACTGCTCTAGGTGTCTTGTTAACCTGCACCTGCTGGTCATTCTCTGAGTTCTATTTAACTGTGGGGTTTTTTGATCATTCCCTGTTGGTCTGTTGTATGCACTTTGTGTCTAGCTGTGTTTGTACCTGTTGTTTTACAATCTTTGTTTGCACTCTGTCCAGGAGTCTCGGACAAGGACTTAATTCGTTCACTATCTCTACCAGTAAGGCTGGACGTAGAGCCTCTTTGAGACAAGCACAGGGAGTGCAACGCTGTCTCCAGTTTTTGTTCACCAGGCACTTAGCCGTGCTAGTTTTTGTTACATTTATGTTTGTTTTATGGTTTCTGCCAATAACTAATTGTTTTGCTCCAATCCGCTTTTGAGTCCTTCACCCTTGTGACACACAGTCCCTTTTTGTCAAGAATGTGACCGTATCACCACCTGTGAGACTGGGCCACGTCCAGGCTCTGCTCACTACCACTGCAGAGTATCCGATAGATAGAGTTGTCTTAAAACTTTTTCTATTACAGCAGATGCCGTGTTTTGAATAAAGAAAATTTGTTTTTTTGTGTATGGTAGTTAATGACGCATTTCAATCATTCAATCCCGACTTGGAGCACTTATCTCGTCCAGTACGGGAGCATAAGGCTAGAAGCGTGGTTAATTAAGGCTCGATCGCACACACTGCTGATCGTTTTATGCAGTGTTCAATTCGATAATACAAATTTCTAATCGCAGACAGATCCTGGTTGAATATTATTGATCTAAAAATGAACACATTACAACTCGTGCGATCATGAAAAAAATCCACTTCTTTTCTCTATGTTCTTCTAAGCGATCTTTCCAGCTGAAAGACCTATCATAAGCTTGCCTGAAAAGACTATCATCAACACGCATCCTTTGGAGTTACTGGGCGAACACTGGCTTGCCATTTCTTTTGCTCAAGAGTTGACCGCTTGTTTTGGTCATCCGTGGTATGATGACCGTATCCCCTTCACCATAAAAAACTTTCTTGCATCCAACAGCTAAGACGTGTTATATTCAGGCAGAAATGGACAGGATTTTACATCAGAGGTTTGCGTGCAGCACTGCTTGTTCTTTCTCTTTCAATTAGCCAAAGGATGGATTTCGCTATTTATTAAAAAGTTGTGGGTAAAACGTTCTAATGAAAACATCCTTCCATGCATTCAGTGGGTGCAAACTTGTAATTCTTTGAAAGATTTATCTTTTTTACTGATTTTTCTTACGATTTGTATACGATGAACATCAAAATTCTAACCACACGCATTGGTCAATAGAAAGCGATTTAAACATCGGACGTGAAACTTTGGATTGAGGTGTCAAAGTCACTTTTATTGTCCCATCACCGCAGTACATGTGTTCTGGTGAGTGAAATTCTTGGGAGTTTGCTATAGAAGAAATTGTAGTAAAAGTTAACATGTAACATATAATACAGACTTCAAGCATAAATTATGCGGAGCTCGCAACACGTGTGGGATTACAAATTTAAGAATATTCTTAAAATATGCAGATTTGTCCTTTCACTCCTAACGGGGCGAGCACGGGAATGGGGTGTTGCCGTCTGGGAGAACCAGGCCCCATGCTGCCGGTCCTTCGGGGCTTTTTGGGAGGAGATGACCGTGCTGTTTGACAGGTCAGCCCGGAGAGATGAGGCGGCTGCCCCAATTGCTCTCATAGGGAAGGAGCTCCATCACCGATTACTCCATCAAGTTCAAGACGCTGGCGGCCACCTGTGAATGGAATCCGGAAGCCCTGCGTGCTCGTTTTCTTGATGATCTCAGTTCAACCGTAAAGGACGAGTGTTCAGTAAGTCGCGGGCTACCTAGCTCCCTCCGCATTCCCGTGCCATAGAACTTGGCCCAGGCACTTCACCGCCCAGGGGTCACTTATTTTCCCTGTCTAGTCCTGAAAGAGAGGCGATGCATAAATAAAATGTTCTCAACAGCTCGTGAAGTGTTCTATTAAATCATTCGCACTGTGCATTGCCTATGACTATATGGACACAGTCGACACAACTCAGATATCACCTCGCTTTCAAAATGTCTTCCTTGACCTGAGTGTAACCTCTCTGGCACAGCCTTCATAAACCATTCTTTAAGTACACTTTGGCTGTAGTGTCCGCCCGCTGGTCCAATGAAGACATTCTCACAACCATACGAGGCAGGTTCGTTACTGATTACTGTATAATCCACTGCCACCACTTCAAAAGGCATTGTGGCTAACATGGACAGCCGTTAAAGTTAGTGAAATGAAAGAGAGAGAGAGCGGCAAAGTTGGTTATTCACACATTTAATGGCTGATACACTATAATGCGTGCCTCTCATACATGAGAGTAAACTCTTTCATGGTGTTACAAATAAAAGTGAAGGTCAAATAAAAGCAAGAAGGTAGAGTGAACTTATCATCCATATTGTTCTCATTGAACTGTCCTGTAGTCATTCTACGTCATCTCTACGTCATACATCGGACGTACACATTTTACGTGATCAGTCTCTTAAGGGCACCTCAAAATTTAATGTAATGTATGCAGAAACACATATCTTTGGCCGTTACAGATTCCCCGCCGGCAAGAAAAGGCTGCCCCCAGCCATACACAACATAAGGACAACCTTCCAATTCAGTGTCATACATGAAACCCGGGATATCAATCAACCTTGTACTTGTTTTACATACAGTAAGCAACAACTGGCATACATGACATTTACACAAAATGCTCTTAAAAGACCCATCAATTAGAAAATAAATATTTTGCAAGCAAGCCATATGTGCAAGACAATTTTCTCTTTTTTTCTATTCAACATACATTGATTGTCAAGGAAAGAACACAGTTCTAGCTTGTAAGAACAAACAGTGCTCTCACTTTTTCCTGATCTGGAAGGATACCACTTGGACAGACACGGTATACTAGAAAGGTGAGCTCGCTGCAATAAAACTGACATTTTGCGAGTTTAATAGTCAACCCAGTGGACTTCAGCTGTGAAAGGACTTCCCTGAGATCATCAAGATGCTGCTCGAAAGTGGGTGAAGCAACAACAATTTCATCCAAGTAGACTGCACAGCACCTGTAAATAAGACCAGCCAATACACTATTCATTAGTCTCTGAAATGTCAATGGCGCATTGCAATGACCAAATGGAAGCACACGGAAATGAAATAGGCCGCAATGTGAAACAAAAGCAGTTTTAGGTTTTGCGTCATCAGCCCTGGGGCCTCATTTATAAAAGTGTGCGTAGGATCCTTACTAAAACTCTACGTATGCACAAAAGCCAAAAAGAGCGTACGCAAAAAAATATTCAGATTTATAAAAGCATGCGTACGCACACCTGCACGCAATTTTCACTTTATAAATCACAACCTAGCGGATAATCTGCGCACGCAAAAAAAACCTCTTGTACCGCCCTCTATCCGCCCACATTTAACCATATATAGACAATGCAAATGAGCTCAGTGGACATGCATATTAAAAAGAGAGCGAGGAAATATAAAAATATGTGTTTTTAAAACAAAATCATGACGGCAATGGACAGCAAGGCAGAACTAGAGTTTCTTGTGAGTTAGGTGGATGAATGAAGGTGATTTTATATGATGGAATTACTAATAAAAATAATATTCAGAGTGGACACATCACTGCTGCGGTAAACAGAACCGATCCAGATATAAAAGAGAAGTATTTCCGATCTTAAGATGGGAATAAAGAAACGGTTTGTCTCTCACTGACAGAATGTGTGGGCGACTGGTGAGGGCAAAGGTGCCCCCGATTCTCTGCCAACCCAGTGTGTGTGGCATTGTGTCTGAGAGAGAGAGACACCTGTGTGTGTGGCATTGTGTCTGAGAGAGAGAGACACCTGTGTGTGTGGCATTGTGTCTGAGAGAGAGAGACACCTGTGTGTGTGGCATTGTGTCTGAGAGAGAGAGACACCAGTGTGTGTGGCATTGTGTCTGAGAGAGAGAGACACATGTGCTGATACAGGGGAACCTGGTAAATAACTTTATTGCTGGCGTGCTCAATTAAATAAAATAAATCACACAATTGGTTTAGTTCTTATTCTTGCAGCGCAGAGTCTGCGGGGTCTCTGGAGTTTCCTGAGGTCCCCAGCACAAGTGCGGGAGTCCCGTGCCATACACACGGCTGGAAGTGGACGGGTGCTGACCGAGGCTGTTCTGCAGACCCCATTAATGCAATTACTCTCATCGCAGATGAGCTTAAGCAAATAAGGGTTGTGCTGGGTGACATTGCATCTTCATTAAAGGATCTTGTTTAAAAAATGAACCTTTGCACTGTTGTTCTTCAAAAACTGCGCATTACTCCCTGACGGAGTCTTGCTCCCTGATGATGTCCTGCATGTTTTGGGGGGGGGGTCAGGCTCTTCACGCTGGTGTTGTGGGTCCCTCTGAAGTCTGCCATCCATTGGCATAATCTGCCAGCAGTGCCAGCGCATCCATCAATCAATCAATCTTTTATTTGTCACAGACACTGTTACATGCCGTGAAATGGCACCCCTCGGACCATAAACACATATCACATTCAAGGGAAGACAGATCCGAGAGGTAGTACAGAGAAAAAGGAACAACATGATACACAAGGAAAGTTGGCTCAAAAAAAAGAACCCCTCTCAGACTGTCCTACAGTAGGGCAGTGTGAGACCCGGGAGACAAAAAAGCCCTTGCACTAAGCACATAAACTGGACATGACATTGCAATGGGGAGGGGGACAGGGAATTGAGGTGTCCAATGTGGGCAACAGCCATCTGCCCCTGCAGCTATGGAGTACAGCGCTGGATCCAGACCCGCCTGCCCACACCAGAGGAGATAAGCATGCGAAGGCGTGGGATGGGGGTAGAGGTAAAGTCCTTGGAATGGGTACAGGAAATCAGAGAGTCTCATTATCTTGTTCTCGTGGGGGTTGCATATCTTCAGCACAGGCCTTGGCCAAGGCTGTCTGAAAGGGTTGTCGCCGAAAACAAATTCTTCTTCTTAAAATTTGGGACGATATCTGCTAGTTTTCGCAGTTATCTAATGTCCATCACTGGTCGCCATTTCAGCCAAATTCCTTTGCAAAGTTTCTAGTCTCTCCAAGATGTTTTCCATTTTGCGGTCGATGTTATCCATTCTCCGGTCCATAGCCACCCCGTTGTTATCCATTTGTGGTCTATGGCCACTATAGCCGCTCCGTTGTTTTCCAGTTTTTGGTCTATGACCACCGTGATGTTTTCCAATTTCCCATCCATTGCCGCAGCATGAGTACTAGCAGCTTTGCCCATCTCAGTCTCAATCCATCCGGTCAACTTGCTGGGGCTTTGATCATTGACCGCTTTTATCACTCGTCGGTTCCACAGGGTCCCACCTAATCCAATCAGTAGAATCCCTGCTACCACAGCTCCTAATATGTAGATATCTTCAACATCCTTCAGGGACAATGTCGCCAGGCACATGATGCCCCACTTCTCCCTCCTGTCCATCATGTATCCAGCTGCAAATGTTCCTTCAGGACAACTGGGTTCCCCCGAACCCCGGCTTCTCGTCGAGAAGAGGGTGTCAATTGCGCTCAGAGACCAGCTAATCAAATCCATTATTCCTTTTCTGTTTCGAGAGCAGGGCAAAGAGAGTCTCAGGACAGAGTAACAAGACAAAGCAAGCAGTTAGGAGAGATAAGGGAGAGGAGAGGGAAAAGATGCGACCGCCTTCACCAAGAGCCAAACGAGCATCATGCATCATACAATAATATATTGAAGTGTTGCTGCAGTAGACTACTTATGTTTTCAGTGATCATATTTAATCATTAACAACTTCATGTTAATCACATGAGTGATAGGCGAACATCCATTTAAGGATGGATGTGAAAGAAATTACATTTATGTACTCTCAGCATATAGTTCCTTTTATGTCTTTAAACTAAACATGCATGTATGTATCTTTAGGACCCATAATGGTCATTTAATGTTATTTGTATTTTTTATTGTAACCGGGACCTATTTGCCATTGTGCAAAGGGTAAATTCCCTTCATCCGCAGTCAGTTCCTCAACTCCCCATCAGTGTCGCCAAACTGCTTTGTCTTCATAATGTGCGTACGCATGGGTCAGAGTTTGCGTGTAGGTGCGCATGTTTTCACGTCAAGTTTTTCTTTATAAATCCCAACTTTTGCGCAGGAACTGGCGTACGCATGTTTTCAGCTCCGTTTTGTGCGTACGCAAGCTTTATAAATGAGGCCCCTGGAGACCTGCCAGTATCCCCGAGCAAGGTCAATCGTTGTCAAAAAATTCCCTCTTTAAAGAATGTCAAGAGACTCATCCACTCTCGGTAATGGATAAGAGTACTTTACGGTGAGCTGGTTTAATCCTTGATAGTCCACACAGAATCGTGGTTCACCGCAAGGTTTCTGAACAATGACAAAGGACCTGTTGCTGGTTCAACAATGCTGTCGTTCAAAATTTTTTTATTTGATACTCAATCAATTGCTTTTTAGCGGTGGAGGTTCGATAATGGAGAAGGTGAATTGGCTTTGCATTCCCTGTGTCTATTGAGTGCTCAATTAGCGATGTGTGACCCAGGCGACCATCGAAGAGGTCCGAAAAAATGCCAAGGAGCTCTGACAGCTGTTCCTACTCAGCATCATTTAGACATGCTCCTGTAATCTTTTCTTGAAGTGCGGGAGACGGAACTTCCATAAACAACAAACTATTGTCCGACATATGCACTTCATTGTCCTCAAGATCCTCCATTGATAAAGGATTGACGCCCATGACAACTGTTCTGGATGGGATGTGAAAGGTGATGAGGCAGGCAACATGAAGTCCATCCTCAAGACCAAGTTCGAGGGAAAACGTGGAACAATGGCAAACCGGTGATAAAAACGTTTACCCATGAGGTCAAAATCCAAACATGTCAGTCTCAAGGGTTGGCATGCCCCACCATCTGCTAGTTGGATCGGGCGATCAGACCAGGGTTTTATATTAACTTTTAGTTTGGCTCGATTCAGAACAGTGTCCGCTTGTACTGCATAAAGTGATGCACCAGTGTCGAGTGTAACATCTAATTCCATGCCATGTAGATTAACCTTAACCCTAAACGGAGTGTTCAAAAAAGAATGTGATGTGGGATCTTCCACATGACAAAGGACAGGTTGTTCTGGGACAGCAGAATCAGTAGGTTGAGGCAAAATTATCTTCTGGAGGGAGGATTGCCTCGGCCAATCGTCCTCCCCCTTTGTAGTTTCCCTTGTGCCTTACAAATGTACTCCCTTCCCCTGCATTGCTACTTTCAGGGTGGCCTGCATCCTCCGCGTGATGAGCTGGTTCTGATTGTACATTATAGGACTCATTTTGCTGTCAGCACATTCCAGAAAGTGAATTGCAATCTGGACATGTATGAGAAGTGAAGCCAGGGCGTGAGCACTTGTAACCGTAGGTTTCTTTGCCAAATATAGCTTTACTCTGTGTTAAAGGCAGTGCACATTTATTTTGGCCGAGGACCACATGGAATTCATGAGCCCTCAGAAGAAGATCCATGCCCAAGACACAGAAGTTCCAGAGAGCGCGACCCTATACTTTTCAAGAGCATGTTTACAAATAAGGTCGATTTGTTCTTGCTCTGGCGGAGGAGTTTTCAGTCTTCTGATTTCACTTAGCATGGGAGCCACAAAAGTAGGAAGGGGCTCTGCAGAACTTTATATACGGTCTAAGATACCTCTCATAATTTGTTCCTGGTTATCAGAAGAAAGAAAGACTTTTCTGTAAAAATCACAAAACTAGACCCATGTATCAACATGCGTGTCAAGGACAGAGAACCATTTCTTCGGCTCTTTAGCCAAAAAATGTGGCATTTCAAAAAGAATTTGAGCATTTGTTGAATCGAGAGATGTTCTATAAACATTGACCGATTGTAGCCAACATGTCCGTCGCCTTCAAACACAGGCGGTTCAAGCTTTGACTGGTGCAATAAAGATGCAATAATTCTACTCGTGTTACTCACGTCAGAAGAATAATGTCGTGGTGAGAAAGTCACATTTCTGTGGGAAATATTTGTTGTCATACCTTGTATTCGCACATGACCCGAAGGAACACAGCTCTCTGGACATTGGAGGCAGTTGTGCTTGTGGTGCCGACAGAAGACAGAAGACAGACATATTAAGACGCTTCAGGACAGAAGCGTCTTAATATGCTCTGCTGTAGCTGGAGAGAATCGTTAAGGCACTGCTACAGCACATATACTTCAGCTTGCAGAAGTTCCACTTGAGTTTCCAGCTCACTCGTTGTGGTAACTTTTGTCTCTGTCTGGGAGCAGAATCTTTTAAGGAGTAGGACAACTCAGTTTTAGGGTCTGGGTAAAAAGCCATCACAGTAAATGTGCAGCCCCCTAAACAACAGTATAGCAAAACTTTATATGTAACCTAGAAAAATATAAACTGCCAATAAAATGCTAAGACTTTCAACAAAATTTAAAACAAAACTCAATTTCACATCAAGAATCCCTTAGAATTGGTAATGGCCGAAATACCACACAAACCTTTATGCTATTTCTCCTATGCAAACATTGTAATTTTTCCTCAATAGACCTTAAGTAAGAAAAAATTGGTTTGAATAAAATAAATAAATAAAACAAAGTGTTCTTTAAGTAATTTGACCAGGCAAAAAAACCCACAATCAGAAATATCCTTTTAGTCTAGCATCAGTATGCTCAGTTCACGATAAGGGAAAATGAAATTGTGCTCCAACAGGTGTATTGTTCCCTCTCAAGAGTTAACACCAGTTCCAATGCACTAAGCTGAAACAGGAATAAAAGTTTCCCTTGTTGAGACAAGTTGTATGCAGACACAAAAACACACAAAAAATCGTGCTGAATAATCCACAATGTTTATGCACAAAACGTCAGTCTGCCTTCAGACTGTAATCAATATAAAAAAATGTTCGATGAAGCGCAAAATATAAAGGTTTCAAAATAGTCCGCCGTCCTCGTCACATTAGAACAAAATGCGCAATCCACTCATGAAGAAATACAGCTGTTCCTCGCGCACATGGCACCAATCTCACCAGCATCAACGAAGCAAATCAAACGCTGCCACAGCTCCTCAACTCACGAGTCATTAAGGTTTAATCGCAGAAGATTCCACATAGATGATGGATCCAACTTCAGTTCAGCTCGCTTAAACATGCTGACTTAATACAACATACAAGTTTAATTGTAAACTTGGACATGGATTGTTCTCTATTTTCTAATAAAATATAGCAAATTGTTAATAAATTTACACAGAAAATTAGATTACGAGCTAAAAAAAATTCCTTCTTTTAAGAAATAGATTAGTGAGAGAAATAAGGAAATCTAAAGCTTACTTTTTTATTACTGCTTTGAATAGTGTGCGTTGAAATTCTAAAATAACCCGGCATTATATAAAAAACTGAGAGTTGAGTCCCATAAAAATATGACAAAACAAATGCAAATTGAATTAAATGGAGACCTTTTAACAGAATACAGTGTATAAGCTGATGCCTTTATCAACTATTTTATTAAATCGGTAGCAGAAATCTCTAAGAACTTTATAATAAAACAAAAAAAAGAACACTTAGTGTCTGCAACACAGTCTTTCTTCATAGTAAACATCACTGAGACTATTGTCATTGAAATAATTAAAACATTAAAACCATCTAAGGCCAGGGATGTATTTGGTATGGACACGAACATGCTTAAAGGTTAAGTATCGGTTCTGGCTACTCCTATTGCATTTATTATTAATCTATCTATTTCCAGTGGTCACTTTCCAAAGGGCCTCGAGATCTGCTATTGTTACACCAGTTTTTAAATCTGGTGAATAACTACCTCCATGAATAACTACCGACCAATAAGCATTCTTCTGGCCATTTCTAAAATTGATGAGCAGATTGTCCAGTATTTAAACAGTAGCTCCCCCTCTTTTCACGCCAATCAGTTTGGTTTTAGATCCAAACACTCCACTGAAACGGCTACATGCCTTTTTATCGAGAAAATAACATTTTCTCTTGACAAGGGGGAGTAGTAGGGGTGGTTTTCTTCTCAAGAAAGCCTTTGATACAGTGAACCACACAGTTCTGCTTAACAAGCTTCCAAAATTTACATTTTTTGTGACAATGTTAGCTGGTTTGAATTCTATCTGCATGATTGTAGACAATCTGTACTAATTAACAACTCCAATTCTGAGTCGCTTAGGCTAAGCACCGGGGATCCTCAGGGTTCGATATTAGGGCCACTCTTATTTAGCCTTTATATCAATGACTTGCCTAAAGTTTGCTCAGAAAGGAATGTTTAATATATGCGGACGACACTGTTCTATTTGTTCATGGTCGCTCTAAAGACATTGTTGCAGATAAACTTATGAAAGCAATGACTCGTGTTACATCCTGGCTGCAGAAGAACTTTCTGCAGCTAAATGTTTAGAAAACTGTAGATATGTTCTTCAGTAAAACCAAGAGAGCTTCATTTAATCCTGACATAATAGTTGCTGGAGAAAAATTTAGAATCATAAAGCAGTATAAATACCATGGCTTAGTAATAGTTTCACATCTCCCCTTTAAAGCCCATATTGAAAAATTATGTAAAATAATCAATTTGAATCAAAATGACATGTCAACCGAAGCTGCACTAACTGTTTTACATTCCATGATTTTCAGTCACCTCAACTACTGCTTTACAAGTTGGTCTCAAGCAAGTCAGAGCGCAAAAAGACCTTTTGAAACATTATACAAACAAGCCATTTAAATCATGGACAAAAAACCACGGCACTGTCATCACTGTGCAATTTCAACAAAACACAGCCTTTTAAACTGGAACGGTATTCATAAGTTTTTAAATCTGAATCTCATATACCAAGTGACACATGATTTGGCACCAGCTCCTCTGTCTGAGTTCAGTAGCAAAAAAAACAGTTCTGAGCGCGTTACTCGAGGCTCCTCAAGAGGGGACTGTATCGTCCCTCTGCGCAGGAGAATTTTCAGTCACTCGACCTGGTCAGTCAGAGGTGCTACTGAATGGAATTCTATACCTGAGGAGGTTAGACAGCTCCACATTTATAAGGCCTTTACAAAAAAATAGAAAATTTGGCTCATTAACAATTATGTCTGGCAACATTAAAAGCCAAGTCTATTGAGCTGTATTATATATTTGATATACTATAGCCTTTTTGAAAAAGTGTTTTTTGTGTGTGTCTGATTATTGTAACAGGTACAATCTACCTTAAGTTATTTTATAGTGTCATTTTTATTGTAGTCAATTTGCCATAGACTTGTAAGTTTATATTTTTGTTTCGTATTTTAAGGCTTTTATTACATCTTGTTCAGGGGACTACAGATGAAAAATAGCCTTTTGGCTAATTCGGGCTTTTTTAACCATGTTTGTTCATGTGTTTAATGATTTTGCACTGTCCCCTTTTAAATAAACCATCAAATCACTACAAATAGTTACACACTCATCGTATTCAATGTTCTCAGTTTTAACAGGCTCCCCTGCTAATGGCTGCCTAGCGAGTGCATCAGCAGCAACATAATGCGGTCCCGGCCAGTACTTGACCTCAAAATTGAAAATGGCAAACTGGCTGTTGGACTTTCCAAGGGTCCTTCGTGTTCAAAAATTGGAGAGAGACAATCTCTAATAATAATGAGGTTTATTGATCAGATATAAGAATACAGCGCTGGGTTGTCAGTCCACGACTTCCACACTGACCAACAACTCAGTAACAAAATCACACAATATTTATAGTATGTATCGTCGTTCTATCTTCGGAGTGGTTGGAGGTTTTCCCTGGTTCCCACCAATGGCTTATCCGTCCTTTGTCTCCTTTGGTCAATGGCAGACTTCCCCTTTAGTTTCTGCAAAACAACTAAGTTTCTCTGTTTTCCCGGAAACAACATATCATCATCTTTTTTTGTCTTGTATGGTATGGAATATGTGTGTGTATGTCTCCGATCAGTTTACCCTCAGTACAGGTGCACCTTAAATCTTGTTGTTTTGTTCTTAAGGTCAACTTATGGTCAGCTTGAGACATTACAGGACGTACATCCTCAGTATAAGTGCATCTTAAATCTTGTTTTTTAGTTCTTAAGGTCAGCTTAAGGTCAGCTCCAGACATTACAGGCCTTAGCTTTCTTCCCGTTTACACTCACACACACATTCCTGTTATAGCACATCCTTATTTGCACACAGTTTTGAGAAATTCCTAGAAGGAGACATATGGTTGTATTTTAATGCACTTATTGCTAGTGAATGGTTAATAAAACATCAATTAATAAAACATAAGAGTATAATATTGTATAAGAAAGATGATTAATACAGAATTGGTTAATAAAACATAAAATCATAAAAGCTGTTTAATGTAACATAAGATTATATCATTTTCCACAATGCCCTCTCTTGACCTCATAAGAGGTCACACATAATCTCGTTCATTCTCATCATCGTGCACCATGTGATCTGCAGCCAACAAGGGCATGTTACACGGAGGTGGTGGGCCAAGATCTTTCTTCTCTATTGCTGCAACAATTAATCGGTTGAACAGTGACCTGATGCATGGTATACAACAACATCCACATGTTGTCATGATTCTGCCTATCTTGGTCATGTTTTTCCTGTTTTTGGCAGAGTCATGGCAGACCTGTGTTGTGTGAGTGTCACATGGTATTGTTTTCTTACATGCCATGTGCTCTCTTGTCTCGTCTCTTGACCCCGCCCCCTTGGTATCCCGTCTAGCTTCCATCATTGTTTCATTCCCCACACCTGCCTCATGTCGTTATCCCTTGTTATGTTTCCCTATTTAAAGCCCTTGTGTTTTCTGTCCTGTGTCGCTGCATTATGCTTGTTACGTTTGTTACATGTGTTACTCGTGTTCTGGTCCCTGAATCCTTGTTCGTGTCACGGTCTTGTTAGTGTTTTAAGTTCCTGTTTGGATTGTCCCTGTTTTGCCTTGTTTTAGTTATATTAATATTACCTTGTTTTGTGCCCCCTCGTGGGAAGTCTTTTGTTTGCCATTTTGTAGTGTTTAGTGTCCTGTTTTCCCCATCGTGGGTTTTTGTTTTCTGTTTTTTTAAATTAAAGTCTTGTTGTTCCTTGTATCTCGCCTGCATTTGGGTTCTCTCTCCCTCACCTCCATCCCAATCCTGACAGAATGCATATGCTAACAGCATAACTGCCATTCTATTCTGTACTGCCATGAGAGATGTTGGGGCTAACTGTTCTGATAAGCCCTCTACAGCGTCTCTTGTCATATTTGTCAATCTCATGACATTGTAATGAACATAGTTAATTCTATCAACATTTTTGTTTGGGGTGATCGGGAATAGTGCTGCTATAATAGAAATATTTTCGAAGCCTGTTGCTATTTGATCTGCTAATTTAAATTCATCTGGAACTCCTCTAGGTATTCCAATAGCATCTATATATGTGGGACTATTTAAAGACAAATCAATGGGAGCCGCTAGTTTTCTGATGACATGTCGCCTTCTACGCTGTGTCAATGTGGTTGTATCTTTGTTGAGTCTTACTGCTTTTTCACCTATTAATGTCAGAGGTGCTCCTAGTCTAACCATGGCACATAAACCTTTAGTATTTGGAGGTACTCTAGTAAACAGTCGTCTACTACCACAGTAGTAATACAATGCTGCTCTTGCCCATGATCCTATCAATGTTCCATCGTCTGCTATAATTACACTACACCAGTCAGGGTCAATCTGTCCATAATTAACTGTCGGTGATTGTACGGTGAGATTAAAACAGGTATAATTATCTTTCCTGGGTGTAAATGGACCTGTTTTAGAATCATTGGAAATTGGGGGAAATATAGATGCTAACGTTTTACAATTATCAGATCCCAGTGTCCTAGTTAATGATAACATACACTCGTAACCCCACGTATCATTAGGATACAGGGGTGCTGGTTCTATGTGTAGTTTTGGTCTAGCACTTGCACAAGCTATACAGTCGTCTAAATGTTGTTCTTTAGCCGTGTTTATTAACCATTCTAACCACAAATTGGTCTCTCCGTACCCTGTTGCTTTCTCGATCATGTCTCCAGGGCTCAACTTAGTGTAGTCAATCTCAACATTCTTATGGTTCATCGTTTTAATTGGAATAGTTTTATTTCTTCCTGTTCCATTTCTGGGGGTTATGTTGATTTTAATTAGCCCTATTGGACCTTTTCCTCCATTTCAACACCTAGGGTAATATATGTATGATTTTTCGGAATAGGGTATCTGAGGGACGATAATTCACTAATATGTTGTATTCCTCCTAATGACAGAGTGAGTGGATTTTGGTTGGAACTAAAATCCCTTTGAAAGGACACCTTTCTCCATCCTTCTGGTATACCTTCACTCCCTCCCCTCGGGGTCCATGGACCTGTGTATTTCGTAACATCATTCCAAGCAGGACAGGCGGATATCTTTCTATCACTATTTGTATTACATGTATGCTCTAACACGTAAGAACTGCACACATACAACTTATGTCCCCTGTAACTAGCATTTTTTCCATGACAGTTGATTATATGCTGTTGTTAAACCATTCTCATAGTCTAACTCGATTCCCTTTTCAAATCGTTTAAAACATGGGTCAGGGTTCACTGACCTTCTTGGTCGAGTCCCATTATTTCTCTCTTGTCTCTTTTCTATTCCTAAAATAATGCTCACCACTATGATGGCAATGATGCCCAGGATTATGGTAGACTTCCAGTTATCCCACACCCTCATTTTAGTGGATACCATAACTGTAGTAATGTAAAAGAATACAAAAAATTGTGAAAGAAATTAATAAAAGGAAAAAAAAATTTTAAATTTGTGTAGGCTAAACAGAATGTGAAAACATATGATCAATAAATGAAAATCAATCACTTCTATACTAAAGCATTAATACCACTAATATATTGATTATCACATCTACAATGAATATATCGTTATAGTCATATTTGTGTTAGCAAACACTTCTCTTAGCATTTCTGTAACTCTGTCAAAATTCAGTCCATCTAATCCACAACCCAGCCGGGGTGCTGAGACACTCTCTATACTATGTTGCACACACCAGTCTCTCATGCATGTCAAACTACTGGTGAAATCTTGATATGTGGGCTTGTCTGTACACAACTTCTTTGTGATTAAGTGAAAAACGGTTCTACCGTCGTTTCCATGTGTAACAGCACACTCTCCTACTCCCTTGTTCTGTTGTTTCACTTTGTTTACACCGTACTTGTCTTTGAATATTGTTGCAATACCTGCTCCGTATGCACAGTCAGAACTTACACAGTGTGCCAAGGGTTCTCCCTGTGAGCTTGAAAAAAGATCACCTGTTTGAAACGAAATTTTAAAATTTTGTCTGTACTCTCTGTACTCTCCCTCTCTTGGACCTGAGACTTCAGGTCCACAGTCGTTTGTTCCAGAGACCTGCTGGGTGAATCACAAGCAACACAAGAGGACAAGTGATACCAGGTGTCGCCCTTGCCCTGTAGGCGAACACAGTGTGATGTCCTGGCGACGACACGCAATGGTGTAGACCACCTGGGTTCGTTCCACTTTCTCCGGAAAATCTTCAGTCGAACCCACTCCGTTGGTTGAGGAATAGATTCAGCGTCTGCAACTCGTGCGTCCTGTTTAGAAAAATGTTGAATCATGGCAGTCAATTTGTCAAAATATGCATTATGCGACAAAGGCTTAATGGTATCCTCTCTCAATGGGTTGGCTGGACCTGGAAAAGAGCGACCTGGAAACAATTCAAAAGGTGTGAAACCAGAAATCTTGTTAACAGAAGAACGTACAGACATCAATGCTATAGGGAGAGCTGATAACCATTTTAATTTGGTCTGTGCACAGATTTTTGCCAATTTTAGTTTCAGTGTCAGGTTCATTCGTTCAACTTTCCCTTGAGACTGTGGATGATATACCGCTCCAAAGGCATGTGTTAGACCCAGAGAGTGTTCAACGAGTCTCAGGTGTTCATTCTTGAAATGGCTACCGTTGTCTGACCTAACCCGTATTGGGAAACCATAATGAGGGATGTAATGATTAATTAGACATTTAATGACTGCAGTACTGTCTAGGGTAGGCTTCTGGCCATCCTGTGAAATAGTCAACTATCACAAGGAGATACTGTTTACCCTGGACTTTGGTAATCATGTCCGTGAAATCAATCACAATTTCTTCCCCTGGGCCACAAAGTGGCGGAAATGTGCCTTGCACTTGCTTCAGTGAGGGCTTAACATTGTGCTCCTGGCATGTGTCACAGGATAGAACATAATTTGACACCATAGAGGTTAGAAAAGGATGCCACCAATGTTTTAGAGACCTTAACATAGGCTTCGTGCTAACATGGGCGAGGCAATGTGTTTGTCTAAATAAGGAATTAGTCAAAGCTAAGGGCAATGCTGGCCTACCATCAGATGCCTGCCAAAGTCCATCAGGTGCACGCAATGCACCATGTTCAATCCAGACGGATTTCTCCTCTGGTGTAGCTTTGTTGTGTTCAGCTACGAGATAGGCTCTGCTGAACTGTGGTAAAAGGTTGTCAATACCATTAGAGCTCTGGACTGGCATTTGTGTTTTGACATAACCTGCTGCTGTTTTAGCAGCTGCATCAGCAGCGTCATTACCTTTGGTGATCATAGAATTTTCCTTAGAATGGCCTTGGCATTTTATAATTGCCACTTCCACGGGTATCATCAGAGCCTCCAACAGGTCTTTGGCTTCACATGCATGTTTAATTGGTCGACCTGAGGTGGTTACAAAACCACACCTCTGCCAAACTGGTAGTTCAACATGTACAGCTGTAACGACATAAGCAGAATCACAGAAAATGTTGACTCTATTAGTTCCTGCTAATTTCAAAGCTTCAGTTACTGCTATCATTTCTGCTCTCTGCGCTGACTGTTTGCCTTGCAGTTTCTCTGCCACCCTGGTGATAAATCCCTCATCTGTCTGTTCTACCACAGAAAATGCAGCTGTTAGTGAGCCATCCTCTGATCTGAAACAACACCCATCTGTAAACAGCGTTATCAGTTCTGGTGGTGCTGTGAGTGGAGTGGCAAAAAGGTTCGCTCTTACACGCGAAGCCAATTCCGTTATAGGGACACAATCATGTGTTTGGCCATCTGATAAGAGATCTGCCATGTTAATACCCTCATGGGTATATGTAATGTGTGGTGCTGTCAATATTTTAGCTAGTCTGCATTGTCTCAATGGAGAAAATGTGAATGCCGTAGAATTCACAAATGACATAATGGAATGTGTTGTCAAAACCGTCAATTGGTGTCCCATAACAATGTGTGAAGTTTTCTCAATTATTTTAGCCAACCCTGCAGCAAACCTGGCACAACTTGACTGGCGTTGTTCAATGCTGTCCAGGAGCACGCTGACATACATCAAAATCCTCCTAGTCCCTGCCTGCTTCTGGAATAGCACCCCGTGTGCACTGCTCCCTGTTTCAGAAACATCTAGGAAAAAACTCAGAGAATAGTCAGCACAAGTTAAATGAGCAGCATGTGACAGTTGTGTTTTCAATGAAATAAAAGCCTGTTCTGCTTCTGGGGTCCATGTCAACTCAGCTTTCAGATTTTTAATTTCCTGCTCTTTCACTAACTGCCTCAACAGTGTGGTTAAGGAAACATACATCGGGATGTAGTTTCTGCTAAAACCTGTAAGACCGAGAAAAGAAAGCATGTCCTTTACATTTATTGGTTTGGGATGTGTCAAAATGCTGTCACGTTGGTGATGGGAGAGCTTAGAACCCTGAGCTGTTATCAATCTACCCATGAAAGAAACAGAAGGTCTACTAATTTGCAATTTTTCCTTGCTGACTTTGAAGCCCGAGGCATGTAACTGCTTCAGTACCAGTTCAGTGGCTTTTAAGCATTCTTCATTTGTGGTAGCAGCAAGAAGAATATCATCAACATACACTATCAGCACACAGTTCTCTGGAAGTTCACAATTTTGCAGTTGTTCTTTCAACAACTGATTAAATATTCCCAGTGACAAGACAAACCCTTGGGGTAGTCTGTTATATGAGTATTGGCGACCTCTGTAGGTGAAAGCCAGACATGCTTTACAGTGCTCAGACAGTGGTATACAAAAGAAAGCATTTGCCAGATCTATACATGTAAACCATTGGTGAGCCGGGTTCAAAGCAGACAGAGCGGTGTACGGATTGGGCACCGCCAGTGTGGGTGTTGATACCATACTATTAATTGTCCTAAGATCGTGAACAAGTCTGTATTTGTCAGTGCCTGGTTTCTGTACGGGGAAAATGGGAGTGTTCCATTGGGACTTATAGGGTGTGATCACTCCCCTCTCTAGCAATCCCTGAACAGTTGATGCAATACCCTCGTCAGCCTCAGGCTTATTACGATACTGTGGTACCCAAATTGGCTCTGTGGAAGACAATTGGAATGTTATTGGCTCAATATTACATAACCCAACATCTGTTGGTCCCTGAGACCATAAGTCAGACGGTTGTGCTGCAATCAACTGCTCAGCTCCAGGGCCGTCTGTCTGCTCTCTGCCATGGCTCCTAGAGACCTGCTTATGTGTCAAAATACCCATGTCTTCTGTGTGTGCTCTTACCCAATAGGAACAGGTGGAAGGAGAATATATCACCATGGTATTGTCAGTGGGCTCCCAGTCCGTGACAGCTCTTAATTTCTTTGTCATACCTCCTAACTCTCTAGCTTCATGGCCTGGATGCAGTGCCATGGAAATGTGTGGTGCGGCTGTGTCTGTCATTTCGTACCATTGCTGTTGTTCATCAGTGAGTGTGACAGGCGCTACAATTCTCTCTTTCCCTACATACAGGCCCTCACCGGTGATGCGCCACCTGTCTCCCTCAATGTTGTTAAAAAGTTCCTGATACAAAGTATTGTCATTTCTGTCATAAAATAGAGTACAGTACAAGGAGTCAATTGGTGGTAAGAAAACATCAATGCTTGTAATCCATGGCCTATGGTTGTTGTAAAGTGACACTTCACTTGTTGGGGATGATGAAATATATAATTCTACCCAGTAAATATTAGCAGCTTCTTTTAATGGGCCTCCTAAAAGGACATTTTGTGTACACCCCATATCAGTGGCTAAAGAACAATTAACCTGTGTACCGTCTGGAAAACATACAATTACTCCTTCTGGTGAACATAAAATACTTGCTCCCAATTTTATAAGGAGATCCCTCCCCAATAAAGGTGTGGGAGCATTAGAGGAGTACAAGAATGAGTGTGGTATGCTCTGATTAGCAATCTTTGCTGTCAAAATTTTTGTCATTGGCCATTTTTCTAACCCACCAGAGAAACCTATTACTTCCACTTTTTTATCACTGAGATCTGTTTGCGTCACAGTGCCCTTTGTGACAGTGGAGTATGTTGCTCCAGTATCTACTAGAGCTTGTAGTGGTCTGTTGTAAACCACTATTTCCATAAGGGGTTCAGCCATTCCCCTCATGGTGGTTCTCTGTGGGCCCCTTCAACAATCCTCCGCGTCCGCCCCCGGGCCCCATGTTGGGTGCACAGGCGCCTGTTGGTTGGGTAGCGTCGAGAGTCGTTGCCCCTGGTGATTTGGGGTGTGTGGTCCCCTGCCATGACAACCAGGTCCACCTCCATGAGGATCCCACCCCCCCGCAGGTGTTCCTGTAATTTGGCCTTCCCCTACTTGTGTGGGGCAATTACGTACCCAATGATCAGTAGCACCACACGCATAACAAGCACTCCTCACATAGCCCCCACCCCCTCGTCTCTTATTTCCATTTCCTCTATACCCACCCCATTGTCCCCTGAAAGGTCTACGCCATTGAGTGGGAAAAGGGGGATTGGTATAAGCTTTGGGGTTCTCAAATCGCTGTTCAGGTGACTGTTGAACCATTTGTTTTGTCTTTTTTGGACAACCTGACTTAGCCTGTTCAATCTGCAACTTTAACAAATGAGTCTTTGCTTTCTCTAACTCTTCTTCCTCTTTTTTCATTCTAGCGCATGCTCTATCAATGTCGTGTTTTAAGTGTTTTTCCCAAACTTCATTAGATGACCCTGGTATGTCTGGGTTATTCTCCATTGCCTGTTTCACGCCGTTAGGAGCCCCTGACATTACTGCTGCTCTGAAAATGACTCTAGTTATCGGGTTGTTTAAACTGTTTTCTTCAACCATCTGTTCCCATTCTGCTGCACACCTGAAATAATACCCTGATCCAGTCTCACCTGGTTTTATTTCAAATGTGATGCCCTGAAATGCTGTTTGGGGTATAGGAAATTGCTTTGTTACTGCAACACTGACTGATGTACTTACAGTTGTAAATTTACTTTCATTAGGGACCCCAGTCATTTGAGCATCTGCCTCAAAAGCAGTCATTTGAGATACTGTGAAAATCTGGCCCAACAGGCCAGATCACCCACCGCCAAAGTGGTTCCATGACACAAACTCATTAACTTAGTTAACCATCTACCGCCCCCAGAGGTAATAGGGGGTAGTTTAGCCAATACGGCAGCCATATTACTATGGCTCCAAGGCTGATATTTCTCCTGTCCACGGCCTGTCAGCATTAGTGGCATCTGGTTGGGTGGAGGAACTTGTCCTGCACAGAGCTGATCCATTACTGCAAAATCACCCTGTGGTTTTGGATAAGAATATTGGCTATCACACATATTCTGCACTCTATCTTCATTATGAGCTCTTTCTATCTGTGCTCTGGTTCTGCTTGCAATTGGTGTTGAGATCATAGTTACCCCTTTAATCTCTCCATCTCTTTCTCCCTCACTCTTCTCTGAGCAATCATCAGGTGGCATGTTAATGGAACATTCTCTAGGACCCATCATGTCCCTTTCTAGCATTATAGGCAATGATGAGTTCCTTGCTTCTGTCTCTATTCTCTCTTCAATGTATCTCCTGTCACTTTTCTTTGATCTGTGACTATTCTGGCCATACGGAGAACTTGCTGCAAACAAACCCTTAAGTTCTTGTATCTGTTGCCTAATATGCATCAGTTGATCTTCTGTCTCAGGCATATCTACATCTACCTGCCCTCCCTTTACATCTACCACAACTTGCTGCAGGTTTGGTGCATAAGGGGGAGGGTGTGAGAGCAATTTGAGATCAGGATATATTTTTGGAGGCGGGGTGTCAGTTGTCTGATCAGAAGAGTTACTCATTTCACTTCCTGCCTTTTCTTTCACTTGCTCGGCTGCCTTCAAACCCTTCTCATCTCTCCCTGGCTTCCTTTCCTTTTTGCTTAGAGCAGTGGCAGTCAGTGTAATTCTAGTCCACAATCTAAGATCTGCTTTATACTCCTCTTCCTGTTTAGAATATTCACCTTTATTCATCCACTTCACTTTATCCTTTCCTTCTACATATATTTTCAGCCTCACATGAGCCTTTTTCTCCATGTCACCTATCTTCTCTGCCAGTGGCACTGTTATCTTCTCGGGTGCATCCTAGCCGTTCTCAATACACATCTGACTCCATTTCGCTTCAAACTCTTTCCTTTCTTTCTCCTGATATTTAGGCTCCACTTGAGCTAACCACATGTCCACTACATTCTTCCACTGTTCTACAACTGATATACATCCGTAGTCAGCACATTCCTTCTCATATTCTGCCATATTTACTATTTATATACACAAAACACCATGTAATACAACCCAAATCAGAATAAATGTTTCACAGCATGAAAACACAATAACACTTCAAAGAAATCACAGCAAATATATACAGCTTTATGGTTCTCAGACCAAGGGAGTCCAACCCAACAGAATTTATTGTTCGCCGACCAAGGGACTCTAACCCAACAGAATTTATGGTTCGTCAACCAATGGGACTCTAACCCAACAGAATTTATGGTTCGTCAACCAAGGGACTCTAACCCAACAGAATCTATGGTTCTCCGACCAAGGGACTCTAACCCAACAGAATTTATGGTTCGCCGACCAAGGGACTCTAACCCAACAAAATTTATGGTTCGCCGACCAAGGGACTCTAACCCAACAGAATTTATGGTTCTCCGACCAAGGGACTCTAACCCAATTTATCTGATTTATCTGAACCTCCAAATAAATTTAGTTATACTCACACGAGATGTTCATCAAATTCAACACATAAAATTTAGATCTATCCAAATAGCAGAATTCGATTAAACAGGTTTCTGCTTACCTTATTTTTTGTGTGGCCACTGTGTTGAATCTGACTCCGTCTCGTGTCCAATCCGGTACTCTGCCGTCTTTAACAACAATGCCTTTTCTCCAATCACGTCGGGGTCACCAAATTGTTGGACTTTCCAAGGGTCCTTCGTGTTCAAAAATTGGAGAGAGACAATCTCTAATAATAATAATGAGGTTTATTGATCAGATATAAGAATACAGCGCTGGGTTGTCAGTCCACGACTTCCACACTGACCAACAACTCAGTAACAAAATCACACAATATTTATAGTATGTATCGTCGTTCTGTCTTCGGAGTGGTTGGAGGTTTTCCCTGGTTCCCACCAATGGCTTATCCGTCCTTTGTCTCCTTTGGTCAATGGCAGACTTCCCCTTTAGTTTCTGCAAAACAACTAAGTTTCTCTGTTTTCCCGGAAACAATATATCATCATCTTTTTTTGTCTTGTATGGTATGGAATATGTGTGTGTATGTCTCCGATCAGTACATCTTCAGTATAAGTGCATCTTAAATCTTGTTGTTTAGTTCTTAAGGTCAGCTTAAGGTCAGCTCCAGACATTACAGGCCTTAGCTTTCTTCCCGTTTACACTCACACACACATTCCTGTTATAGCACATCCTTATTTGCACACAGTTTTGAGAAATTCCTAGCAGGAGACATATGGTTGTATTTTAATGCACTTATTGCTAGTGAATGGTTAATAAAACATCAATTAATAAAACATAAGAGTATAATATTGTATAAGAAAGATGATTAATACAGAATTGGTTAATAAAACATAAAATCATAAAAGCTGTTTAATGTAACATAAGATTATATCATTTTCCACATGGCCCACCCATCTTTGTTCAATGGCACCCAATTTAGCTGTTTTCAGATGACATATTGGATTGTTATCAGTGTGAACTACAAACTTTTAGCCCAACAAATACCCCTGGAACTTTTCAGAGACGGCCCATTTGAGAGCTAGTAGTTCAAGCTTCCTACTACTATAGTTCTGCTCATTCTTCTCCTACCTTGACCGACTCTAGCGCGCCATAGGTGTGAGCTTCTACACGAGAGCGTAACCTGCCAGTGGAGAAATGGTAAGACGTCCAGAGCTTTGAAAAAGATAAGAGGTACTTTACCACCAGTCTCTTTGGGCGCTGGCCTCCTATCATCGCAGCGAGATAGCCGCCCGACCGCTAACTGCACCGGGAAACGCGGCCCCTTCAAGGAGGGAGTGCGTTACGGAGGCCACATCCTGCCGTAGGGAGGTTAACATGTGGAAATATGCCAATGGTCTCACCTGAAAAGGGAAGATGACTCATGGAGGTAAAGTGTGCATTGCTTACCCTTGTGGGTAGCACCATGTGAGAGGAGGTCACACATTCGCCTGAATAGGAGAATCTTGGTGAAGGAATTACGTCGGCCGGGGCCACCCCTTTGCACGGACAGACGCCTCGTGGCAGATGTTCTCGCCTGAACGATCTTCCCCGCCACCGTCGGGGTTAAATCGTTCAGGATCTCCTCGTCCCGTCCAGGGACCAGACATGCAGATTCCAGTAGGCCCTGGTGTTCCTTATCCCTGCCCTTGCACGGGACCTGTGCAAGAAGGCTCACTGGGGGGAAGCAGTACTTCCACGTGTCCCGGGGCCAGCTGTGCGCCAGGGCATCCCTGTCGAGGAAGCCCTCGGTCAAGGGGTACCCCAGGCGACAACGGGTGGTGTCCGACGAAGCAAACAGGACCACCTGTGCCTGGTCGGACTGTTCCCACATCAGCCGGATCATCCCAGGGTGGATTCGCCATTCTCCTTGGGGCAGCATCTGACGAAAGAGCGCATTGGCTATCTGACTCAGGTAGCCCGGGAGAAGTACGGCGTGCAGGGGTCCTACTCTCTGCTAACTCTACAGGGGGAGGCGTCGGGCAAGTTGTGACATTCGGCGCGAGCATACCGCGCCTTGGCGGTAAGTGTATGCCACAGCTGCCATGTTGTCGAAGCGGATTTTTACATGCTTGCCTCTCACTAGAGGCAGAAACCTCCTGAGGGGGAGCATGACCGCTAACAACTCCAGACCACTGATGTGTCAGTACAGTCGGGGACCCGTCCATCGGCCCGAAACTGTATGGCCGTTGCACACTGCTCCCTAGCCCAATAGGGAGGCGTCGGTTGTCACCACAACGTGCCTTGGAACCTGGCCGAGGGATCTTTCCACTCGCAAAAAGGTCCTGAAGGACCATGGTGCTAGGGTGCTCCCACATTGAGGCGTAATGGCAATCTGCCTGGTGTCCGTGTGCCACGCACTCCTTGGAACGCGACTCTGAAGCCACTGCTGACGTGGTCACATGTGCATCAACCCAAGTGGGATAACCCTGGTTGAGGATGCCATATGCCCCAGGAGCCTCTGGAATTTTTCCAGGGAGACCACTGGTCGCCTGAGCTTGCTCAGGCATAGCAGTAAGGCTTGTGCACGCTTTACCATGAGTCGTGCAGACATGGTGACAGAGTCCAGTCCCATCCCAAGAAGAGAGATGCTCTTTTCTTGGTTGACCTTTAAACCCAGTCGGCTTGGGTGCTGAGGCACCAGGTCCCTGTGTGTACACACTAGATCTCGCGAGTGAGCCTAAATAGGCCAACCGTTGAGATAGTTCAGTACATGCACGCTCCATCCTATCAGGGGTCAAGTGCGGCTTCCGCGACTTCCGTGAAGGGAATGTAGGGACAGTCAGAAGGGCAGGACCCCGTACGAGGGCTCACCGTAAGAACGGTCTGTGCCGAGGAAGTAGCGGGGCGTGCGAGTACGTGTCCTTTAGGTCGGTTGCCACGAACCACTCCTCGTATCTGACAGCTTCGAGGATGCGCTTCTGTGTTAGCATTCTGACCGGCAGTCTTTGAAGACACTGGTTCAGTGAACGCAAGTCCAGAATTAGGCGTAGCCCTCCACCTCTCTTGGGGATGATGAAGTGCGGACTGTGGGAGCCCGACGACATCTCGGCTATGGGTACGGGTTCCATTGCTTCTTTTGCCAAAGGAGTCGCCACCTCTAACCGAAGGACGGTGGAATCTTTCCCTCGTAGCGAGGTGAGGAGGTTTCCCCGAAACTTGGGAGGATGTTGGGCGAACTGAATCGCATAGCCGAGACCGATTGTTCTGTCTGAGCATGATACATGCCTACAGTAGTCGTGAAAGCGAGACTAGAGGAACAATCTCCTTCACCACTCCCATGGAGGGGGGTTCTGTGGCTCTCAGGACGGCTGCTTCGTCTGAGGGCGAATGCCCTGGAAGCTTGCTGTCCCGAGTACTTATCTGCTCTTGGGGGCTGCCGAATAGCACACCGTCTGACCGAGAGTGTGTCTTGTTGCGGCGCCACTGCTGTCACGCAACGTCGAGTCGCGACACAATGTCGAGTCGCGACACAACGTCGAGTCAGTTTGACACAACGTCGAGTCGGACTGACGCAACGTCTTGTAACCGTGCACCGTCGCTCGGAGAGTGCCAACGGTTGTGTTATGAACCCAGGGGAGGAAACTGCTCTTTTTGTGAGAGAGTCGGCACCGGGCACTGAAAAGGGACCCGAGGGTCGAGGAAAACTTACATGCCCTGGATGGGAGCCGTGGTCGACCTCTCCAAGTGGATGCGGCCTGAGGGCACAGATGCACCGCAACAGCCCGCTCCACCTGGGGTATGTCGACATAGCCCCTGACTGCTGCCCCATCGAGGTACGTGAGGGCAGAGGAAATCGTCTGCCGTGTACGCGCCGAGAACGGCGCATTCCACGACTTCGTGATCTCCTCGTGCACTTCCGGGAAGAATGGCACTGGAGCCGAACGTGGCTTTGAGCCCTGCCCGGACCCCAGATACCACGCATCCAACCGCGAGCGCTGGGGCGACGGCGGGGCCGTACACTGCAGCCCAATGCTCGCGGCCCGGGAAAGCATGGCCACCATCTCCGGATCCGAATCGTCCTGAGACTTGCCCGTCAATGACGGAAGCTCCAGGACGTCATCTGGATCTGAATCTAGCAGGGCGCCCTCCGATGCCACGACCGACAATTCGTCCTCATCCCGTAGGGAAGCAAGAGACGGCGTACCGCCTCTTGCCGACGGGGTTGACGAGTGTGCAGAGGTATGGAAGTTCCGCGAGCCAGAGGCTGACGGGGTGACATCCATAGAGCCCTCATAATCACCAACGCCGCTCACTGAGGCTGGTGACCGTGCCGTAGCCGCAGTCAACGAACCAAAGGGAGCTGACGAAGTGGTAGCTCGTTTTCGGGGAAAGAAGCCACCCGTGACCGCAACGTCTTAATCGACATCTGCTCGCAGTGCGGGCAGGTCGGTCCCATAAACGCCGCTTCAGCGTGTTGGAGACCCAAACACGTGATGCAGGCGCTATGGGTGTCCCCGTCTGGGACGAATCCGCCGCAACCCAGGGAGCAGCTGTGTGCCATGAGGCAACACGCTGCTTAGAAATTGCTCTTTTATTAGAAAAAAGAAGAATTCAAGACACTCTCTGTCTTCTGCCGAAACACACAGGGGAGCCGCTTGAAGAAGGACAATCCGCTGCAACCGCGTCGTCACACCAGCAGGAAGATCGCCAGAAGTCGATTTCAGCATTGGACTCGAAGTCATCCGCAGGTTGCGAAGAACAAAAGGTAATGAATGAGCACGCCGGCTCCCCTTTTATACCCGGATGCCCGGGGCGGGGCCTGGCATGCAAATTTCATTCGCCAATTCCCATTGGCCCTTTTTAATATAGTCAGAGTCGATTGGTTCTCAAGAGCGAACCCCATACTGTCGTCCTCGACACAACGACGAGAGGCCGACAGAAAGGGAACTCTACAACTTTACAATCACCTTGCTGCTTGTAGAGGACTGCACCGAGCCTGTATACTACTATCGAACCCCCAGGCGTCTTTGAGTTTCCAGGCTCTAACAACAAGTTGGAATAAGCCCCAGGCAGCACAGCTATTTTCCAATTGACCAAGCGGAATATGCACTGTCTCTTTTCCAGCTATGTGTTTACTGGCACCTTGCATCTGCTGGAAAACTTCTCTCCAATCAGACTGTAATTCCCCACCTAAGGTGGTATCGAACTCCGCATGAACTAATTTTCTACATCTGCCTATGATATTCATGCCAATGAGAACTGGCACAGCAGAAGAGCTTCGCGTGTGCCTGACGACTAAAAACCCACACTCTGGTAAGGTGATACCCATTGTTTCAACAGTTAACTCAAGATAGCCCAGATACGTGATATTTAATCCATTGGTGGCTGTGATTTTCAGCCAAGTAGTTGTGGAAAGCATATCTTTGTCTTCAACCGCTAATTGCTCTTTAAGGAAATGCTCGGTTATTGTACTGACTTGACTCCCGGTGATAAGTAAACATGAAACACTCACTCCTCCAATTTTCAAGTAAAATAAAGGGCCCTTCCCAACAGCATGTTTAAGTAGTCTGAGATCTGAGCTGAGCCAAGAAGTTGCCTTCGCATTGCCTGGATCACAGCAACCGATACCAGCCTGCGAGTATGCACGAAGGTCTTCGCCTTCTAACTGTTTGCTGGTATAGAAAGACTGCAATAACTGTGCAGGACTTCGCTTTTCCCTAAAGGCCTCTCTCAAGAATAAAAATATGTCTTCGATTCGTGGAGACTGACCACACTTCCTCAACCTAACCTCTTCCCTAGCGGTAGTCTTTATCAGGGACAAAACAAAATCAGCTTGGTCTTCAGGTATCTGGTTTCTTACAAACAGAACTCTCTCTACCTCTTCGATAAACTCATCCACATTTCTACCATCTTTGTCAAGATCGCCACTAAAGGGCAGAATGTGGCATTCTCCTGGCATGTACACATAGGACCTAGTAGGTTCTCTAGTCAGGTGTGCAATAGCTGCCATAGCTTCTGCATGCTTTCTATTGAGATACTGTATCTTTTCCTGCACGTTACCCACAACCTTTGCACTAGCTGCTCCCTGTACTACATCAGCATCTTCATCAGACTGTGACATCTTGTCAAATAAATTTTAAAAGTTTTTTTGAAAGTCCTTTACACCACAACAAAGTCTTTGTTAAACATTCTTTAGTTCTCAGCTAAAAGGATATGCAGTTTGTAATAAGATTTAGACACCCTACTCTTGTTCCGCAGAACACACGGCACTGGCTTTCGATCCGCAGACCGTCAGGCAGCTCTACAGCAAACAGCACTGTCCTCTTTTCCTCTAGCAAGCTTGTCCTTTGGCTAAAGAACCTGGCCGACGTCCTCAGCAGCTATACGAACAGCTATACTTTCCTTTTGTCCACTGCTTGCGAGTCCTGCATCTCAGATACCAGCCACTACCATATTCAATGAAAATAAAAATGTGCTCAACTCTTTACTGCTCCCAATCGTCAGATAACCCCACTCCTGGTACCAAAAATGTAACCGGGTGGAAAGGTAGAAAACAAACACAATACAAAGTAGAATACTGACACTTTTAAAAGCAAAGAATACGCAGTAATGAATATGGAAGTGCTATGGTACAAGCAAGAGATAAATGAAACACTTAATAAAGTCACCTCAATGGTCTTGTCACACAATTTTACATAAACACAAGTTTAACAGGAATGATAGCATTTGTAGACTTTCAGATGTAATACATAAATAGAACAATAAATATCGAACATACACTGGGATTTTCCACTATACCCAACACGAGGTTTATGCAGATTAGCCCCAATCCAACCTCATCTATGAATTACAAGTCAACAATTTACACAAATGGGTCACGAATTCTCACAAACATCAAAGAAAGCAGTTATATTTACCCGGATAGATAACCTTATTTTCCAAATAAACCTCCCCGATGCCTACACGATAACCTTGCACTCAGCTGCGTCATGGAATTATCGCGAAAATGGCTGTGCTGAACACCTGCGTTTATACAGGAAATCCCCGGAGCAGAGAAAGTTGATATCTTAAAGGAGCCATGAACAATTGTGACAAAAACCTAGTTTACAATCATGGTTACAAGTGTTTAATTTCGGCAAAGGCGGTCTTCTAACCTCTCTGACGTTTTGTGAATTGGTATTTGTAACTAATCTAGCATGTGTGAACCTGGTGTTACCTTTAAACACAAATTCCCCCGGCATGTTCAACGCAGACAGATTATCAGCTTTATCAGGAAATATTTTCTAATATCTTTCGACTGTTTTTTGGCTTCTTTAGGGCATGTTGTTTAACACTTCATCGGCTCTTTGTCCATCTCAGACTCGTCTCTCTCTACTTTACGGTCTGCTTCTTTACGTTAATCTCTCTCACCTTGTCTAACGATCGCTTAAAACCTTGTCAGAATGTTCAAATAAAGTTTTGCTTTCTCGTACTGATCCACATAGTTCCATAGAAAAATATTGCGTACGGCCGTATCCAAGTCATTTTCCATGACTTGTTGAATGTTTTCGTGGGTGTTCTTAGAATTTTGCTTGTCCAGTTGATGACGCAGTACTAAATACATTTTCTCGGCATGCTCTATCCTCAACTTTTCTTCAAGCGATTTAACTGGAAATGAAGGATAAGAAAACGCTTAGGAGCGGCAAAAGAAATCCTCAAGTCAGGTTGAAAATTACTTTCTTGGTCGATATACCAATTTTTTTATTCTGCAAATTTGATTTAGGCTTTTCTCCTTATTAACTCACGGTAATCTTTCTCCGTATCATTTCTCCTTCAACCCCTCTGTAAAAGAGTTTATAGGGGCTCATTCACCCACCAGAAAGTGTGTCCCTAGGTCTCATTCTCATGGGGGGCTTACAGGTTTCCAATAACTCTCGCACTTCATTTCACACAATTTGCACTACCACATTACTTGGATACAGCCATTGAACAACTAGCGTGGTATAGTGGAACGGGTCTAGTTTGGTGTACTCTGGGAACGCTTCGCGGTTCTTCATGCATGCTTTGTCATTCACACGTTGTTCACACCATATTTGCGTAATTTTTTTTTTAAATTCAAAAAAATAATTCGGTTTTATCGTTCATGTTATCATATCCATAGAACTTTTTGTCAGGGTATGGGCCTAGATATTGCTCCTATTGCGCTCTGTTAAACTGGAGAACCTTTTTAGGGTCAAGTTTAGTGCTGCTGGCATCTTAGACAGTGCCATGGCTATTAATAAGTAGCGCTTGAAATATCGTTGGGGAAAAGAACATATCGTCGTTCATAATTATTTATTTACACCCCTGCATGTTGATGTTCAGAGTGAGCCCTGCTTAGTAAAATAAACCTGCTTAGTTAAATAAATTAGAAAAAAATCGAATACCATTCTCATAACAGGTTTAAAAATCTTGCTAGGATCATCCTGGGCCGTGGCTGTATAAAACAGCAATGGTCTCCGTCTGTCAATACAACTTCGCCGCAACACTGACAATGGTTTGGGGTTGCACTCGTGTTGTCCTATAACGCATGTGTCTACATTTTGTTATCGTCTGTTACACAGTTTGCAACATTTTCTAACATCTCAAAACGCATTTTCTTCACCCGGTCTGGGTTTCTTGTACATGCCGTAGCTGTAGGTGGACTTGCAGAATCGGAAACAATCGGGACAATGTACGGTTGTTAAGGGTGTTATAAGCATTCGGAGTCTTGTTGACAAACAAGAATTTTGCTACGTCATGAGTCCTTTCTTGTCTCTTATAGAAAAGCCTTAAATGTTCTAAGAGGTCACTGTGCAAGTCTCCAGTTCGCTCTCAGGTTGTTCCGGCTAGAAAAATCGTGCAATATTCATAGGACAAAATAAACTGGACTTTTTGCTTTTATCACCTGGCTGAGAGCCAAATCTGTTACTTTATGCCGACCTCCTCCCTGCCTGTTCGATAGCCTTCCTTAGCAATTATCTCTACCGTAAGAAGGCATAAAAATATGTCATCGTTCTGTAAAATCTTTTTAATTTTATCGGTAAATAAATTAATGTCGTTATCATTTCCAGGTGACAATATTGCGGAAACATTGGGTTTGAGACCGGGCCCTCTCAGGGTTAAATTTACAATTGTACCCTCACCTCCTGTCTGGCAAGTTCTGCTATTTCGCTCATGGTCTCAAGCAATCAAATATGATAGGATTCTAACTCTATAGAAGCAATTTCTCTCAGATTCATGGGTCTTCTCATTTTAATGCTATTAAACCACAGTCTCACTAAAACGCTGTTACCATTTAGCATTCCGCCATCGCGCATCAACGCTTTGATGACACTGAAACATGTTCTTTATCGACATTAGCAGTAGGGAGAGCTATGTCTGCGAACTGGAGGGATGGGTTTAATAGCACACCACTGTTTTAGCAGTGTCTTTGTCGCGGCCCTATAAAAGTTCATGTTGTCGACTGGCTGGACTAATATGCAGAGTATGATGCAATGCCATTTCCAAACACCAGGAACCACCCTCTCCTAAGGTCAAAGTCGTTCATTATTTTGACTTTAGTACATGGAAAAAATGTCCATAACCAAGCTTGTCCACGTACATATTCTTACTGCCCATGCACTTTTAAGAGAGGAAGTGCAATTCCTTCCCACTAATGCAAAAAAACATGGAAGTGAAAACCAATCTTAAACACAAAATTCTAGTAAGAGTACATTAATTGATCGTCATATTTGTGCTTCCACTGACATTCCGTCAGTAAATGATTTCTTTATCCATATTAACAACCACTTGCGAGATCATAAGACAGTGTGTTCTATTATTAAGGAATGCTCATTCAAAGCAAATGTCACACAAGAGCTGAAAACAAAGCTATTGTTCACTGACAGATTTTAAGGAAGGTATACTGATAGACCTTGTGAAAAATGTCCTTACGTGTTCAAAAATCAGAGATCAGACTTGTCGAATAAGTTGAAACATTATTGATAAGAATACAGCGCTGGGTTGTCAGTCCACGACTTCCACACTGACCAACAACTCAGTAACAGTCGAATAAGTTGAAACATTATTGATAAGAATACAGCGCTGGGTTGTCAGTCCACGACTTCCACACTGACCAACAACTCAGTAACAGAATCACACAATATTTATAATATGTATCATCGGTCTATCTTCTAGGCCGGAAGGGATCATCCCCTGCTTCCAAAAAAGGTAGATCTGGTTCATTTTTCGCTTTCAATTTCTCGTGCATCAGATGACTTCAGCTTCTGTAGAAAAACATATCAAGAGACAAAAAACACAGCACAGAAGAACACTACCTCCTTTTCTTCTTTTAATTAGGATACAACAGTAACTGAAGTTTCTGGCATTTGGGAATGTGTTTTACTTCTCGTGCTTAACAACCTCCGCATGAGAGTCCTTGTACTGGCAGATGGGAGTCAGGTCAGATGACTCTTCTCCTGCTGCGGTTCTTGTTCTTATCACTTCTCCCTTTCTTGCACGTACACTTTTCCTGCCTTGCAAGCATATTGTCATCAAAAGCACATTCCAAAGCAATCCTTTATATGGTTACTTATTCTCAATATACTTTAGTAGAACTTGTAAAAGAATATGATTGTTTGAATGATTAATAAAACTTCAATCAATAAAACATAAAAGTATAATATTGTATAAGAAAGATAATTAATACAGCATTGGTTCATAAAACATAAAATCATGAAGATGATTAATACAAACATTGATTAATAAAACATAAATCATAAAAGCTGTTTAATGCAACATAAGATTGTATCATTTTCCACAATACTAACTCTCAAGAGGTACAAGGGATATTTGATGATCCTGCTGATGATGATGAAAAAGAACCTGAACCACCTATGATAGAGTAAGATTTTAGTTGAATTGAAACAGGTAAGGTTCCAGAGAATCTTCTTAAGTTGGTAGAGCTTAAATTTACTGCCTTGCTGTTAAAGTGGTGGATAGTTACAGTTTTTAACCATGTGAAGATGTCCATTAGTAAAGGTCAATTCAAGATAGTCTGAATTTTAATGTAATGATTTCTTCTAGGAGGAATTAAGTATATCTTTGTACCTATATGTTATTGACTTCAAAATTGGCAACCCCCTCTGGACCTGGATTGGACCTGGTTTCCCCCCAAGCCACCAGATCCAGGCTATATCCAGAACAGAGGGACATTGCAGTCACGCGATTCAGTATGTATCCACCAGATGGTGGATCGGATCTAGAAAAGCCCTCTTAAGCTCTGAAAGAAAGTGGAGACTAGAATAACTCCTGGTTATAGGAGAACTGGTCCCCCAACTGAGCTTTGTTTCTCTCTCCTTGCGGCTGTCGGCTCTGGCTTGCTTGGTTTGGGTCACTTCATTTACAGGCACTTCATATATAACAATGAATTATCAGACACTATTTAAAATGAAACAAAGATAACATCACCAAATTCAATGATGAACTGCCTTTAACTATCATTTTGCATTATAGACAAACTGTTTTACAAATCAATGTTGTTCAGCTGCTTTGTGCAATGTATTTTGTTGATAGCACTATATAATAAAGGTAACTTTACTTAACTTGTCTACACCTCTAGACAGAAACACAAGTTTTCGTAATGTACAGGATTTTAGGTAATGTACCATCAATGTTCCAGTCAACTTTGTCTTGAATTAATTTTGCTGCTTTGTGCATAACACAAGACCTTATGGCATACTTAGAAAATCTTCTGACCTCTTTTACACAATCTCCAAACTCTGGAACAGCAAGGTGTATTTGTTCATAAGTTAGGAAAGTTCCTTAAAGGGACAGTATATTGTGTTATGGCCGCTCATTCTATGGCTGGCTTCATTGATATTTTTCAAGCAACAACTTTTGTAGATTTTTTAACAGCGTCTCATGCTGACTCTCAGACCAATGAAGGGAAGGCAGATAAGTTTGTGCTTAGAACTGCAGAAGAACACCAAAGACATGTAAAGCAGCAAATGTCATGGGTGTAAAAAAGTATGTGCCTTAACTAGTTTAAGTTAACTAAAACAAGTTACCCTCCTGTTTTGGCTCAAGATCTTCTTGATCTTCTTGTAGGTATAGTTCTAATTGAGCTGGCGGAGTTCCTTGCTTACCTTATTTCTAAGAATATAGTCTCTCTTGATAGGCTTAATAACTTATTTGTAATTTACGGGTTGATAAGAAAAATCGACCTTAACCAGTGCCACATACATTTTCAAGTAGAAAACCAGTTAGTGGCAATGCACATGAAATACTGCCATTGATTATTGGACATTTGGTGCATGAAGATGAACTTGTGTGGCTCAGGAATTTAGGGTTGAAGGATATTATTGAAATGGTTGTTTCTTCAGTTCATACAGATGAGACCATTCCATACCAAAAATGCAAAATCTCTAAACACCGACAGAAACATCAAGGCTTCTCCCAAGTAAACAACTGCTTCCAAAACATCCTTTTGGAGCACTAAGCAGCAAATCTAGAAATAATTTGTTCCTTTGGTCCTTTAGTCATTCTTCGGACATTGCGTTTTGAAGCCAAGGATAGCTACTTCAAACAAGTAATTAGGCACACAAATCGTCTCAAGAAAATAACACAGACTTAAGCACGTAAACATCAAGTAATGGCTGGATATAACATGCACAAACCCTGCCGTGAGAAAACCACCTTTCAGGTCACACATGTCTCTACTGTCACTGAAGAGGTCATGAAAGAGGACATTGTACGTTGCATTAATGTTAAATATCCTGGTGTCGCCACAGTCAGTGTTACTCAGAACTCTTTTGTTGAAATTATTCACATTATTTTAATCAATGACAACCTGACTTTAATGAGTTGTTGGTGCCGAGATCCCTTCAGGGCCTTTGAATTGACACCAGTTCATGACATTTCCTTAATTCCCCACAATGAGTTAAAAGACCCATATCTTTTTTGGTTAGAGGTGTCTGAATAATAGTTCTAAAGAGACACATACTAATTGATGATGTTTAATGTTTGACAAAAGTTTCATTTGGCAAGAGAAAACAGAGTTATTGTAAGTACTGCTTAAAGATGAGGTTTTGTGTTTATTATTTTCAGAAAATGGAGAAAAGTTTCAGAAATTGTGTTTTGGCAATTGAGTAAAAACTGTAAAAAAGCTGAGGAAAACTATTGTCAAGATTAACCGCTGAGTGAAACAAAGGAAACCCTTGAACAGCAAAGAATTACAGTACTGTACGAGGTTACTAAAAGAAACAATGACTAGGTTATTAGGAAGTTAATGGACAGAATGTTTGAGCAGAGGAGGCATGAGGTGGTGTAAGATTTGTCTCTCATTGCTGAATTCAAGAACTGATGGCAAGCGTTCTTCTTTGAGCAAGAGGTACATTTTTATTTTCTTTAAATGTTTTAATGGTTGTGGTAAGTCTGAATTGCAAAGTTTTCCTTCAAATGTTATTGGTTTATGTTTATCTCCAGTAAATTTGTATGTTATTTGTAAGTTCTGGTAAAGAAATACTGTCAGTATTTTTCAGCCTTTATAGATATTATGAACTCTATTGGGGTTAGACAACATATTTCAGGGCCCACCCACTGCCAAAACCATACCCTAGATTTAATATTGTCACATGGAATTGATCTCGATGATGTTGAAGTTTTGCAGCAAAAGTGATGATATCTCAGATCAATATTTAGTGTTGTGCAAACTAAATATTGCCAGAGTTGTAAATCCAATCTCTTATTACAAATATTGTAGAACTATCACTTCTACCACAAAAAAGGATTTTGTAAGTAATCTTCCTGATGTATCGGAATTCCGTAGCATATCCAGCACACCAGAACAACTCGATAATGTAATCAAAATGATAGACTCGCTCTTTTCAAGCATTTTAAATTCTGTTGCCCCCTTAAGCTTAAGGAAGGTCAAGGAAAAAAGATTTACTCCTTGGTATAATGAGCATACTCGCAGTCTAAAGAGAGCAGCCCGAAAAATGGAACGCAGTTGGAGGAAAACAAAACTAGAGGTATTTCGTATTGCTTGGCGGAAAAGTAACCTATCCTTCAGAAAGGCATTAAAAACTGCTAGATCCGATTACTTTTCTAATCTTTTAGAAGAAAACAAACATAACCCCAAGTACTTATTCAACACTGTGTCTAAACTAATGAAAAATATAGCCTCAACAAGTGCTGACATTTCCCAGCACCACAGCAGTAATGATTTTATGACCTACTTCACTTCTAAAATTGACACTATTCAAGATAAAATCGTAACCATTCAGCCGTCAGCTACTGTATCGCATAAAATTTCTAAACTCCCAGAGGATGAGTTCCATTCATTCTCTACGATACAAGAGGAAGAACTGTGTAAACTTGTAAAATCATCAAAAGCAACAACATGTATGTTAGACCCTATTCCATCTAAGCTACTAAAAGAGGTGCTTCCAGAAGTCATAGATCCTCTTCTGACTATTATTATCTCCTCATTGTCGTTAGGATATGTCCCCAAATCTTTCAAACTGGCTATTATTAAGCCTCTCATTAAAAAAACCACAACTTGACCCCAAAGACCTATTAAATTATAGACCAATCTCAAATCTCTCATTCCTGTCCAAGATACTAGAAAAGGTAGTATCCTCACAATTATATTCATTTCTAGAGAAAAATTATATCTGTGAGAAATTCCAGTCAGGTTTTAGACCACATCATAGCACTGAGACTGCTCTCCTTAGAGTTACAAATGACCTTCTCCGCTCGTCCGACCGTGGCTGTATTTCCTTATTAGTGTTACTGGATCTTAGCGCTGCCTTTGATACTGTAGACCACAACATTCTTCTACATAGACTTGAACACGTTGTGGGCATAAATGGAAGTGCATTAGCATGGTTTAAGCCATACTTAACCGACCGCTATCAACTCGTAGCATTAAATGAAGAGCTATCATATCGATCACAAGTTCAGTATGGAGTACCTCAAGGCTCAGTTCTTGGCCCGCTACTCTTCACGCTATATATGTTACCTTTGGGAGCTATCATCACGCAGCATGGTGTCAGCTTCCACTGTTATAGTGAAGGACCTTATAAAAACCAATGTCCTTAACGTGTTCAAAAATCGGAGATCAGACTTGTCGAATAAGTTGAAACTTTATTGATCAGAATACAGCGCTGGGTTGTCAGTCCACGACTTCCACACTGACCAACAACTCAGTAACAAAATCACACAATATTTATAGTATGTATCGTCGTTCTATCTTCGGAGTGGATGGAGGTTTTCCCTGGTTTCTACCAATGGCTGATCAGTCCTTTGTCTCCTTTGGTCAATGGCAGACTTCCCCTTTAGTTTCTGCAAAACAACTAATTTTCTCTGTTTTCCCAGAAACAATATATCATCATCTTTTTTTGTCTTATATGGTATGGAATGTGTGTGTATGTCTCCGATCAGTACATCCTCAGTATAGGTGCACCTTAAATCTCGTTGTTTTGTTCTTAAGGTCAACTTATGGTCAGCTTGAGACATTACAGGACGTACATCCTCAGTATAAGTGCATCTTAAATCTTGTTGTTTAGTTCTTAAGGTCAGCTTAAGGTCAGCTCCATGCATTACAGGCCTTAGCTTTCCTCCCGTTTACACTCACACACACATTCCTGTTGTAGCACATCCTTATTTGCACACAGTTTTGTGAAATTCCTAGCAGGAGACATATGGTTATATTTTAATGCACCTATTGCTAGTGAATGGTTAATAAAACATCAATCAATAAAACATAAGAGTATAATATTGTATAAGAAAGATGATTAATACAGAATTGGTTAATAAAACATAAAATCATAAAAGCTGTTTAATGCAACATAAGATTGTATCATTTTCCACAATTCCCTCTCTTGACCTCGTAAGAGGTCACACATAATCTTGTTCATCCTCATCATCATTTTCCATGTGGTCTGTAGCCAACAAGGGCATGTTATACGGAGGTGGTGGGTCAAGATCTTTCTTTTCTATTGCTGCAACAATCAATCGGTTGCACAGTGACCTGATGCATGGTATACAACAACATCCACATGTTATCAAAATGGCTAGAAATACTGCGATTGATACAATTATAGACATCACCAGTGCTTTCCATTTACCTAATGTTTTTTCCAGCCAATCACCAATGGGGTTATCTATACCTGAATGTTCCTTCATTTCGACAGATAATGTTCTCAGTTCTTCTAAAGCTCTGGTCACAGAGCCATCTGGGGCTGTGTTATTTGGAATGAAAGTGCAACATAAATCACCAAACATATGACATACCCCTCCTTTCTCCGCTAACAGCATATCTAATGCCATCCTATTCTGTACTGCCATGAGAGATGTTGGGGCTAACTGTTCTGATAGACCCTCTACAGCGTCTCTTGTCATATTTGTCAATCTCATGACATTGTAATGAACATAGTTAATTCTATCAACATTTTTGTTTGGGGTGATCGGGAATAGTGCTGCTATAATAGGAATATTTTCGAAGCCTGTTGCTATTTGATCTGCTAATTTAAATTCATCTGGAACTCCTCTAGGTATTCCAATAGCATCTATATATGTGGGACTATTTAAAGACAAATCAATGGGAGCCGCTCGTTTTCTTATGACATGTCGCCTTCTACGCTGTGTCAATGTGGCTGTATCTTTGTTGAGTCGTACTGCTTTTTCACCTATTAATGTCAGAGGTGCTCCTAGTCTAACCATGGCACATAAACCTTTAGTATTTGGAGGTACTCTAGTAAACAGTCGTCTAAATTTTGTTCTTTAGCCGTGTTTATTAACCATTATAACCGCAAATTGGTCTCTCCGTACCCTGTTGCTTTCTCGATCATGTCTCCAGGGCTCAACTTAGTGTAGTCTATCTCAACATTCTTATGGTTCATCGTTTTAATTGGAATAGTTTTATTTCTTCCTATTCCATTTCTGGAGATTATGTTGATTTTAATTAGCCCTATTGGATCTTTTCCCTCCATTTCAACACCTAGAGTAATATATGTATGATTTTTCGGAATAGGGTATCTGAGGGACGATAATTCACTAACATGTTGTATTCCTCCTAATGAGAGAGTGATTGGATTTTGGTTGGGACTAAAATCCCTTTGAAATGACACCTTTCTCCATCCTTCTGGTATACCTTCACTCCCTCCCCTCGGGGTCCATGGACCTGTGTATTTTGTAACATCATTCCAAGCAGGACAGGCGGATATCTTTCTATCACTATTTGTATTACATGTATGCTCTAACACGTAAGAACTGCATACATACAACTTATGTCCCCTGTAACTAGCATTTTTACCGTGACAGTTGATAACACTGCACAGATCAAATGTGAATGCTGTTGTTGAACCATTCTCATAGTCTAACTCGATTCCCTTTTCAAATCGTCTAAAACATGGGTCAGGGTTCACTGACCTTCTTGGTCGAGTCCCATTATTTCTCTCTTGTCCCTTTTCTATTCCTAAAATAATGCTCACCACTATGATGGCAATGATGCCCAGGATTATGGTAGACTTCCAGTTATCCCACACCCTCATTTTAATGGATACCATAACTGTAGTAATGTAAAAGAATACAAAAAATTGCGAAAGAAATTAATAAAAGAAAAAATTAAATTTGTGTAGGCTAAACAGAATGTGAAAACATATGATCAATAAATGAAAATCAATCGCTTCTATGCTAAAGCATTAATACCACTAATATATTGATTATCACATCTACAATGAATATATCGTTAAAGTCATATTTGTGTTAGCAAACACTTCTCTTAGAATTTCTGTAACTCTGTCAAAATTTAGTCCATCTAATCCACACCCCAGCCGGGGTGCTGAGACACTCTCTATACTATGTTGCACACACCAGTTTCTCGTGCATGTCAAACTACTGGTGAAATCTTGATATGTGGGCTTGTCTGTAAACCACTTCTTTGTGATTAAGTGAAAAACGGTTCTACCGTCGTTTTCATGTGTAACAGCACACTCTCCTACTCCCTTGTTCTGTTGTTTCACTTTGTTTACACTGTACTTGTCTCTGAAAGTTGTTGCAATGCCTGCTCCATATGCACAAACTGCACTTACACAGTTTGCTAGAAGTTCCCCTTGTGGCCTTGAAAAAAGATCACCTGTTTGAAACAAAAAATTTTACATTTCCACTTTGTTTGTTGTCAGAGGTTTCGGTTTCTCTGTCCTCCTTATCCTCCCTCTCTTGGACCTGAGTCCTCAGGTCCACAGCAGTCTCGGATAATGACCTGTTTGGTGGATCACAGTTAACACAAGAAGTTAAATGATACCATGTGTCGCCTTTTCCTTGTAAGCGGACACAATGTGAGGTTCTGGCAGTGACTCTCAATGGCTCAGTCCATCTAGGTTCGGACCATTTACGCCTGAATTGCTTCAGTCGGACCCACTGCGACTGTGCTGGATCAGACGGTGTTGTGGCAGAATCAGCTTCTGGAATCTGGTGGGAGAAAAGCTTAATCATAACAGTTAGTTTATCAAAATAGCACTGTGAGATAATTTGGTCAGGTTTTCGAGTTCAGCCGGATGACAGGGTCCTGGGAACGGTCTGCCTGTAAACAGTTCAAAAGGGGTAAAACCTGAGCTTCTGTTTATGGATGATCGGACTGACATTAAAGCTAATGGTAAGGCTGAAAGCCAGGACAATTTGGTCTGTGCACAGATTTTAGCCAATTTTAGTTTTAAAGTGAGGTTCATGCGCTCAACTTTACCTTGACTTTGAGGGTGATAAACTGCTCCAAAAACATGTTTCAGTCCCAATGATTGTTCTACCACTCTGAGATGTTCATTTTTGAAATGAGAACCATTGTCTGATCTGATTCTTCTTGGAAAACCATAGTGCGGGATATAATGATTAACCAGGCACTTTATAACAGCTGTACTGTCTTCACGCCCTACAGGATATGCCTCAGGCCACCCTGTGAACTGATCCACCATGACTAATAAGTACCTCTTCCCTTGAACCTTTTGTATCATATCTGTGAAATCTATCACCAATTCCTCACCAGGACCACGGAGAGGTGTAAAACAGCCTCTGGGTTGCTTCAATGTTGGTTTGCTATTGTACTGCTGGCAAATAGCACAGGACAAAACAAAATGTGATACCATGGTAGCCATGGAAGGGTGCCACCAATGTTTCAGTGTAGTTAACATTTGTTTTGCTCCTACATGAGAATGTGTGTGTGCCTCAGTCATTAGAGAGTTGGAAAGGCTAAGTGGCATGGCCGGACGTCCGTCTTTAAATTGCCATAAACCATTCTCAGCACGCTGAGCTCCAGAGTCCAGCCATACAGACTTTTCCTCAGGTGAGGAGTCAGCCTGATGCTGCATGATAGAAGATATCGTGAGCTCAGGTAACAGCGAGTCGTATAGGCAGTCCTTCACGGTGACTGCCATCATACTGCTAACATAACCGGCTGCTTGCTTTGCTGCTAAGTCAGCTGCATCGTTACCCTTAGCCTCCACACTCTTAGTTTTTGAGTGTCCCTGACACTTCACAATAGCCACCTCCTCAGGCAGCATCAGGGCCTCTAAAAGGTCTCGTGCCTCAGCTACATGTGTGATGGGTCTACCTGATGTTGTAACAAAACCAGTACGCTGCCATACTGGAAGCTCCACATGTACTATGCCCACTACATATGCAGAATCTGTGTAAATATTCACCTTGCATCTGTCTGCTAATTTCAGTGCATTAGTGACGGCAATCAGTTCAGCACGCTGTGCTGATTGTTTACCTGTGAGTTTCATGGCCAGTCGTGTCTGAAACCCGTCTGGTACAAGTTGGACAACAGCAAATGCTGACGTTAGACTTCCATCTGATGATCTAAAACAGCAGCCATCAGTGAAAAGAGTGATTACATCTGAGTGTGGTGTTAGTGGTGATGCATGCAAATTGTCTCTGACCCTGCTGGCCCTCTCTGAGAGCGGTACACAGTCATGTGGTTCCCCGCTCGTCATTAAGTCTGCCATGTTGATGCCTTCATGAGTGTAGGTAATGTTCGGAGCTGTCAGACATCTTGCCAGTCTCCTTTGCCTTAGGGGCGAGAATGTGAACGAGGACGAGTTGACAAAAGCCATAACAGAATGAGTAGTAAGAACTGTTAGCGGGTGGCTCATGACTATGTGTGCAGTCTTTGTTACAATCTTTGCTAAGCCTGCTGCAAATCTGGCACATTCGGGTTGGCGCTGTTCAATTGGATCGAGCATACAGCTAGCATACATGAGTACTCTACGATTCCCTGTATGTTTTTGGAAAAGAACACCATGTGCGCTGTCTTGAGTCTCAGACACGTCTAGGAAGAAACCTAATTGGTAGTCTGGGCTATGTAAATAGGCAGCATGTGACATCTGGGCCTTTAATTCAGTGAAAGCTTCTTCAGCCTCCACCGTCCATTCTAGTTTACCCGTGAGATTTCTCATACCCAACTTCCTAACCATGTCTCTCAAAGGTGTGGTAACAGCTACATACTGGGGTATGTAATGGCGGCTGAACCCTGTCAGCCCCAGAAAAGACAACATGTCTTTTACCGTTGTCGGTTTTGGATGTGCTAAAATTGCATCTCGCTGACGATGGGAGAGTGTGGATCCCTGACCTGTGATCAGTCTACCCATGAATGTTACGGCTGGTCTGCTAACTTGTAGCTTCTTTTTACTTACTTTAAACCCAGCCCTGTGGAGTTGTGTGAGAATAATGTTTGTAGCCTTTAAACAATCATCATTAGTTTCTGCTGCCAGCAGAATGTCGTCAACATACATTATTACCACACACCCCTCTGGTAATACACATTGTTCTAAGTGTTGTCTCAAAACCTGATTAAAAATGCCTGGTGAGAGTTTGAAGCCTTGGGGCAACCGATTGTATGAGTACTGTGTGCCTTTGTATGTGAATGCCAGACACGATTTACACTCATCAGCGATGGGAATGCAAAAGAATGCATTAGCCAGGTCTATACAGGTGAACCATTGATGTGCTGGAGTAAGATTAGAGATCGCGGTATAAGGGTTGGGTACAGCTAATGTTTGGGTTGTCACTAATTCATTAATTCTTCTCAGATCGTGTACCAATCGGTATTTGCCTGTACCAGTTTTCTGTACAGGAAAAATAGGTGTGTTCCATCTGGATTGCCATGGGGTGAGAACACCCTTTTCAACCAGGCCTTTAACAGTTTCTGCTATCCCTTCCTCCGCTTCTGGTTTGTTACTGTACTGTGAGACCCAAAGCGGAGTGGTTTCAGATAGATCAAAAGTGACAGGGGAAATATTACAATATCCCACATCAGTGGGCCCTTGTGACCATAGGTCATCAGGTTGTTTTGCTATCAAATCGTCGGCCCCCGGCCCGTCTGTCAATTCCCTACCATGACTTCTTTGAATTTGTTTGTGTGTAAGTATTCCCTCGTCACTTGTTGATTGATTTATCCAGTAAGAATTAGTGGAGACAGAAAACAGAACACCCTGCAGGTGAGTGGGCTCCCAATCTGTTACCTTGTTTAATCTCTTTGTCATGCCACCTAACTCTCGTGCTTCATGGCCTGGATGCAGTGCCATTGAAATATGTGGGTCTGCATTGTTTTGCATGCCATACCATTTATTCTGTTCAGGAGTGAGTACAATAGGTGCAACTACACCTTCTTTTCCCACATAAAGACCCTTACCCACTAAATGCCACACATCTCCTAATACTTCTTGGAACATATGTTGATATGTGACATTGCCGGTTCTATCATAAACCAATGTGCAATGTAATGGATCAATGGGAGGCAGATAGACAGCTAGTTCTTTTATCCATGATAAATGTTGATTGTAAAGTGTGGTTACACTGTTAAAAGTGGCAGAAATATCAAGTTCCACCCAATAGATGTCGGCCATTTCCTGTAGGGGTCCCCCTAACAGAACATTTTGGGTTCTAGCACCCCCTGGTTCCATTGAGCAATTAATTGAGGTACCATCCGGAAACACAACCACAACTTCATCAGGGGAACATAAAATACTAGCCCTCAATTTGATTAATAAATCTCTACCGAGCAAAGGGATAAGAGCGTTGTCAGAACAGAGAAACGAATGCGTAAGACACTGGTTTGCCACTTTGGTTGTAATGGGTATTGTCATAGGCCAATGTTCAGGTACCCCAGAGAAACCTATTACTCCCACAGTCTCATCACTTAATTGTCCATTAGTGATACAGTCACTTGTAATGGTGGAGTAGGTAGCCCCAGTGTCAACTAAGGCTTGTAGTGGTTTGTTGTTGACCACTATACTCATGAGAGGCTCAGCCAAACCTCTCACAGTCTTTCTCTGTGGGCCCCTTCAGTAGCTCTGGTCCTCTTCTCCGGGACCGCATGCTTGAATTGCAGGTGCTTGGAAGCTGGAAGAGTCTTGGCCTGAGTGAGGTGGTTGGTGTGGTGCGCCTTGGGGTCTGCCACGTCCCCTGGGTCCGTGCTGCATCGGACCATAACTACCACGGGGTGGTCCTGGTCTCTGACCGCCCCTTCTCGAAGGACATTCGTTCCTCCAGTGGCCCGGTGCCCCACACACGAAACACCCATCCTCACTGTGCTCCATCCATCTGCCGGTAGGGCCTCTACCCCAATAACCTCTACCCCTTTGTCTATAACCATCCCTTTGGCCTCCTCTTGGAGGACCTCTCTGATAAGTATTTCCCTGATCATAACCAACAAATGGTGGAACAACTGAGGGAGTTGGTGGTGCTTGCGCCCCTTCTGGCACCCCATTTCCGTCACTGGGGTACGGCGGTGCTTGTGTCATCTGCTTTGGCTTTTTATTGTTTGTCTTTGCTGCCTCCAATTGCATCTTAATTAATTGAGATTTTGCATTTTCTAATTCTTCCTCTTCCCTGCTCTTTTGTTCTGATATTTTATCAAAATGGAAAACTAGCCTTCTTTCCCACTCTGGGTTCTTGGCTACTGCGTTATCTGGATTGCTCTCCATAGCCTGCTTCACTCCTTTAGGAGCTCCTGCCAGTACAGCCGCTCTGAAAATGCCTCGAGTAACTGAGACATATGGTTATATTTTAATGCACCTATTGCTAGTGAATGGTTAATAAAACATCAATCAATAAAACATAAGAGTATAATATTGTATAAGAAAGATGATTAATACAGAATTGGTTAATAAAACATAAAATCATAAAAGCTGTTTAATGCAACATAAGATTGTATCATTTTCCACAATAGTCAGCTCTATATTTCCTCACTACCCGGTGAGACACACAAATTTTAAAAACTTATGGAATGCATAGTCGATATAAAAAACTGGATGAAAGGTAATTTTCTGCTGCTTAACTCTGGAAAAACAGAGGTGTTAATTATAGGACCTAAAATCTCTGCCTGCAACAACCTAGAAAAATTTGTAAAATTTGATGGCTGCCCTGTAAGCTCTTCATCTTCGGTTAGGAACTTGGGTGTGCTATTTGATAAAAATCTCTCCTTAGAAAGCCACGTATCGAGTACTTGTAAAAGCGCATTTTTTCACCTCAAAAATATATCTAAATTGCGGCCCATGCTCTCAATATCAAATGCAGAAATGTTAATCCATGCATTTATGACCTCAAGGTTGGATTACTGCAATGCTTTATTAGGTGGTTGTTCTGCACGCTTAGTAAACAAATTGCAGGTAGTCCAAAATGCTGCAGCAAGAGTTCTTATAAGAACCAGGAAGTACGACCACATTATTCCGGTCCTGTCAAACATAGTATAGATTTTAAAATCTTGCTTATTACTTACAAAGCCTTGAATGGTTTAGCACCTCAATATTTGAAAGAGCTCCTGTTACATTATAATCCTATGCGCTCGCTACGTTCTCAAAACTCAGGAAATTTGATAATACCTAGAATTTCAAAATCAACTGCCGGCGGCAGATCCTTTTCCTACTTGGCTCCTAAACTATGGAATAACTTACCTAATAGTGTTCGGGAGGCAGATACACCCTTGCAGTTTAAATCTAGACTAAAAACCCATCTCTTTAACCTGGCTTACACATAAATACTAACATGCTTCTAATATTCATATCCGTTAAAGGATTCTTAGGCTGCATTTATTTTAAAAATCCGGAACCGAGAACACTCTCCACACTACACCATATATCTGCTATAACTTTAGTAGAATGGCATCTACACTAATATTGGTCTGTTTCGCCTTCCGAGCTCTTTGGAGCCACCAGATCCAGCCCGTATCCAGATCAGATGGCATTGCAGTCAACAGGATCTAGTGCGTATCCAGACCAGATTTTGGAGAAAGGACCCCTAGGGCCCGGAAGGACAGCGGAGACCAGGATGACTAGAACACCAGATGCAGATCCCTCGCAAGACCGTGCCTCAGATGACCATCAGGATGTGACCACAGGAGACAGATGATTCTTCTCTGGACCAGATGCTGGGTCCGGAACTAGAAAATCCCTCTACAGCCCTCGAGCAAAGCAAAGTCCAGTACAAGAACACCACGGATACCAATCCCCAGCGAAGACCTCGTCTTTGACGATCATCAGGATACGACCACAGCACACAGATGTGTCTTCTTCATTCTGCTGCAGCCTGGAATTGAACTGAGGGATTCGTCTGGTCAGAGGAGAACTGGCCCCCCAACTGAGCCTGGTTTCTCCCAAGGTTTTTTTCTCCATTTCTGTCACCGTTGGAGTTATGGTTTCCTTGCCACTGTTGCCTCTGGCTTGCTAAGTTGGGGTCCCCTCATTTACAATTATATCGTTGATTTGATTGAATTTGAACACACAGACATTTTTTTTAAAGTGAACAAAGACTCCAACGAATTGAATATGAATGCACAGACACCATTAAACTGAACAGAGATAACATCCCCGAATTCAATAATGTATTAACTTTTAACATTAAGCATTATGACACAATGTTTACTAATTATTGTTGTTAAGCTGCTTTGATGCAATGTATTTTGTCTAAAGCGCTATATAAATAAAGGTGACATTGACATTGTCAGTGTTTGTGCATAAGAAACTGTAAAGGCTTTTACAAATACCGTGTGTCAGTGATCATCCTGATTTGCCCTTTTTTGAAATTGTATTAGGTATCTGTAATAGTATTCAGTAGGATTACAACAATCATTTTGCTGCCCAAATTTATGAGTCAGCTTCAGAAAAAAGGGAGGAACACCAGCTCAAAAGATATAAAGCATCCTGTTGGTCATGGATAAAGTACGTTCTATTTTTTCATTATCATACCACCATTTTATCATATTTTATCATATCATTACGTTCTTTTTATGTGGTATTTATGTTTGGAATCTGTTGCTGTAATACCAAATTCTTTGGTTCAGGGAGATCATGTTAGATCAAATGAGAGAAGCTACAGTTCTATCTGTATATTTGTTCTTATTGTGAATTCAAACTATGACACTTTCACAATGTCAGCATAATGTGGGTTAATAGGAACAGCTTCCAAATGCATGAAAGCACCACCGTAGTAAAGGGTTTTCTATGTTTGTTATAGGGTTTTCTATGTTATATGTGTTAAAAGGCATTTTTCTTACCATTATAACTTTTATATTTGTTGATTTTATAGATGTTTGAGAATAATCAAGTGTGAATTAACTAAGACTCAGGAATATAACCTTGTGTGATTCTAGTTGTAAAAGAATGTACTAAAACAGGGGATGGGGTCTTCCTATCAGGGCTTCCTGGGAGATCAAAGAAAATATGTCACGAGGAGAGGGGGTCTTTCTAGAGGAGCATCCTGGACGAAGAACAAATGGCACAAGGGATGGGGTCTTCCTATCGGGGCTTCCTGGGAGATCAAAGAAAATATGTTACAAGGAGAGGGGGTCTTCCTAGCGGGGTTTCCTGGGGGAAGACAGTTGCACAGGGTCATCAGTTGTACAGGGTTGCAGAATATGCATAAGTGTTGTGTTACAGGGAACCAAAACGAGCAGCTGATTGGAGAAGAAATCTATATGGAACTGGGAGGCTGTCCCGAAGAATGAAGACACACCTTACACATACACATATAAATATACTGTAATACCATTGCTGGGGGTTGTTCTCCTCTGTAAGACATTGTGTCAAGAACAACCCAGCTGTTTCCTCGAGGTTATTCTGATCAATAAAGTTTCAACTTATTCTACAAGCCTGATCTCCGATTTTTGAGCACGCAAGGATTAGGATCCATCAAATGGTGACCCCGACGTGATCGGCAGAGACGACGTGATCGGAAGAGCCGACGTGATCGGCAGAGAAAGGCAATATTGTTAAGAAGGACAAAAGGACAGAATACGCGAGGGAGGTTTTGACTTCAACACAAGTGGCGCCACTAATTAAAATGTAAGCAGAAACCTGTTAAAACAAATTCTGCAAATTGGATAACGTCTAAATTAAATGTGTTGAGGTTTAAAACTTATTCGTGTTTAGAGTTAAAAACTATGAATTGTTGAAACTGATTGATGTAGAATAAGAAAGGACGTCCCTAAAGAAATAAGGTAACGGGCGGCGTTCCGGTAAGATATTTAAGGTAATAAGGGCGGCGTCCCTAAAGAAATAAAAGTAACGGGCGGCGTTCCCGTAAGGTATTTAAGGTAATAAGGGCGGCGTCCCTAAAGAAATAAAGTAACGGGCGGCGTTCCCGTAAGATATTTAAGGTAATAAGGGCTGCGTCCCTAAAGATATAAGGTAACGGGCGGCGTTCCCGTAAGATATTTAAGGTAATAAGGGCGGCGTCCCTAAAGAAATAAAGGTAACGGGCGGCGTTCCCGTAAGATATTTAAGGTAATAAGGGCGGCGTCCCTAAAGAAATAAGGTAACGGGCGGCGTTCCCGTAAGATATTTAAGGTAAAAAGGGCGGCGTCCCTAAAGAAATAAAGTAACGGGCGGCGTTCCCGTAAGATATTTAAAATTTAAAAGGATAAAAGGGCGGCGTCCCTAAAGTTTGTTATTTTAAAGGACGAGGTCTCTAAAGTTTTGTTATTTTCTTTGATTTAAAAGTTTAAAAGGATAAAAGGGCGGCGTCCCTAAAGTTTGTTATTTTAAAAGACGAGGTCTCTAAAGTTTTTGTTATTTTCTTTGAGTTAAAAGTTTAAAAAAGGATTGAAGGACGAGGTCTCTAAAGTTTTGTTATTTTCTTTGAGTTAAAAGTTTAAAAGGAAGGTCGTATTTTATTTTAGAAATGGAGTCACATAAAATGTGCGAGTTAGAAGGAAAAGATCTGGATGTAAAGTCCCAATGGGACAAGATTGTAAAGATGCTGTTAGCGCAGACAGAGGAAAAAAATCAGAAGAAAGAAACAAAAGTTTGGGAAGACATATGGAGTCAGATGTGTGATACATACGGGTGGCTGGACCCTGAAAAGGTGTGCGTTAAAATTACTCATAGAGTCATTGAATTGGAAAGACGTGCAGATGTGAGACTTAAAAAACATCTGGATAATAGAAATGAAGTGAGTTGGGTTAATAAGGGGAAACATGCAAAGAATGAAGGTAAGCTGAGAGATGAATTGAGATTGTGGACTCGTATAACACTAGTGGCATGTGCACTTTTTCCAGTGAAAAGAGAGGAAGAGGAAGTAGAGAAGCCGAAGGCAGAAGGTAAACTGAAAGTGAGGACAGAAAGTGACCAAGGTAGTGCTAGTAGAAGAGTAATTCCGCCCATTTATCCTAATTTGGGAGAAGTGAAGGCAGCGGCTTGTGAGAAGCCACCTCCTTATGCTCCAGCGCCATCTGGTGGCCTTTTAGCACACCAACAGGTTCAAGTGAATGTGAAAGATTCCATGGTAGAAGTAGAAATAGAGGCACTGACAGATGTGCACGCAGAGGTAGCGAAATTAGAGCATATGGTGAGAGAGATGGGAGAAGAGATGAGACGTGATCGAGAACGTAGGGACGGTACTAGTAGAGAAGGGGATAACGCACACGGTAGTGCTCAGGTTAGTATGGAAAATATAAATGTGGATGGATACCAACTAGGTTTAGAAAACATGCATGAAACACAATCAGAAAGTTCACACCAAAGCAGAGATAGACAGAGACGGAAGCCCATAGTACAAGGGAGCAAGGAGGATGAAAACAGTGGTGATGACAGTCAGTCTGAATGTTCCGACCAAGGCGGTGATGATAAGGTTACAGTAAGAGATTATTGGCAGCGTAGAGAACAGGCAACAGAGAGGAATGATAGTGTGAGATTGGTAGTAACAGGAGGAATGTTAGACATAGAAACAGAACAATCCTCACCAGTGTCCGGCAGGACAAGGCAGAAGAAGAAGCAATCAGGTGAATTATTTCCTAGGGCAGCCATACATCCCAGGGGACCATATAAAACACACAGTCGCTCCCTAAGTGATCTGTCATTACACCCATTTATGCAGTTAAACGGGGGAAAGCAAATGCCTCTAGTGGAGGCTAGATCTGGGTCACCCAGGTACCAACCATGGCCTCATGGTGACATGACAGTTATATTGGCCAAACTGCCACCAATTACATCTGGCGGCGGCAGATGGCTTACTAAATTACAGACCTTATGTCATGGCACAGTACTGGCGCTGGGAGACATTCGTTGCTTATTGGGACAAATTTTTACAGTATCACAGATGAATGAATTAGAAAAAGATGCAGACACAGATTATTGTGACAACAATACCCCATTCACTCGAGTAGCCACAGCTCTAGCTACGGCCCTTAGGAGACAATTTCCTACACCACAGACTGTTTATCAGAATATCAAATTTAAACATAAACCAGGTGAAACCGGTGCAGAATATTATTTCAGGTGTGCAGCTGATTGGGAAGGTATGGTAGAGGAAAACAGTCTGGCAAATCCAATTACTCGTTGCATTTTCAGAGCAGCTGTGATGGCAGGGGCTCCAAAAGGTGTGAAACAGGCTATGGAGAGCAATCCTGATAACGCTATAGCCACAGACTCAGAGTGGGAGAGAAGGTTAGTTTTCCACCTTGATAAAATAGCAGAGCAAAAGAGCAGGGAAGAGGAAGAATTAGAAAATACAAAATCTCAATTAATAAAGATGCAATTGGAGGCAGCCAAGGCAAGCAATAAAAAACCAAAGCAGATATCACAAGCACCCATGTACCCTAGTGACAGTAGTGGGGTGCCACAAGGGGTGCAAGTACCACCAACTCCCTCAGTTGTTCCACCATTTTATGTTTATGATCAGGGAAATACTTATCAGAGAGGTCCTCCAAGAGGAGGCCAAAGGGGTGGTTATATTCAAAGGGGTAGAGGAAATTGGGGTAGGAATCCTACCGGCAGGGGAATAGAGCACAGTGGGGATGGATGTTTTGTGTGCGGGGCACTGGACCACTGGAGGAATGAATGTCCTTCGACAAGGGGCGGTCAGAGACCAGGACCACCCAGGGGCAGATATGGTCCGATACAGCACGGACCTAGGGGACAAGGCAGACCCCAAGGCACACCATACCAACCAACTCACCAAGGTCAAGACCCTACCAGTTTCCAGGCACCTGCAATTCAAACCTGGGGTCGAGGAGAGGAGGACCAGAGATACTGAAGGGGCCCACAGAGAAAGACTGTGAGAGGTTTGGCTGAGCCTCTCATGAGGATAGTGGTCAACAACAAACCACTACAAGCCTTAGTTGATACTGGGGCTACCTATTCCACCATTACAAGAGACTGTATCACTAACGGACAATTAAGTGATGATACTGTGGGAGTGATAGGTTTCTCTGGGGAAACTGAATATTGGCCTATGACAAAACCCATTACAACCAAAGTGGCAAACCAGTGTCTTACGCATTCGTTTCTATGTTCTGACAATGCTCCTATCCCTTTGCTCGGTAGAGATTTATTGATCAAATTGAGGGCTAGCATTCTATGTTCCCCTGAGGGAGTTGTGGTTGTGTTTCCAGATGGTACCTCAATTAACTGCTCAATGGGACTAATGGAAGCGAGATCCCAAAATGTCCTGTTAGGGGGACCCCTACAGGAAATGGCCGACATCTATTGGGTAGAGCTTGACATTCCTGCCACCTTTAACAGTGTAACCACACTTTACAATCAACATTTATCATGGATAAAGGAACGAGCTGTCTATCTGCCTCCCATTGATCCATTACACTGTACATTACTTTATGACAGAACTGGCGATGTCACATATCAACACATGTTCCAAGAAGTATTAGGAGATGTGTGGCATTTAGAGGGTAAGGGTCTTTATGTGGGAAAAGAAGGAGTAGTTGCACCTATTGTTCTCACTCCGGAACAGAAGCAATGGTACTGCATGAAAAACACTGCAGACCCACATATTTCAATGGCACTGCATCCAGGCCATGAAGCACGAGAGTTAGGTGGCATGACAAAGAGACTAAACAAGGTAACAGATTGGGAGCCCAGTCACATGCAAGGTGTTCTGTTTTCTGTCTCGACTAATTCATACTGGATCACTCACTCAACAAGTGACAAGGGAATATTTACACACAAACAAATTCAAAGAAGTCATGGTAGGGAATTGACAAACGGCCCTGGGGCCGACGAACTGATAAACAAAACAACCCGATGACCTATGGTCACAAGGGCCCACAGATGTGGGATATTGTAATATTCCCCCTGTCACTTTTGACTTAACTGCAACCACTCCGCTTTGGGTCCCGCAGTACCATAACAGACCAGAAGCGGAGGAAGGGATAGCAGAAACTGTTAAAGGCTTGGTTGAAAGGGGTGTTCTCACACCATGGCAATCCAGATGGAACACACCCATTTTTCCTGTACGGAAAGCTGGCACAGACAAATACCGATTAGTACACGATCTGAGGAAAATCAATGAATTAGTGACAACCCAAACATTAGCTGTACCCAACCCTTACACTGCGATCTCTAATCTTACTCCGGCACATCAATGGTTCACCTGTTTAGACCTGGCTAATGCATTCTTTTGTATTCCCATCGCAGACAAGTGTAAATCGTGTCTGGCATTCACATACAGAGGCATACAGTACTCATACAATCGGTTGCCCCAAGGCTTCATACTCTCGCCAGGCATTTTTAATCAGGTTTTGAGACAACACCTACAACAATGTGTATTACCAGAGGGGTGTGTGGTAATAATGTATGTGGACGACATTCTGCTGGCAGCAGAAACTAATGATGATTGTTTAAAGGCTACAGACATTATTCTCACACAACTCTACAGGTCTGGGTTTAAAGTAAGTAAAGACAAGCTCCAAGTCAGCAGGCCAGCCGTAACATTCATGGGTAGGCTGATCACAGGTCAAGGATCCACACTCTCCCACTGTCAGCGAGATGCCATTCTAGCACATCCAAAACCTACAAAAGTGGACCAAAGTGAAAGACATGTTGTCTTTTCTGGGGCTGACAGGGTACAGCCGCCATTACATACCTCAATATGTAGCTGTCACCACACCTTTGAGAAACATGGTCAAGAAACTGGGTATGAGAAATCTTACAGGCAAACTGGATTGGACTGTAGAGGCTGAAGAAGCCTTCACTGAGTTAAAGGCTCAAATGTCACATGCAGCCTATCTGCACAGCCCAGATTATAAACTAGGTTTTTTCCTAGATGTCTCTGAGACTCAAGACAGTGCCCATGGTGTCCTCTTCCAGAAACACACTGGGAACCGTAGAGTACTCATGTATGTTAGCTGTATGCTCGATCCCATTGAACAGAGACAACCTGAGTGTGCTAGATTCACAGCAGGTCTAGCAAAAATCGTAAATAAAACAGCACACATAGTTATGAGACATCCATTGACAGTCTTAACAACACACTCCGTGACAGCGTTTGTGAACTCATCCTTGTTTACGTTTACGCCTCTAAGGCAAAGACGGTTGGCCAAATGCCTAACGGCACCAAACATCACTTATACCCATGAAGGTATCAACATGGCTGATCTGATGACAAGTGGGGAACCACATGATTGTGTACCACTCACTGAAAGAGCCAACAGGGTCAGAGACCATTTACACGCATCCCCATTAGCACCAAACTCTGATGTAATTACACTATTCACTGATGGTTGTTGTTTCAGATCACCGAACGGGAATCTGACCTCTGCATTTGCAGTAGTACAACAAATGCCGGAAGGTCTCCAAACACGATTGGCTGTCAAACTGACTGGAAAACAGTCAGCACAACGTGCTGAGCTGATTGCAATCACCAATGCACTGAAATTAGCAGACAGATGCAAGGTGAACATTTACATGGATTCGGCCTATGTGGTTGGCGTAGTCCATGTAGAACTCCCTGTATGGCAGCGCACTGGTTTTGTTACATCATCGGGTAGACCAATCACGCATGAAACTGAAGCGCGAGATCTCTTAGAGGCCTTAATGTTACCCGAGGAGGTGGCCATTGTGAAATGTCAGGGACACTCAAAGGTCAACAGTGCTGAGGCTAAGGGTAACGAGGCAGCCGACATGGCAGCAAAACGAGCAGCCGGTTATGTGAGCAATATGATGTCAGTCACTGTGAATGACTGCTTGTATGATACACTGTTACCTGAGCTCACAAAATCGTCCATCATACAGCATCAGACTGACTCTGCCCCAGAGGAAAAGTCTGTATGGATTGATTCTGGCGCACAACGTGCTGAGGACGGACTCTGGCAATTTAAAGACGGACGCCCAGTCATGCCTCTTAGCCTTTCTAACTCCCTAATGACTGAGGCTCATACACATTCCCATGTGGGGGCGAAACAAATGCTTACAACTCTGAAACACTGGTGGCATCCATTAATGAAAACGATGGTGTCACATTTCATTCAATCTTGTAAAATTTGCCAAGAATACAACGTTAAACCGACATTGAAACTAACCAAAGGCAGCTTCGCACCTCTCCGCGGTCCTGGTGAGGAACTGGTGATAGATTTCACGGATATGATTGAGAAAGTTCAGGGTAAAAGGTACTTATTAGTCATGGTGGATCAGTTCACGGGATGGCCCGAGGCATATCCTGTAGGGCGTGAGGACAGTACGGCTGTTATAAAGTGCCTGATCAATCACTATATCCCTCATTATGGTTTTCCAAGAAGAATCAGATCAGACAATGGTTCTCATTTCAAAAATGAACATCTCAGAGTGGTAGAACAATCATTAGGTCTTAAACATGTTTTTGGGGCGGTCTACCACCCTCAAAGTCAAGGTAAAGTTGAGCGCATGAACCTCACTTTAAAACTAAAATTGGCTAAAATCTGTGCACAGACCAAATTGTCCTGGCTTTCAGCCTTACCAATGGCATTGATGTCCATCAGGTCTTCCATTAATAGAAGCTCAGGTTTTACCCCTTTTGAACTGTTTACAGGCAGACCTTTCCCAGGACCTTGTCATCCGGCTGAACTCGAAAACCTGCCTAAATTATCTCATGGTGCCTATTTTGAAAAACTAACTGCTATGATAAAGCTTTTCTCTCACCAGATTCCAGAAGCTGATTCTGATGCCACACCACCATCTGGTCCGGAGCAGTCGCAGTGGGTCCGACTAAAACAATTTAGGCGTAAATGGTCCGAACCCAGATGGACTGAGCCATTAAGAATTACAGCCAGAACCTCACATTGTGTACGCCTAGAAGGAAAAGGCGACACATGGTATCATTTGTCTTCTTGTATTAACTGTGATCCACCAAACAGGTCACTATCCGAGACAGCTGTGGACCTGAAGACTCAGGTCCAAGAGAGGGAGGATAAGGAGGACAAAGAAAGACAAAGAAACCACTGATAACAAAACCATTTCTGTATTATTCAAGTTTTCCGTATTATGATTATTTTTATGTTCTATATTTAACTCTTTAAGTTCTAGAAGTGTTATCCCAGTATTATACCCACTGGACTGTTACAAGATTTTATGCCTATTGTTCCTAAAGGGTGACATTGTTTACTTTTGAAAAGGGTTGATCTTGTTTGCTCATTTTTTTATTTATTATTATTATTATTTTTTTTTTTTTAGTTCATTGTCATATAGTTTAAGATGAGGTTGTGGAAAAACTGGCCCTTGATGGGAATCCTCGTTGTCATTGCCATCATAGTCACAGGGTTGAATTTTAATCTATGCAAAGAAGGGAGTCAAAATGCAACGCAGCCAGCACAAGTGGTGCAATCGTTGAAAAGATATGGGAGGGCATTGGATACAGATGGTAGAGATAAACACAGGGATAGATGTTTGACAAAATACGGAGGGGTAGAATTAGATTATGTACGAGGCTCAAATGTATCGTTTCAATTAGATGTGTGTAATGTCATAAACTGTGGGGGAAAGGACTGGGCTTGGCGAGGGTATGACATTTACTTGTGTCAGTTAGGGTACCCAGGTAACCATAAGTGGTGTCCCACTTGGCACCATGTATGGCAAGCAACTAATAGAGACTTTCAAGGCACCACTAAAACAAAGACTAAGGATGGAAAGATGTATGCTTCTGGACATTTTAGGATACAGCGAGATTATAGCTCAACACGAAATCCATTTACATTAACCATAATGAATCTGAAACAAGATCCATATGGAATGAAACCATCAGGGGTGCCTGGTCAGTGTTGGGACAGCAGAGTGGGACAGTTTTATGTGCTCCTAGGAGTAGACATATCAGGGAAGGATCCGTTGGGTCTGATTAAGATAAGTTTGGTAGAACCTCAACCTAAAGTAACCGATGACACCCACTTAACCAACAAAACCGAATTATCACCAGAGACGCACCAAAAACACACGATGGGAACAGACTACACCAAACTAACCCCTGAAGTTATAATTGAAAAAGCCACAGGTTATGGGGAGACAAACATATGGCTAGAATGGATAATTAACACAGCCAGAGAACAGAACTTAGACGATTGTGTAGCGTGTGCGGGTGCCAGGCCAAGACTACACCTAGAACCTGCCCCGTTGTATCCAAATGACACTTGGGGGTATGACTGTATGTTATCTCTGACTCGAGAGGCAGGGTCTCGGAATTGTATTACCCTGGCATCAATTTTTCCTCCAATTTCTAACAACTCAAAAGCAGGTCCCTTCACGGCAAGAAAAGGAGACTATACATGCTTTAACATCACAGCAACCACTGTTAAACGCAATTACGGTAAAATAAATAGGGAATGGTGCTCCGTGATTATCCAAGATAACAGGACGTTAATAGGCTCGTGGGCTAGGGGAGGTTTGTACTATTATTGTGGAGATAACCGTTTGTTCACAAGGTTGCAGGAGGATAGTAAAGGATTGTGTGCCATGGTCAGATTGGGAGCCCCACTCACTCTGATCGGAGATAAAGTGATTAGGGAACAAGAACCGGGTAATGTAGCACTCAGTAGAAGAAGAAGGAGACATGTGATTAGGAAAAGAGACACAATGATAGATTTAAGCCTAAATAACCCTACTTATATTGATGCAATTGGCATTCCAAGGGGGGTACCGGATGAATACAAACTAGCAGACCAAATAGCCACCGGGTTCGAGAACATTCCCATATTAGCAGCATTATTTCCAGTCACCCCAAATAAAAATGTCGATAGAATAAATTATGTCCATTACAACGTCATGAGATTAACTAACATGACTAGAGATGCTGTAGAGGGTCTTTCGGAACAATTGGCGCCAACCTCACTGATGGCTATCCAAAATAGAATGGCTCTAGATATGCTTTTGGCTGAAAAAGGAGGAGTATGCCATATGTTTGGTGATCTATGCTGTACCTTTATTCCTAACAATACAGCTCCTGATGGATCAGTGACCAAAGCGCTGGAGGGTCTGAGAGTCTTGTCTATAGAAATGAAAGAACACTCTGGTGTCGATAACCCTGTGGGACAATGGTTAGACAAAGCATTGGGAAAATGGAAAGGGGTAATCATGTCAATATTAATCTCCATGGCAGTTTTTTTCTCAGTATTAGTCACGTGTGGATGTTGTTGCATACCCTGTATACGATCCCTCTGTAACAGACTTATAGTGGCAGCTATAGAAAAGAAAGATGTCAATCCTCCACCCTACACCATGCCCTTATTGGCAAGCCAGGGAATGGAATACTGTGATGACAATGACGGTGACGACGATAAAGAGAACGAAGTTTGACCTCTGATTAATCAGAGGTCAAGAGAGGGATTAAAGGGTTTTCTATGTTTGTTATAGGGTTTTCTATGTTATATGTGTTAAAAGGCATTTTTCTTACCATTATAACTTTTATATTTGTTGATTTTATAGATGTTTGAGAATAATCAAGTGTGAATTAACTAAGACTCAGGAATATAACCTTGTGTGATTCTAGTTGTAAAAGAATGTACTAAAACAGGGGATGGGGTCTTCCTATCAGGGCTTCCTGGGAGATCAAAGAAAATATGTCACGAGGAGAGGGGGTCTTTCTAGAGGAGCATCCTGGACGAAGAACAAATGGCACAAGGGATGGGGTCTTCCTATCGGGGCTTCCTGGGAGATCAAAGAAAATATGTCACGAGGAGAGGGGGTCTTTCTAGAGGGGCATCCTGGACGAAGAACAAATGGCACAAGGGATGGGGTCTTCCTATCAGGGCTTCCTGGGAGATCAAAGAAAATATGTTACAAGGAGAGGGGGTCTTCCTAGCGGGGTTTCCTGGGGGAAGACAGTTGCACAGGGTCATCAGTTGTACAGGGTTGCAGAATATGCATAAGTGTTGTGTTACAGGGAACCAAAACGAGCAGCTGATTGGAGAAGAAATCTATATGGAACTGGGAGGCTGTCCCGAAGAATGAAGACACACCTTACACATACACATATAAATATACTGTAATACCATTGCTGGGGGTTGTTCTCCTCTGTAAGACATTGTGTCAAGAACAACCCAGCTGTTTCCTCAAGGTTATTCTGATCAATAAAGTTTCAACTTATTCTACAAGCCTGATCTCCGATTTTTGAGCACGCAAGGATTAGGATCCATCAGTAGCAATAGACTTTAGGCTTTGTACATGCCTCTTCAGTTGAAAGCATTTATTGGTCGGTCCATTTATTTTGGGTGCCATGAAAAAAGGGACAGCCCAATCTGGACAAGAATACACTTTGAAATAAAACTTAAGGTAAGAATTTGAACCACTATTGATTAGACAACTAACATTTTGTGGACCAGCTACAAAAATAGCAAGAATGTGCCTCTGTCCAAATACTATATGCTTTGGTGTCCCACTCAGTTATGCCTCCCTTTACAGAATGTCGCGACTGAAAAAAGGCATGAATGCATTCTTAAAGAGCTTGCTTTTTTTGAGAAATAAGACCCCTCAAACCTTGTTCAAGAGAACATGGTATGCTTTGTGTTGTCTGTTTTTCAAAAACAATGGCTCTTATCACCCCTGAGTTGGGGTTATTTATTTATTTTTATGTTTGACTTTTGAGCCTCGATTCGCAATAACACATAAGATATCTACCTCATCAAGCCTGAAGGGGAAGAAGCTACAGGCCCTACAAAGATGTTTGCATTATCATTAAGGGAATCGAAATACTTGAGAACATACACAACGTGGCCAATGTGGCTATAATGCTTGGCCTAATTTATGCATTTAACCACAAGACTTAGGATACACTTTAAAAGTATTTTAGAATGTTTTCTTGGAACTAGATGGAAACAAGCTTTCAAACCAGGTCCAGGACCTGAAAAATGAGGAGGAACGACCAAGATGTGTTGATCTGTGTCCTCAATAGTGTTGCACTTTTGACTGTTGAGTACGTTTGTTTCAGTACTGATCATGTTACATTAATTTCCTCGTTCATCGTCTTGTGAAGAAATGTATTTTTCACAAATGAAAAGGCGCTGACTGCTAAAGAAATCTTTTAGCATTTTGTATGCAATGATTTGTATATATTATGAACTTGAGGTCAAGACCAAGAGGTGTTAATTGCATGCTCTCTACAATGTGTAGGTTTGCTTTTGACTGTTACAGTATATTTGTTACACTACTGACCATTTTACATTCATTTCAGCATTGGCCTTGTTTTGTAGAAAGGCAATTTTTACAAATGAACAAGGACACTCTGAAAGAATGCTGTTTTATGTGAATAATGTTTTATAAGAATACTATATTGTATGCAATTTCTACTGATTTAGGAGGTCAGGACCAAGTAATGTTATTTTGTCTCCCTGGACTACATTACCCAGAATCCTCCATGCTTCCACATCTTTCATCCATTTTTAATCATCATCACCTGATCACAATCTGCACTCTCATTTATATTTTTGTCCTCAGGTGCTGGTGATTGTGTCACCTCTGGTCGGTGAGAGCATGTGTGTCTCTCTGAAGGTGTCACTAAAACGTCCATTACAGGCAATACAACTTTAACAAGGGTTTGAATGACATGAAGAACAAGGCACAAAGAGTTTTTATGCTATCAAAAAGAATATTAACTTGACAACAGAAATATGGTCAAATGGGACCCTCAATAGATACTCTCGCAATCAAAAAGCTATTTAAACATCATATGGATGCAGTGTAAAACTCTAAAAAATGCTTGCAGGGCAGTGTCCTCTATTAATTACATACAAAAGCAATATTATATTCCATACTAACCAAATGTCCAGAAATCAAGATTAAAATCTTCCATAAAGATTTTAAACCGATTTAATAAAAGGACAAACTTCTTATACATTCTGGGAGAACACTGAACAAGCTCTAACCTGGCTTAAAGATATGTGAAGTACTGCCACAACAGAAGAACAACCAGCATAACAGCACAAAACACTGCTCTGTATTTATCACCTAAAGAAAACAGGACAAACTAAAAAAACAAAAAAAAAAAACAACAACTGGAGAGCCCCACACCGCATCTTCTGCATCTTGTGCACATACACAGCAGTAAAAACACCCTGAGCAGTAGGCAGCCATTTATCGTTCGGTCCCTTGCTCAAGTGTTGTGACAGGTGGCCAGGTATGTTGTCCCCTATTTGGAATTTGTGCTCTTCATTTAACCCATTCCAGTGTACACGCACAGTAAGTGAACACACACACACACTGTGAACACCCACCCGGAGAGGTGGGCAGCAGTAGGCGGGAAAAGTGCCTTGAGGTGAGTCCCTTGAGTCTCCATCAGCTTAATGGATGTTCCTTTCATTACCATTACGGTATCTTGTTTCAAAGCACAAACTGCCTTATCCTCTGGTAGTCCTGGAGGATTGAAGCCTGCAGGCTTCCACTATTTTCTTGGAGCTAGGGTAAATTGATTTGAAAATGGTTTCCACCAAATAACAGCAGTCAGGCCATTGAGGGTTTGCTCTTGCTGGTTAAAGACTTACTGGCTCTCTCTATTTTGAGGGTGTGAGAAGGCCTGTTTTGTGTCCTAAAGCGCCCACACCCCAATCTTTCCTGGAGCTGAGCTGCATACACCGCCCCTCTCTTAGTTGTGCAGCTTCTTCCAAAGTCCAAGTGTGGTGCTGGCCTTCTGGTTGGACAGGCAAAAGGCCACGTGTCTCTGGAGCTCTAACACATATTCTTTGTAGTCAACAACCTAATTAAAACAATAATTGTTACATTAAATATGAGTTTGATGCTTTTCGCTCACTAATGACAAAATAAGTTACTTTTAAAAACAATATGTGGAAACTTTAGGTTCACGACACAGATGTTGGCCAACAATAATTTGTTTATCATAGAATATCTGTTTATTAAAATTACATATGTGGAACATATAATCTCTACATAGCCTCCCTGCCGATCATCTACAAATTCCAATTGGACAGGCAAATGAGAAATATCATAGGAAACAGTTGGAACTGCAGATCCTGAAGGTTCAAGAGATGCAAGTTGTGGGGGTACACTGTTGTCAGGCACCAAATAAGTTGTTGAGGAGCCCAGGATGGAGATGACACCGCCTGTGACTTGGGCGAAGGAACCCAGTGTGTAAAGGCATGGGGACACAAAAACATCCAGATCTCTTATAGTGTGATCCTTGATAATGTCACAGAAGCCCTTATCTTCCTCCCACTCTTCCACATTGAGATCATTAAGGATCATTAAGGAGCTCTGTCTGCTCGCAGTACCTGACCAGTCTGACGGAACAAATACTGCAATCCAATGAGCTCACCAGGAATATAAACGGAACATTTAATGCATGATATTTTACACAATTGCATGTTAATGCCATTGACAAATGCTTTTACCGGTGTAACGTGCTGGTGGACAAAACTTGGGGACCACTTTCCTGCCAAACAGCTTTTCATAATTGCAGTTTACACAGTTGTTGTGAAAACACTTATATTTGAAATAGGATCGTTAGAGGTCGGAATAAGAAAACACACAAAACAACTGGTGCCAGAATAACAGTGTCCTTTATTCTACAACACACAGAAGTTCAACATCATACCAAAGAGCATAAGTAGTAATATTACCGTTAACACACTAGGACTGGAGAGCCATCGAAGTCCGCGATAATACTCTGCTGATGTAGCTCTTGGTTTCAGCTAGGCGATTGTGCACATCCCATAGCAGACTCTCAACTAAGCTGTGTTTCTACGCCTCTTTTATAGTGTTAGAAAAATAAGCTTACATTCGAGCAAAGTTGGCCAAACCCTGCTCTCAGGCAGCAGAAAAACAAGTTATATAAATGATCTGCTTTCTTATTAGCAAAACATGTCATGAAATTAAGAGAGAAACCATGATTTTTAATAACTAGCGGCATCTATCCCTCCCTATCCTGTCTCTGGGCGTTGAGCCCAGAACGTTTCATCCCTATCTAGTCATGGAAAACCAGCTGTTTCAGTACATAAAACTTGCAAAACAAGTTTGGTTACCTCAAAAGACCTTTTAGAGGACAGAGAAAGCATATTTAAAACCATTTTCACCTATTCCTATTACATTCCACTCCTTGATTTCTCGGACTCTAAAAGTTAGTACAAGTACAAATATGTGGAATGGGTTCAGTTGGTAAATTAGTCCAAATAAGTAGTGTCCCATTAAAAATCCAAATTCCCTGGTATATGTATAAATCAAAATCATACCCACTCCATGAATAATCTGAAAACGGACCTCCAGGCCCTCCTACCGAAACAGTAGTGATTGGACCGATATTAATTACCGACAGAATTTTGTCATGATATGCTGTAGGCATAATGTGATGCATTTTAGTGTGTATCCCCATCATTAATATCTGATTATCTTAACACAGCAGTATAAATCCTATCTTCTAAAGACCTTTTAAATCTGCATATCCATATAACAGTGCATACATTGATTATAGTGATTATAGTTAAAATAGTAATAAGAACCAACAGAGGAGGGATCAACATTTGTTTCGCGTAGCCTGATAGCCCATGGAAGATATCATACCAATGGGAGGCTGAAATGGATCTTACAAATTTACTTGCCGTCAGTACCTGACCCTGATGTATAATGGTGGAAACTTCTAACTTTGTCATATTGTTCTTATGTTCCTTTAAGATTGCTCCTAACTCCAAGGATGCGTTCAGTGCGCTTCTGAAGGCGCCCAAGGAAATTGAGAATGGCAAATGCAACACTTCCCACTGTGCACTCGTGAGTTGTGTTGACTGGCTGTAATTAGTCAGCCTATATGTCAAATTATGCCAAGTCCAAACATCTATTCCACCAATACAACCAGAGAAAGGCACTGTAGGTAATTGAGGGTGGCTAGAATTAGTAACAACACACAATGTGTGTGGTCCTATTTGATGTAATTGATCCCTTGGTTCCTCTACTAGCCACTCGCACAATGTTGTCGTCCCAGCAAAGCACGGATTTGTAAATCCCGTCATTAAAGCACAAACCACTCCTCGGTCAGTTCTGTCACAATCCTGTAAATCATATGTAAAATTCAATTGTGGTGCTAGCCACTTTCCTTCAGTATGTAATGTCCACATTTTCCCCTGAGCATGTATAGGCAATACCATATACCTACAAATAGTGGTAGGTTGAATCACATGATATTGAATCCATTTTCCCTTACATACTGTGTCGTTACATATTGTATATCTTCCAAATGTATGTAACCACAAAGATTGGGATATATTCCAATGTCTCCTCCATTCCTTATAATTTTCCCCAGTTAAAATTTGCATCATCTTTTCTTTTTGTATTTTGGCATGTATTAACTGTAGGTTACATACAGTTTGATTTAATACTCTAGTAATATTGGTAAATGTGTCATTTTCAACCTGATGTAATGTCTCATAATCATCAATAGCATGTTCCCATAAAGTTATTTTATCTAGTTGTCCTTTAAGTGCCATTGGCATCCATTTAGCTACTACATTTAAACTATCACTAGTGTGAGACCCTGTATCCATTAATTTTCCTGCATATATGTTTTGATCAACTTGGTTTGATATACCCAATACAGTTCCAGAACCTCCTAACAATGCGTCATACCATGCTCTTTTCATTCTTGTACATACAGGTAACTTAGGAAGTATCAATGTCCATTGTACCGTGGTAGTGTGAACGCTCCGTGCCATTGATTGGCAGGTGGATATCAAGGGTACGACATGCCTCATATTTATTTTAGGCTTGCCATCAAGTGCCCATACCATATATAACCATGTGTGTCTTCCGATGATTTGAGTAGCATTCCATAGCCACATATTAGTAGTCACAGTTAGATTCAGTTTTGTTCCATTGTATTTGCAATAAGTGTCATAAGGGCCTGCACATAAATGTACTTCAGACCGTATAATAAGAGTTGAATTTTGTAAAACCGTAGGAACATGAAGCCTATCCTTGAAGCAGAGTGGACAGACTTTTAATGTTGTCGCTGTCAAATTTCCGAAAATGCAGGACTCATCGGCTTTGCACTCGAAGTCGTCTTGGGTTCGGTTGCGAGTTGAATTTACCCATCTCATATGTAATCGTTCCACTTCTTGAAGTTCCATTCCTGGTGCCCATGCATCGCTCCCTCCCATGCAGAAGCATAGTATCATCGTCGTCAGGGGAGCAATAAGGACATGGAACCATATGGCCGAATAGACGACACCTCCAAATTTGCGGCGTCCTCTTCGGGTCTCCTTCCAGCACTCCATCTTTGATCCTTCTCCACCACCCCTCCAGTGTGAATACCTGCACAGATCAATAACAATCTCCATGCATATTAGTTTTCTCGCACATAACATTTATTGGCAGGGACATTCACCCATTTTTCTTCTCCTGCAAACATAACAGATACCGTATTATCACTTCCTTGTGCAATCATTTCACCTGCTCTGGGTGGCCCATTCGGTTGTTTTACCCAGACTTTAGCACCTGGCTTATCTGTTGAGCCAAACCCATTATCCCCTCTTTGCGTTATATCTTCAGGCTTATTTATTTTGATGGGAGTGGAAGTAAGACAGGGCAATACCAGCAGCTGAGCTATTTTTGTTCCTTTTTCTAAAACAATGGGAACCTGGCCTGTGGTAGTGAGCACCACTCCCAGGGAACCTCTATAATCTTCATCAATTACACCTGCTCGAATATCCACTCCCCTCAAAGACAGTCCCGATCGCGGTTTTATCTCAGCATAATATCCTGGTGGACACAAAATACCTACTCCTATATCTGTGACTGTGATCTCACCAGGGGATATTGTTAGCGTTTCCAACACCTTAAGATCCAACCCTGCACTTTTATCCGTTCCTCTTTCAGGTATTTCCGCTCCATCTTTAGTTACCCACATCTGAATAGGCTGAACAGTCGTTTCGATGTCTACTCTAATCATTCTGGATAAAGGGGTAGTGTTTGGAGCTATGGGTCTATTATTAATTTGCTGCACTACTTCTGTAAGTCGCATTTTCCAATTTCCCAAATTATCCTGCCCTGAGGCCTTCCTCAGAGAGGTTTTTAGAATTCCATTCATTCGTTCGATTAATCCCGCAGCTTGTGGATAGTAAGGTATGTGAAACACCCATTGAACATGATTTTCTTTTGCCCATTCTTGCACTTTGTCACCTCTAAAGTGTGTACCATTATCTGTTTGTATTTGCACGGGTAAACCGTAAAAAGAGGTTATCAATTCCAGACATTTTAAAGTGGAGAATTGGTTGGCAAACTTGCATGGGTGCACCACCAGGACCCCAGAATAGGTGTCCACTGCAGTACACACATACCTGCAGCCTCCCGACATCTCCATTGGACCTATAAAGTCCATCTGCCAAATTTGACCAGGAGCTTTTCCTCGTGCCAATTGCCCCTGTGCCCTGTTAGGTAAGCCCAATTGTTTCCGATGTTGACAAGGTTCACACCTTTGCAATGCAGTTTTGACATGGTCAATGGTTAAGTCAATACCTCGGTCTCTTGCCCACTGCAGAGTACCTTGTACTCCCCAATGTCCACATTTCTCATGAACCCAGGCGGCTAATGGGACAGAGGATTCCCGAGTAAAAGCTTTTACCTGTTTTGATTTTACTTGTTGATCAACCATTTTATTGTACAGTGCTTCAGCATCTGCACGATTGGTATGAGCATCCACATGCCTCACAAACACAGCGCGTGTCTGAACTTTATCCCAAATTTCTTCCCACAACTTTTTGCCCCAAATTTCTTTTTGATTTATTTTCCAATTATTCTTTACCCAGGTTGGGAGCCATACAGTCAGACCTTGTTGAACCGACCAAGAGTCAGTATAAATCCTCGCTGAGTCAATACCAGTTTGCATTATTACCATATGTACCGCTTTCAATTCTGCCCACTGACTACTCTGCCCTTCCCCTTGTGTTTGTAGGGTCTGCAAGGTAATTGGATTGAGAGCCCCTGCCCTCCAAATCCGCTTTCCTCCTTCACAGCTAGCAGAGCCGTCAGTGAACCATGCAGTCTGTTTCTCATCATCAGTCAAGTCAGAGTAAGGCGGAGCCTCTTTCACGGGCGAATCCTGCAATGGTGTTACTTCTATAGCTATTTCCCCCTCTTCAGGGGCTTCAGCTACTTTTTCATGCAAAACAGACACTCCCCTCAGGCCAGGTTTAGCCCTCTCCGACAGATACCATTTCCATTTAATTACACCAGCTTCCTGAGCCGTGCCAATGCGATGAGTAGTGGGGTTACTTAATACCCAGGTCATTATGGGTATTTCGGGTCTCATCAATATCTCTCTCCCTATAGTGACTGCTTCTGTTTCCAGCAAAGCCCAATAACATGCCAGCAGCTGTTTCTCAAAAGGAGTATATCTTTCTCCAGCAGGAGGCAGGCGTCTAGACCAGAATCCTAATGGTACCCTGACTCCTCCCTGCTTTTGCCACAAACTCCAATTTGCATAATCTCCTCTAGCTATTACCTGTAACTCCACTGGTCCTGATTGCAATCTGGATAAGGATACAGCCTGTTGAATAGCTTCTTTAGCTAATTCAAAGGCTACTTGTTGCTCATTTCCCCACTCAAACTCACTCTTTTTCCTTGTTACTTTGTACAGACGTTGTAGAATCTGGCCTAAATGTGGTATATGATGTCTCCAATACCCAAACAGGCCAATAAACGCCTGTACGTCCTTCTTAGTTTTAGGTGTCATAAAACTAGTTATTTTGTCTCTCGCTTTAGGGATTATTTCTCTCATCCCCTTATTCCACTGTATGCCTAAAAACTTTACCAGCTGTGCAGGTCCCTGCACTTTAGCTGGATTTATTTCCCATCCCTTAGATTTCATCACCATAATAACATGGTCTAAGGCAGATTGCACTTCTTCTTTTGTCTGTCCTTGCACCATTATGTCATCAATATAGTGTGACACTAATATATTTGGTGACAGATTGACAGAATCCAAGTGTTCTGCTACAATCCGGTGACAGATCGTGGGGCTATGCAAATACCCCTGTGGGAGGCGTGTAAAGGTATATTGACGACCCTCCCACGTAAATGCGAATTGCTCCTGCCTATCTTCTGGGATTGGAATAGTAAAGAAGGCATTGGCTAAATCTAGAACACCATACCAGATCCCTGGATGATGTTGTACTTTTTCAATGATACTGATAGTATCAGGCACTGCAGCTGTTAAAGGTTCGTATGTTTATTCAGCTGTCTATAATCCACAGTCATTCTCCATGACCCATCCGACTTCCTTACTGGCCAAATTGGATTGTTCCATTGCGTAGTACAAGTTCTAAGTACCCCCGCTTCTACATATTCTTTGATTGTATCTGTAATTTCTTTTTGCCCCCCAGGAATTCGATATTGTTTAAGGTTAATTACTTTGTTAGCCAGGGGAATAGGGAAAGGATCCATCTTAACCTTTCCCACTAATATTGGCCTCACATGAATAGGCTGAGTGCCAAATTCAAATTTTCCTCCCGACAGGTGCAAAGTCATCCCATGAAGAACGTCCATGCCAATTATCCATTCTTTCACAGGAGTGACAATCACACTGTAATTTCGAGGTGACGTCGTTCCTATTTTTAGTACCACGTCCACCTGTTTTCCCCAAATTTCACTTCCTCCCAATCCAGTAATTGGAATCCAGGCCCCTTTAAATTTATGCGGGTTACCATGTATAAGAGTGGCCTCCGCCCCGGTGTCAATTAAAGCCTGTACAATTTGATGATTTTTGTTTTTCCGATGTATTCCTAATGTTACATGAGGTCTAATGTCATCTATAGACCACGTGGCAGGGCGTACTACCAGGGCTTGACCCTTTTCCTATGCGTAATTTTCTGGAAGATCAGGGTAGAGTTTGCAATGGTGGCGATCTTTATTCTTTCCTTTGGCCTTCTTATGTTTCTTTTTAGACACTCTCATCACCTGCTTTTCATCAGCTATTTCATTCTCAGATGACTCACCATCACTAGAGGAGGGTTCAAGAGGCGCAGTAGATTTTACCCTGTCATTTAAACAATCACATCCTTCACATTTGGTCTGAACACAATGAACCTTACGAAGCAGCCCCTTATTTTTACACATGGTAAATAACTGTCCTGTTGGTAGGCCATCAATTTCAGTGGGCTTCACCCCTGCCTCTATCAGTTTACTCCACAATTCTTTTCGTGGTATAAGGTTTCCCTGACCTGGCCCCGTTGGTCTCTGCCTCTGAAGAGCGGAGGGTGGGGGACGCTCCCTTTGTGTGGGAGTCCAGTCACCGAACTGTGTTAGTTCTCTAAGACTCTTAGTTAGATCCCCCACCGTCTGACTAGGATTTCCCAACACCAGAGTCAATACAGGAGATTTATACGCAGATGGTGCTGTTTTAACAATCCATTCTCTCATACTCTTAGTCATCTCTACAGCATCTATCTCATCCACTAACCCCACATGCAGTGCTTCTCGCAATGCCATTTCCCTTAGTAATTGGATGGCGTCCCTTATAGTATGCCATCCCTTCTTCTCAGGCCAATCCCCAGGCTGGGGATATCTTTCACGTATTGCCTCAGCATATATAGTGAGGAGAGACTGGAAATCTGCATATGTATGTTCCGCAACATCTTTTGCATCTTTATTCAACTGCCTATCTGTAGCCAGATTAGTAAGACGATGTGCATCTGTCTTGTCGACATGTATTCCTAATGCCCCATCATCACTCATTCTGAGAAGCCATTGGTCTAAAGGTTCTCCAGGTCTCTGTTTAAATTTTGACTGTATACTGGCTATCTCTTCTGCTGTAAAGTCTTCCAATATTTCCTCCGATTGAGGAGGAGGAAGAGCTTCTAACACGGGATTTCCGTCCTCATCAACTATTGGAACCCCATTTGCATCCCTTCGCACCCTAGCCGAATTAGGTACCATTCGCTGGACAGCCCTACGTCTTTTAACAGGGTTAGCTGCTACTTTTGGGGGATCTATTTCCCAATCGTCATAATGAGACGAGTCACAAGGATCATATGGGTCATCATCATCATCATCATCATCCCATATATTTCCATCCCATGTCTCCGGGTCCCATCCGTTCCCTAAGACTTGTTTCTGAACAAAAGCTCTGACCTGTTTCTTGGAAGGCGGTTTCTTAGTTTTACTCCTTTCCTTATTTATCTTTGCTATATGTAAGACAGATTTTTGCGCCGCTTCTTCTAGCCTCTCACATCTGTGTTGTATCATTTGCAACTGAGCGCGGAGAAGGGATCTATCTCCTACACTATCAGTCTGTTCTTTCTGCAAAGCTAAAATCTGGCGCTGAAGTTTATCTACTTCCTCATATTTTTTACGGTATGCCGCAGCTACCAACCAACAGCGACGTTGGAGGTTTTCAACTGGTCTCTTAGCAGTCACAGGTATTTTCCTCAACATAGTTACCAGTTCTTCTATACTGCCTGTTCTAAAGCAGTCATACCAACTTTCGGGTCTGCCTCCGCCTATTCTTAATTCAACAGCCACTTTATGTGTTTCCGAATCATCAGGCCACCCAGGCAGACACTCAGGCTCAGGCTCGGCGGCCTCTTTAGCCTTTTTCTTAAACATCTTTATTTCTTATTCAGCCTCAATTTGATCCTGCCGACTACGCCAAAATGTTGTGAAAACACTTATATTTGAAATAGGATCGTTAGAGGTCGGAATAAGAAAACACACAAAACAACTGGTGCCAGAATAACAGTGTCCTTTATTCTACAACACACAGAAGTTCAACATCATACCAAAGAGCATAAGTAGTAATATTACCGTTAACACACTAGGACTGGAGAGCCATCGAAGTCCGCGATAATACTCTGCTGATGTAGCTCTTGGTTTCAGCTAGGCGATTGTGCACATCCCATAGCAGACTCTCAACTAAGCTGTGTTTCTACGCCTCTTTTATAGTGTTAGAAAAATAAGCTTACATTCGAGCAAAGTTGGCCAAACCCTCTTCTCAGGCAGCAGAAAAACAAGTTATATAAATGATCTACTTTCTTATTAGCAAAACATGTCATGAAATTAAGAGAGAAACCATGATTTTTAATAACTAGCGGCATCTATCCCTCCCTATCCTGTCTCTGGGCGTTGAGCCCAGAACGTTTCATCCCTATCTAGTCGTGGAAAACCAGCTGTTTCAGTACATAAAACTTGCAAAACAAGTTTGGTTACCTCAAAAGACCTTTTAGAGGACAGAGAAAGCATATTTAAAACCATTTTCACCTATTCCTATTACAACAGTGAATGAGTTCTCCTGTGTAGCTGCGCAAAGCTGATGGTTCTGATGACAAAGAAGCAGCCTCCCTTTCCTGGTTCCACCTATTAAGCCCCTCCAACAGATAAATCTGAAAGTTCAGACTGTTGGCGCTGGTCCCTGTAAATAGACACAACAGTGTTTTGTCTAAACAAACATGATAAATGCTCAGTTCTAAATATGCATTCTTTGAGTGGCAGATAAATACCTGGGATAAAACGGTTCAGATGTAAATGAAAGGATTCCAGGGAAGTGGAGCCTCTGGCACATCTGTATGTCCTCAGAATGACGCCTCCCTTGGTTAAGGTGCCAGTCTCTGTATAGAGTACCACACCAGGGGGATCTTGGATGCATTTCACATGCTTCTTCTGGACACTCCAGATTTTCTCCATCCTTTCTCTGTCTAGGAGAGGAACACCAAGGGAGTCGTTGCCTTTGCTGCTTAGGAGCTCCGTAAACAGCCTTTCAAGGAGGAGGATGGTAGGCTCCTCTCCGCGGGTCCTCCTCCGACAATGGAGCGCCATCTCTTCCCTGGTAAGGTGTTTGCTGACTTCCGCATCTGTCAGGGCGGGCCAACCCTGGGACATCATCAGCTCTCTCTTGGCTTTGCGGAGCAGTGAGACATCAGCCGCATCCCATTCAAAGATGCACGCTGATAGCCGTGACATAAAGACAGGGTAAAGCTGATGGGCATCGGTCGTACATCCCAAGGCGATCCTGCGCATGAAATGCCAGATGTCCAGCCGTATCAGGAGATCCGGCCATCCACTGAATCTAGCTTTCAGCTTGGTCTCCCCCACCTCAGTGCAGCACCCACAGTCGACGTACAAGACAGCAGGCGGATCTACACCTGCCTGCTGGAACCGTTTCACAAGGCCGTCTACCATCTTGTCCAGCCCTGCTCCTTCCTGTGCTGTCAACACACTGATAAGCACCTGACCAAACTCGTTGCCAACAGAGGTGAGCCAAAGTCCTGTTCCTCTAGCCGTCCCAGCGAGCTTTTTGGTGATCTACAATAGACATAATTGTAAAAGAGTGCATTAAATGCAATAAAACATCATACAATGTAGAATTCAAATAGAATAACATGCTGGCATATAACAGACAACAGCAAACGTAAACACAAATCCACCACTAACCTTTTTCGTTGAATCCATTTTTAAAACTGTCCCGTAAGTGGATGTTATCCTTGCCTGGATTTCATCCAGCCTTGTCAGGATGTCTTGGCTGTAAACGGTGAGGAGCCACTTCCAGCTTGGAACCACTGTATGCTTCGGGGGCTCCTGGAATTTAATTGGCAACACCCCAGGACGGTTGACAAAGTCCATACACTGTGTGGAGTACCGTGCCACACGCTGAAGCCACTCCTCGCTGTGGTTCTCATTCAGCTGTTTGACCACCCTTGTGGGACTATTGCCAATGCCGCGCTCACGCAGGAGTCTAATGACTCTTAGATCACAGGCATACCTTGTGAAAAGCGCACACAAAATAATGTAAAATACATATATCATTTGCAAAATGTGTGCAATGATGGGATGACAACTGTATGTGGAAGAAAAGTGTACTTACTTCTGCGTGAGGATAACCCGAAACTCAGTGCGATGGCCCAGATCCAGCTGTCGCAGGACAGTCTGACTCCAGGACACGTGAGAAGCTTTGCACTTGGTTCAGATCAGTGTTTCTGTGACCATGTTGTACATCCTGTCGGTGTCCAGAACCTGCCGTGTCCTCTTGTGCAGACCACCTCCTGTAAGCTGATGCTGTCCACAGGCCGCATTGGGACAGAGCACCTTGACCCCCCACAGCTTATATGGCATCCATAGCAAAAGAGCATGTGAAAAAAATCTGTCTGGAGCTGGAGCCTGATTGTAGGTAAGTGCTGGCTGTGGAGGGTAATACCAGAGCTGAAGGTTGTCACGGAGCTCTGGCTTTCCTTTGGAGCCAATTCTAAAAAGCCTGCTTGCAATCCACCTGTGATCCTCTGTTGGTAAGGTCTCAGACCACAACCGAGGAAGCAAAAATGAAGCAGGAGCTTGCAGTGAATCCCCAGATGGAGCAGCCTATTAAGGAGAAGAAATAAAACATTTTGTTCAGCAAGTCAATTGTGTAATAGCCCAGAGTAACACATTAAACATCGACATCCGCGAATATATATTTTTGTAGTTTTACAAACATTTATATTTTTTTAAATATTGAAATATTTTAAATGATAAAATATAAGATAACTTACCGAGACAATACTACATGACTGTGCAGGACTGGTCACACCCTCAGTTATTTTTCGGACAGATGCTGGAACTCCGGGGACTTGTGTCTATAAAATCATGCAGTGAATAATACCACATTAAGCACAACTGTCCTATAATCATTAGAAGGAACAAAACACCATTGGTCGGAGGTGTGTGACCAAAGATGCTTAAGAATATTACATTCAACCAAAGTAGCAATTGTATGATAATAAAAATAAAATGAGTAATATTGAGAGATTTCAAAATCACTGTTGAAATTTTTGAGGCAAATAAAGTTAATAAACTGTTAATAAAGTGAGGAAAATGTGTTGTTTTTTTAGCAATTCAGCGTGTAAAGTATATGAAATTTATTTAATGGAAGCATTATGTAGTACTGATCTTATTTCATTACAAGGTGGCCTCCTGGAGTAAAATATGTTCTCTACAAAGTGATGGTGAGTGTAAAGTGTTTTAATAGAATGCATTGTGGATTATGCCAATACTTACAGAGACATCGGTGCTTAGTAAAGGGGCACTGGACACTGCTCCACTTGATGGGTCATTAACCTGAGGTCTTCTAGGCACAGTTACATTTGGCTTTGCTGCAGCTAAGTGAGACCCGTTAAACCTTGGTTTGGTAAACTCAAAGAGTAATTTTTTGAAAAGTGAGAAAAATATAAAGTCAATTTTTTCATATGGGTTATCATTTCCCTGACAGCGGAACCAAACCAATGAGACGATCAGAACTTTCCCAACAAGGTGTTAGAACAGACACAAAGGTGTGAAAACACCTCACCCAAAAGCTGGGCTTACCTGAGACAGCCAAACTCACCAATGAGCTTACAAGCTGCCCCCTGCCCCCACAGGGTGGTACAGTTGACACGCATGTGTGAAATCCTTTACTATCCTTTGTAATTGGCAACAAAATTCTTTGACACTTTAAGACATACTGTGTACTAAAATTATAAAAATATATAAAAGTATATATTGAATAGAGTATATAGGAAATAGTTATACCATTGACAAACTCGGTGCTATCCTTGATGTCGATGGATGGGGCTGGGCCTGAGGCTGGGGTTCACGCCGCTTCTGTACTGCTGGTGCTGTGGAAGCAGGCTGGTCCACGACCCGGGTGGTAGGTGCAGAAGAGGCAGTGGGCTGAATACAACAATAACAGAAATACAGTTCGAAAATTTTGGAAGAAGAACATTTTAGAAGGGGAAAATACCAGCAAAACATAACTATAGGATTGAACAACTCTGCAAAAAATATTCACGCTCTTAAATTAGCTGCGCTGAGATGTCGAATGGGGGTCGATATAGGTTCAGTCTCTTCCGACGCATGGGTTCACATCCCACCATGTCTTATAGAGTATTTAAACAGAGATTTAGGTCAAGTTCCTGTTATCTGAGATAAGGTGTATTGAAGGTTTATTCCAGCTGTGCTTCTTCTCTTTGTTGGGCCTGAAAAAAATATGTAATCCGGGGAAGTGTCATTGGGAACAATATGGTTGTCATTTTCGTTGAGTTCCGTTTTGTGCTGGGGCTTTGGCTCAGCAAAGACACCAGAGCTTAGAAAATCTGCCTATATCCTTTATTTTTATGTATCAAAGCGTGCATTGTCACGTAGTCGTGGCCGAGTAGTTAAGGCGATGGACTTGAAATCCATTGGGGTTTTCCCGCGCAGGTTCAAACCCTGCCGACTACGAAGTGCTTCCAGAAGTTGAACCTTTAGTAAAAATTTCTGCATGTGCTTGAATAGGGAACTACAGTAACTGCTTGCGGGTTAACAGAAAAATACAGTTACATTTATCTCCAGGTATAGGATTGAACAACATTGCAAAAAATATTGACACAGCTCTCTTACCTCACATGCTAGTAACTGATGGAAACTTTTCCGTATAACACCAATTTAAGGGATTATGGATGAATGACCAAAGATGAGCTAAGAGAGCATATTAAAGTACATCCGACTTATCAACTCTTTAGTAATCCACCAAGCTGCATTAACTACTTTGGATGTACTTGAAGAGGGATCTACAGTAACTGCATGAGGGTTAACCGAAAAATACAGTTACATTTATCTCCAGGTATAGGATTGAACAACTCTGCAAAAAATATTTACGCTCTTAAATTAGCTTGGCTGAGATGTCGAAGGGGGTCGATATAGGTTCAGTCTCTTCCGACGCATGGGTTTTAAATAGAGATTTAGGTCGAAGATTTAGGTCGAATTCCTGTTATCTGAGATAAGGTGCATTGAAGGTGAATTCCTTCTGTGCTTCTTCTCTTTGTTGGATTTAGGTCGAATTCCTGTTATCTGAGATAAGGTGCATTGAAGGTGAATTCAATGCCGACTACGGCCGACTACGAAGTGCTTCCAGAAGTTGAACCTTTAGTAAAAATTGCTGCATGTACTTGAATAGGGAACTACAGTAACTGCTTGCGAGTTAACAGAAAAATGCAGTTACATTTATCTCCAGGTATAGGATTGAACAACATTGCAAAAAATATTTACACAGCTCTCTTACTTCACATGCTAGTAACTGATGGAAAACTGGCCTAAAATGGCCTGTAAAAGTCAACGCTCTTAAATTAGCTTGGCTGAGATGTCAAAGGGGGTGGATATAGGCTTCAGTCTTTTCCAACGCATGGGTTCACATTCCACCATTTCTAATAGAGTATTTAAATAGAGATTTAGGTCGAATTCCTGTTTATTTTTATGTATCAAAGCATGCATTGTCACGTAGTCGTGGCCGAGAGGTTAAGGCGATGGACTTGAAATCCATTGGGGTTTTCCCGCGCAGGTTCAAACCCTGCCGACTACGAAGTGCATCCAGAAGTTGAACCCTTAGTAAAAATTTCTGCATGTACTTGAATAGGGAACTATAGTAACTGCTTGCGGGTTAACAGAAAAATACAGTTACATTTATCTCCAGGTATAGGATTGAACAACATTGCAAAAAATATTTACACAGCTCTCTTACCTCACATGCTAGTAACTGATGGAAAACTGGCCTAAAATGGCCTGTAAAAGTCAACGCTCTTAAATTAGCTTGGCTGAGCTGTCAAAGGGGGTGGATATAGGCTTCAGTCTTTTCCAACGCATGGGTTCACATTCCACCATTTCTAATAGAGTATTTAAATAGAGATTTAGGTCGAATTCCTGTTATCTGAGATAAGGTGCTTTGAAGGTGAATTCCTAAACAGAGATTTAGGTCAAGTTCCTGTTATCTGAGATAAGGTGTATTGAAGGTTTATTCCAGCTGTGCTTCTTCCCTTTGTTGGGCCTGAAAAAAAACAAATAAAGCCGGGGGAGAGTCCTTTCAATGATGCAACTGGGTAGCGTGGCAGAGCTGTCTAAGGCGCTGGATTGAGGCTCCAGTCTCTTCGGAGGCGTGGGTTCAAATCCCACTGTTGCCAGCAGAGTCTTTAAAGGCAGGAGTGTCTGCGAAGAGTTTTCAATTTGAATGTTACTTTCACTTAAATGCCAACCCTCAGAATTCAAGCTTGCTTGGCGAGGAAAGTATCTAAAAGTAATTTTACCCTCAGTGCCAGGACGGAAAAACTTTTCCGTATAACACCAATTTAAGGGATTATGGATGAATGACCAAAGATGAGCTAAGAGAGCATATTAAAGCACATCCGACTTATCAACTCTTTAGTAATCCACCAAGCTGCATTAACTACTTTGGATGTACTTGAATAGGGATCTACAGTAACTGCATGAGGGTTAACAGAAAAATACAGTTACATTTATCTCCAGGTATAGGATTGAACAACTCTGCAAAAAATATTTACGCTCTTAAATTAGCTGCGCTGAGATGTCGAAGGGGGTCGATATAGGTTCAGTCTCTTCCGACGCATGGGTTCACATCCCACCATGTCTTATAGAGTATTTAAATAGAGATTTTGGTCGAATTCCTGTTATCTGAGATAAGGTGTATTGAAGGTTTATTCCAGCTGTGCTTCTTCCCTTTGTTGGGCCTGAAAAAAAATATATAATCCGGGGAAGTGTCATTGGGAACAATATGGTTGTCATTTTCGTTGAGTTCCGTTTTGTGCTGGGGCTTTGGCTCAGCAAAGACACCAGAGCTTAGAAAATCTGCCTATATCCTTTATTTTTATGTATCAAAGCGTGCATTGTCACGTAGTCGTGGCCGAGTAGTTAAGGCGATGGACTTGAAATCCAGTGGGGTTTTCCCGCGCAGGTTCAAACCCTGCCGACTACGAAGTGCTTCCAGAAGTTGAACCTTTAGTAAAAATTTCTGCATGTGCTTGAATAGGGAACTACAGTAACTGCTTGCGGGTTAACAGAAAAATACAGTTACATTTATCTCCAGGTATAGGATTGAACAACATTGCAAAAAATATTTACACAGCTCTCTTACCTCACATGCTAGTAACTGATGGAAAACTTTTCCGTATAACACCAATTTAAGGGATTATGGATGAATGACCAAAGATGAGCTAAGAGAGCATATTAAAGCACATCCGACTTATCAACTCTTTAGTAATCCACCAAGCTGCATTAACTACTTTGGATGTACTTGAATAGGGATCTACAGTAACTGCATGAGGGTTAACAGAAAAATACAGTTACATTTATCTCCAGGTATAGGATTGAACAACTCTGCAAAAAATATTTACGCTCTTAAATTAGCTTGGCTGAGATGTCGAAGGGGGTCGATATAGGTTCAGTCTCTTCCGACGCATGGGTTTTAAATAGAGATTTAGGTCGAATTCCTGTTATCTGAGATAAGGTGCATTGAAGGTGAATTCCTTCTGTGCTCCTTCCCTTTGTTGGGCATGAAAAAAAACTAATAAAGCCGGGGGAGAGTCCTTTCGATGATGCAACTGGGTAGCGTGGCCGAGCGGTCTAAGGCGCTGGATTAAGGCTCCAGTCTCTTCGGAGGCGTGGGTTCAAATCCCACCGCTGCCAGCAGAGACTTTAAAGGCAGGAGTGTCTGCGAAGTGTTTTCAATTTGAATGTTACTTTCACTTAACTTCAATTTGAATGTTACTTTCACTTAACTGCCAACCCTCAGAATTCAAGCTTGCTTGGCGAGGAAAGTATCTAAAAGTAATTTTACCCTCAGTGCCAGTGCCCAGTGCCCACCAATTTAAGGGATTATGGATGAATGACCAAAGATGAGCTAAGAGAGCATGTTAAAGCACATCCGACTTATCAACTCTTTAGTAATCCACCAAGCTGCATTAACTACTTTGGATGTACTTGAATAGGGATCTACAGTAACTGCATGAGGGTTAACAGAAAAATACAGTTACATTTATCTCCAGGTATAGGATTGAACAACTCTGCAAAAAATATTCACGCTCTTAAATTAGCTGCGCTGAGATGTCGAATGGGGGTCGATATAGGTTCAGTCTCTTCCGACGCATGGGTTCACATCCCACCATGTCTTATAGAGTATTTAAACAGAGATTTAGGTCAAGTTCCTGTTATCTGAGATAAGGTGTATTGAAGGTTTATTCCAGCTGTGCTTCTTCTCTTTGTTGGGCCTGAAAAAAATATATAATCCGGGGAAGTGTCATTGGGAACAATATGGTTGTCATTTTCGTTGAGTTCCGTTTTGTGCTGGGGCTTTGGCTCAGCAAAGACACCAGAGCTTAGAAAATCTGCCTATATCCTTTATTTTTATGTATCAAAGCGTGCATTGTCACGTAGTCGTGGCCGAGTAGTTAAGGCGATGGACTTGAAATCCATTGGGGTTTTCCCGCTCAGGTTCAAACCCTGCCGACTACGAAGTGCTTCCAGAAGTTGAACCTTTAGTAAAAATTTCTGCATGTGCTTGAATAGGGAACTACAGTAACTGCTTGCGGGTTAACAGAAAAATACAGTGACATTTATCTCCAGGTATAGGATTGAACAACATTGCAAAAAATATTGACACAGCTCTCTTACCTCACATGCTAGTAACTGATGGAAAACTTTTCCGTATAACACCAATTTAAGGGATTATGGATGAATGACCAAAGATGAGCTAAGAGAGCATATTAAAGCACATCCGACTTTTCAACTCTTTAGTAATCCACCAAGCTGCATTAACTACTTTGGATGTACTTGAATAGGGATCTACAGTAACTGCATGAGGGTTAACAGAAAAATACAGTTACATTTATCTCCAGGTATAGGATTGAACAACTCTGCAAAAAATATTTACGCTCTTAAATTAGCTTGGCTGAGATGTCGAAGGGGGTCGATATAGGTTCAGTCTCTTCCGACGCATGGGTTTTAAATAGAGATTTAGGTCGAATTCCTGTTATCTGAGATAAGGTGCATTGAAGGTGAATTCCTTCTGTGCTCCTTCCCTTTGTTGGGCATGAAAAAAAACTAATAAAGCCGGGGGAGAGTCCTTTCAATGATGCAACTGGGTAGCGTGGCCGAGCGGTCTAAGGCGCTGGATTAAGGCTCCAGTCTCTTCGGAGGCACGGGTTCAAATCCCACCGCTGCCAGCAGAGACTTTAAAGGCAGGAGTGTCTGCGAAGTGTTTTCAATTTGAATGTTACTTTCACTTAACTGCCAACCCTCAGAATTCAAGCTTGCTTGGCGAGGAAAGTATCTAAAAGTAATTTTACCCTCAGTGCCAGGACGGAAAAACTTTTCCGTATAACACCAATTTAAGGGATTATGGATGAATGACCAAAGATGAGCTAAGAGAGCATGTTAAAGCACATCCGACTTATCAACTCTTTAGTAATCCACCAAGCTGCATTAACTACTTTGGATGTACTTGAATAGGGATCTACAGTAACTGCATGAGGGTTAACAGAAAAATACAGTTACATTTATCTCCAGGTATAGGATTGAACAACTCTGCAAAAAATATTTACGCTCTTAAATTAGCTTGGCTGAGATGTCGAAGGGGGTCGATATAGGTTCAGTCTCTTCCGACGCATGGGTTCACATCCCACCATGTCTTATAGAGTATTTAAACAGAGATTTAGGTCAAGTTCCTGTTATCTGAGATAAGGTGTATTGAAGGATTATTCCAGCTGTGCTTCTTCTCTTTGTTGGGCCTGAAAAAAAAATATAATCCGGGGAAGTGTCATTGGGAACAATATGGTTGTCATTTTCGTTGAGTTCCGTTTTGTGCTGGGGCTTTGGCTCAGCAAAGACACCAGAGCTTAGAAAATCTGCCTATATCCTTTATTTTTATGTATCAAAGCATGCATTGTCACGTAGTCGTGGCCGAGAGGTTAAGGCGATGGACTTGAAATCCATTGGGGTTTTCCCGCGCAGGTTCAAACCCTGCCGACTACGAAGTGCTTCCAGAAGTTGAACCTTTAGTAAAAATTGCTGCATGTACTTGAATAGGGAACTATAGTAACTGCTTGCGGGTTAACAGAAAAATACAGTTACATTTATCTCCAGGTATAGGATTGAACAACATTGCAAAAAATATTTACACAGCTCTCTTACCTCACATGCTAGTAACTGATGGAAAACTTTTCCGTATAACACCAATTTAAGGGATTATGGATGAATGACCAAAGATGAGCTAAGAGAGCATATTAAAGCACATCCGACTTATCAACTCTTTAGTAATCCACCAAGCTGCATTAACTACTTTGGATGTACTTGAATAGGGATCTACAGTAACTGCATGAGGGTTAACAGAAAAATACAGTTACATTTATCTCCAGGTATAGGATTGAACAACTCTGCAAAAAATATTTACGCTCTTAAATTAGCTTGGCTGAGATGTCGAAGGGGGTCGATATAGGTTCAGTCTCTTCCGACGCATGGGTTTTAAATAGAGATTTAGGTCGAATTCCTGTTATCTGAGATAAGGTGCATTGAAGGTGAATTCCTTCTGTGCTCCTTCCCTTTGTTGGGCATGAAAAAAAACTAATAAAGCCGGGGGAGAGTCCTTTCAATGATGCAACTGGGTAGCGTGGCCGAGCGGTCTAAGGCGCTGGATTAAGGCTCCAGTCTCTTCGGAGGCGTGGGTTCAAATCCCACCGCTGCCAGCAGAGACTTTAAAGGCAGGAGTGTCTGCGAAGTGTTTTCAATTTGAATGTTACTTTCACTTAACTGCCAACCCTCAGAATTCAAGCTTGCTTGGCGAGGAAAGTATCTAAAAGTAATTTTACCCTCAGTGCCAGGACGGAAAAACTTTTCCGTATAACACCAATTTAAGGGATTATGGATGAATGACCAAAGATGAGCTAAGAGAGCATGTTAAAGCACATCCGACTTATCAACTCTTTAGTAATCCACCAAGCTGCATTAACTACTTTGGATGTACTTGAATAGGGATCTACAGTAACTGCATGAGGGTTAACAGAAAAATACAGTTACATTTATCTCCAGGTATAGGATTGAACAACTCTGCAAAAAATATTTACGCTCTTAAATTAGCTTGGCTGAGATGTCGAAGGGGGTCGATATAGGTTCAGTCTCTTCCGACGCATGGGTTCACATCCCACCATGTCTTATAGAGTATTTAAACAGAGATTTAGGTCAAGTTCCTGTTATCTGAGATAAGGTGTATTGAAGGATTATTCCAGCTGTGCTTCTTCTCTTTGTTGGGCCTGAAAAAAAAATATAATCCGGGGAAGTGTCATTGGGAACAATATGGTTGTCATTTTCGTTGAGTTCCGTTTTGTGCTGGGGCTTTGGCTCAGCAAAGACACCAGAGCTTAGAAAATCTGCCTATATCCTTTATTTTTATGTATCAAAGCGTGCATTGTCACGTAGTCGTGGCCGAGAGGTTAAGGCGATGGACTTGAAATCCATTGGGGTTTTCCCGCGCAGGTTCAAACCCTGCCGACTACGAAGTGCTTCCAGAAGTTGAACCTTTAGTAAAAATTGCTGCATGTACTTGAATAGGGAACTATAGTAACTGCTTGCGGGTTAACAGAAAAATACAGTTACATTTATCTCCAGGTATAGGATTGAACAACATTGCAAAAAATATTTACACAGCTCTCTTACCTCACATGCTAGTAACTGATGGAAAACTTTTCCGTATAACACCAATTTAAGGGATTATGGATGAATGACCAAAGATGAGCTAAGAGAGCATATTAAAGCACATCCGACTTATCAACTCTTTAGTAATCCACCAAGCTGCATTAACTACTTTGGATGTACTTGAATAGGGATCTACAGTAACTGCATGAGGGTTAACAGAAAAATACAGTTACATTTATCTCCAGGTATAGGATTGAACAACTCTGCAAAAAATATTTACGCTCTTAAATTAGCTTGGCTGAGATGTCGAAGGGGGTCGATATAGGTTCAGTCTCTTCCGACGCATGGGTTTTAAATAGAGATTTAGGTCGAATTCCTGTTATCTGAGATAAGGTGCATTGAAGGTGAATTCCTTCTGTGCTCCTTCCCTTTGTTGGGCATGAAAAAAAACTAATAAAGCCGGGGGAGAGTCCTTTCAATGATGCAACTGGGTAGCGTGGCCGAGCGGTCTAAGGCGCTGGATTAAGGCTCCAGTCTCTTCGGAGGCGTGGGTTCAAATCCCACCGCTGCCAGCAGAGACTTTAAAGGCAGGAGTGTCTGCGAAGTGTTTTCAATTTGAATGTTACTTTCACTTAACTGCCAACCCTCAGAATTCAAGCTTGCTTGGCGAGGAAAGTATCTAAAAGTAATTTTACCCTCAGTGCCAGGACGGAAAAACTTTTCCGTATAACACCAATTTAAGGGATTATGGATGAATGACCAAAGATGAGCTAAGAGAGCATGTTAAAGCACATCCGACTTATCAACTCTTTAGTAATCCACCAAGCTGCATTAACTACTTTGGATGTACTTGAATAGGGATCTACAGTAACTGCATGAGGGTTAACAGAAAAATACAGTTACATTTATCTCCAGGTATAGGATTGAACAACTCTGCAAAAAATATTTACGCTCTTAAATTAGCTTGGCTGAGATGTCGAAGGGGGTCGATATAGGTTCAGTCTCTTCCGACGCATGGGTTCACATCCCACCATGTCTTATAGAGTATTTAAACAGAGATTTAGGTCAAGTTCCTGTTATCTGAGATAAGGTGTATTGAAGGATTATTCCAGCTGTGCTTCTTCTCTTTGTTGGGCCTGAAAAAAAAATATAATCCGGGGAAGTGTCATTGGGAACAATATGGTTGTCATTTTCGTTGAGTTCCGTTTTGTGCTGGGGCTTTGGCTCAGCAAAGACACCAGAGCTTAGAAAATCTGCCTATATCCTTTATTTTTATGTATCAAAGCGTGCATTGTCACGTAGTCGTGGCCGAGAGGTTAAGGCGATGGACTTGAAATCCATTGGGGTTTTCCCGCGCAGGTTCAAACCCTGCCGACTACGAAGTGCTTCCAGAAGTTGAACCTTTAGTAAAAATTGCTGCATGTACTTGAATAGGGAACTATAGTAACTGCTTGCGGGTTAACAGAAAAATACAGTTACATTTATCTCCAGGTATAGGATTGAACAACATTGCAAAAAATATTTACACAGCTCTCTTACCTCACATGCTAGTAACTGATGGAAAACTTTTCCGTATAACACCAATTTAAGGGATTATGGATGAATGACCAAAGATGAGCTAAGAGAGCATATTAAAGCACATCCGACTTATCAACTCTTTAGTAATCCACCAAGCTGCATTAACTACTTTGGATGTACTTGAATAGGGATCTACAGTAACTGCATGAGGGTTAACAGAAAAATACAGTTACATTTATCTCCAGGTATAGGATTGAACAACTCTGCAAAAAATATTTACGCTCTTAAATTAGCTTGGCTGAGATGTCGAAGGGGGTCGATATAGGTTCAGTCTCTTCCGACGCATGGGTTTTAAATAGAGATTTAGGTCGAATTCCTGTTATCTGAGATAAGGTGCATTGAAGGTGAATTCCTTCTGTGCTCCTTCCCTTTGTTGGGCATGAAAAAAAACTAATAAAGCCGGGGGAGAGTCCTTTCAATGATGCAACTGGGTAGCGTGGCCGAGCGGTCTAAGGCGCTGGATTAAGGCTCCAGTCTCTTCGGAGGCGTGGGTTCAAATCCCACCGCTGCCAGCAGAGACTTTAAAGGCAGGAGTGTCTGCGAAGTGTTTTCAATTTGAATGTTACTTTCACTTAACTGCCAACCCTCAGAATTCAAGCTTGCTTGGCGAGGAAAGTATCTAAAAGTAATTTTACCCTCAGTGCCAGGACGGAAAAACTTTTCCGTATAACACCAATTTAAGGGATTATGGATGAATGACCAAAGATGAGCTAAGAGAGCATGTTAAAGCACATCCGACTTATCAACTCTTTAGTAATCCACCAAGCTGCATTAACTACTTTGGATGTACTTGAATAGGGATCTACAGTAACTGCATGAGGGTTAACAGAAAAATACAGTTACATTTATCTCCAGGTATAGGATTGAACAACTCTGCAAAAAATATTTACGCTCTTAAATTAGCTGTGCTGAGATGTCGAAGGGGGTCGATATAGGTTCAGTCTCTTCCGACGCATGGGTTCACATCCCACCATGTCTTATAGAGTATTTAAACAGAGATTTAGGTCAAGTTCCTGTTATCTGAGATAAGGTGTATTGAAGGTTTATTCCAGCTGTGCTTCTTCTCTTTGTTGGGCCTGAAAAAAAATATATAATCCGGGGAAGTGTCATTGGGAACAATATGGTTGTCATTTTCGTTGAGTTCCGTTTTGTGCTGGGGCTTTGGCTCAGCAAAGACACCAGAGCTTAGAAAATCTGCCTATATCCTTTATTTTTATGTATCAAAGCATGCATTGTCACGAAGTTGTGGCCGAGAGGTTAAGGCGATGGACTTGAAATCCATTGGGGTTTTCCCGCGCAGGTTCAAACCCTGCCGACTACGAAGTGCTTCCAGAAGTTGAACCTTTAGTAAAAATTGCTGCATGTACTTGAATAGGGAACTATAGTAACTGCTTGCGGGTTAACAGAAAAATACAGTTACATTTATCTCCAGGTATAGGATTGAACAACATTGCAAAAAATATTTACACAGCTCTCTTACCTCACATGCTAGTAACTGATGGAAAACTTTTCCGTATAACACCAATTTAAGGGATTATGGATGAATGACCAAAGATGAGCTAAGAGAGCATATTAAAGCACATCCGACTTATCAACTCTTTAGTAATCCACCAAGCTGCATTAACTACTTTGGATGTACTTGAATAGGGATCTACAGTAACTGCATGAGGGTTAACAGAAAAATACAGTTACATTTATCTCCAGGTATAGGATTGAACAACTCTGCAAAAAATATTTACGCTCTTAAATTAGCTTGGCTGAGATGTCGAAGGGGGTCGATATAGGTTCAGTCTCTTCCGACGCATGGGTTCACATCCCACCATGTCTTATACAGTATTTAAACAGAGATTTAGGTCAAGTTCCTGTTATCTGAGATAAGGTGTATTGAAGGATTATTCCAGCTGTGCTTCTTCTCTTTGTTGGGCCTGAAAAAAAAATATAATCCGGGGAAGTGTCATTGGGAACAATATGGTTGTCATTTTCGTTGAGTTCCGTTTTGTGCTGGGGCTTTGGCTCAGCAAAGACACCAGAGCTTAGAAAATCTGCCTATATCCTTTATTTTTATGTATCAAAGCGTGCATTGTCACGTAGTCGTGGCCGAGAGGTTAAGGCGATGGACTTGAAATCCATTGGGGTTTTCCCGCGCAGGTTCAAACCCTGCCGACTACGAAGTGCTTCCAGAAGTTGAACCTTTAGTAAAAATTTCTGCATGTGCTTGAATAGGGAACTACAGTAACTGCTTGCTGGTTAACAGAAAAATACAGTTACATTTATCTCCAGGTATAGGATTGAACAACATTGCAAAAAATATTTACACAGCTCTCTTACCTCACATGCTAGTAACTGATGGAAAACTTTTCCGTATAACACCAATTTAAGGGATTATGGATGAATGACCAAAGATGAGCTAAGAGAGCATATTAAAGCACATCCGACTTATCAACTCTTTAGTAATCCACCAAGCTGCATTAACTACTTTGGATGTACTTGAATAGGGATCTACAGTAACTGCATGAGGGTTAACAGAAAAATACAGTTACATTTATCTCCAGGTATAGGATTGAACAACTCTGCAAAAAATATTTACGCTCTTAAATTAGCTTGGCTGAGATGTCGAAGGGGGTCGATATAGGTTCAGTCTCTTCCGACGCATGGGTTTTAAATAGAGATTTAGGTCGAATTCCTGTTATCTGAGATAAGGTGCATTGAAGGTGAATTCCTTCTGTGCTCCTTCCCTTTGTTGGGCATGAAAAAAAACTAATAAAGCCGGGGGAGAGTCCTTTCAATGATGCAACTGGGTAGCGTGGCCGAGCGGTCTAAGGCGCTGCGCTCAAGCTGGGGAACAATCGTCCATTAAAGGTGGGGAAGAAGGGGGAAGAAGGGGGGAGAAAGAAAAAGGGAAGGGGAAGAAGAGAAAGGAAAACGAGAAAAAAGAAAGAGTGAAAATGAAAGTTATGACAAGGTTCTTTTCTGGTGTTTGACTGTTGATGCATTTGCAAGCTTTGTAAGTCATGAAATGCACACATCTGAATTGCGTTGTTTTCTATTGCAGGCACTCACCAGGTGGCGGTTCGAATCCAGCTAAAGACAAACTTTTCATTTTTTTACTTTAATCTTAATAACAAAGAAATTGTCGAAAGCATTTTGTTCCAAATAAACAATTGTACTTCTTTCTTAGTGCTTTCATTAAAAATGTACGATACATTTGCTCTGTGTTATTATTAATGCTATTTTATTACAAATGTTATTATCATTTTATGTTATTATCGGTAAGAATAAAGAGCACTTCTTTTTTTCTGCAAATAACAAAGCTGCAAACCATAGAAATTATGTGAAAACTGCTCATGTTGCAAGAACGACAAAATTCAGAAATAGTCTCTTAAATGTTTTTATTTCAATAATAGCTATGTAAACAGAAAAGTGATAAATATTCAATTAAAATGTTCAGTATGTCAAATAATTTTTTAATTACATGTTCAAAAGTTATGTATAAATAGAGATCTATAGAATATAAAACAACAAACAATAAATACAAATCAAACAAATACTTTTTAAATAATGTTTTAAAACAATTAAGTGTTAAGAGAAAATCAGCATAACAATTAACAAAGCAAACTATGTAAACAATACTTAAACATAACATATAGACAATCAATTTTAAATAAGTATTCATAAAAATTATAAATTAAATTAAAATAAACTCAATAAACTCTTAAATAAACAATAAATACAAAGTTAAATTATAAATAAATTAAAATAAATAAAAAAGAAAAAGAAGCCAAATAACAACCAAGTAGTGGAATAATTGTTAAAGGACACTATAAACATGAACACAGTATAGTGTAGTGTTTTATTTTGACTTGGTCCTCCTCATTTCCTCCAACCATTCCTCTTTTGAAAGAGTCTCAGTTTTTGGGCAGTACACCCTGCCCCTATACTGGCTATGACCAGTTTCTGTGGTTTTAAATTGGCCACACTTCTTGCATGTGTTAGCCTCCACAGTTCTTCTGTATGGTCTCTTTGCTACGGGACCTGGATTGGCAGCAGGTGCAGCAGGCTGTGAGGCGTTGACCTGGACAACTGTTGGTGGTAACTGCATCATTGGCATACCCTGCACCGTCGACATGCCCTGGACCATCGGCACATACTGGAACATGGGACAACTCTGGAAACCTGGTCCTGCTGGCACAAGTACATTCGGCACAATCTGCAGTGATGCTCCAGATTGTGTTACCAGCGGTTGGCTTTGAACTGCAGTTTTGGGTCTGAGAGGTGGATGCCTAACGGATGTCTGCCTCTGCTTTGCTTGGCCTGCTGTGCTCTCAGGTAGCTTGTACTGGTGCTGCTCAGCTGGCTGATGTGGCTCCGTCCGTAGCTGTTTAGCAGCCACAAGGGGTTCCTGAGCTTCTGGAAGGGGCTGAGGCAACTCAATGCCCTGAAGTAGAACAGACAGTTCCTGCTGTTTCTGTCTGTTGTTGTGCCACTGAATCAGGGTGTTTTGGTTTACCTCCACCAGCTGCATCGATGTTCCTTCCATTACCAAGCTGTTTCCAAGCACAAGCTGCCTTATCCTCCGGTAGTCTTGGAGAATAAGAGACCATCTTGACAGGCTTCCCTTTCCTTTTTTCTTGGGGCTAGGGTAAATTGTGCAAAGCCTGATAAATATGGTCTCCACCAGACGACAGCAGTCAGGCCACTGAGCAGGTACGCTGCCAGCACCCAGCAAACACCTGGTCGTGCTCTCTACTCCAGGTGTGTGGGAAGGCCTCTTTGGGGTCCTGAAGCGCCCGCTCAGCAGTCGCTCCTGGTGACGAGCTGAATACACCACCCTCTGCTTGTCTCTGTCATCCAGCTTCTGCCAAAGTCCAATTATGGTGTCTGCTTCCTGGTTGCTTAGGCAGAGGGCCGTGTGTCCCCGGAGCCCCACCAGATATTCTGCAAGCCTGTCCACATGTTGGAAACCAGGCACATTTTGGTAGTCAACAGCCTATTGAAAAAACAAAAACAATAATTGTTAGATTAAATTTGCGGAAACTTTGGCTTCACAGCACAGATGTTGGCCAACGACAGAATATCATAGAATTTTTATTTATTAAAATTACATATGTGGAACATACCATCTCTTCATCACCTTCCTCCCCAGCATCTTCAAACTCCAATTGGACAGACATATCAGAAGTCTCACAGGAAACAGGCAGCACTTCAGATCCAGAGGGTCCAGGTGATGTAGGCTGTGTGGGAACATTGGTGTCAGGCACCAAAGATGTTGTTGAGGCGCCCAGGATGGAGGTGACACTGCTCGTGACCGGGGTGAAAGAACCCGGTGTCAATGTGGAGAGGTGTGGTGATGCATCAACATCCAGATCTCTTATTGTGTGATCCTCGTTTATGTCACAGAAGCCCTCATCTTCCTCCCGCTCTTCCACATTGAGATCATTAATGAGCTCTGCTGTCTGCTCAGAGTCTGGGTTCATTTCTTGCAGTGCCTGACCAGTCTGACTGAACAAATACTGCAATCCAATGAGCTCACCTGGAATACAAACAATAAATAAACAGAAAACCAATACAAATGTGTTTTAAACGGAACATTTAATGCATGATATTTTACACAATTGCATGTTAATGCCCTTGACAAATGCTTTTACCGGTGTAACGTGCTGGTGGACAAAACTTGGGGACCACTTTCCTGCCAAACAGCTTTTCATAATTGCAGTTTACACAGTGAATGAGTTCTCCTGTGTAGCTGCGCAAAGCTGATGGTTCTGATGACAAAGAAGCAGCCTCCCTGTCCTGGTTCCACCTATTAAGCCCCTCCAACAGATAAATCTGAAAGTTCAGACTGTTGGCGCTGGTCCCTGTAAATAGACACAACAGTGTTTTGTCTAAACAAACATGATAAATGCTCAGTTCTCAATATGCATTCTTTGAGTGGCAGATAAATACCTGGGATAAAACGGTTCAGATGTAAATGAAAGGATTCCAGGGAAGTGGAGCCTCTGGCACATCTGTATGTCCTCAGAAGCACGCCTCCCTTGGTTAAGGTGCCAGTCTCTGTATAGAGTACCACACCAGGGGGATCTTGGATGCATTTCACATGCTTCTTCTGGACACTCCAGATTTTCTCCATCCTTTCTCTGTCTAGGAGAGGAACACCAAGGGAGTCGTTGCCTTTGCTGCTTAGGAGCTCCGTAAACAGCCTTTCAAGGAGGAGGATGGTAGGCTCCTCTCCGCGGGTCCTCCTCCGACAATGGAGCGCCATCTCTTCCCTGGTAAGGTGTTTGCTGACTTCCGCATCTGTCAGGGCGGGCCAACCCTGGGACATCATCAGCTCTCTCTTGGCTTTGCGGAGCAGTGAGACATCAGCCGCATCCCATTCAAAGATGCACGCTGATAGCCGTGACATAAAGACAGGGTAAAGCTGATGGGCGTCGGTCGTACATCCCAAGGCGATCCTGCGCATGAAATGCCAGATGTCCAGCCGTATCAGGAGATCCGGCCATCCACTGAATCTAGCTTTCAGCTTGGTCTCCCCCACCTCAGTGCAGCACCCACAGTCGACGTACAAGACAGCAGGCGGATCTACACCTGCCTGCTGGAACCGTTTCACAAGGCCGTCTACCATCTTGTCCAGCCCTGCTCCTTCCTGTGCTGTCAACACACTGATAAGCACCTGACCAAACTCGTTGCCAACAGAGGTGAGCCAAAGTCCTGTTCCTCTAGCCGTCCCAGCGAGCTTTTTGGTGATCTACAATAGACATAATTGGGAGAGTGCATTAGATGCAATAAAACATCATACAATGTAGAATTCAAATAGAATAACATGCTGGCATATAACAGACAACAGCAAACGTAAACACAAATCCACCACTAACCTTTTTCGTTGAATCCATTTTTAAAACTGTCCCGTAAGTGGATGTTATCCTTGCCTGGATTTCATCCAGCCTTGTCAGGATGTCTTGGCTGTAAACGGTGAGGAGCCACTTCCAGCTTGGAACCACTGTATGCTTCGGGGGCTCCTGGAATTTAATTGGCAACACCCCAGGACGGTTGACAAAGTCCATACACTGTGTGGAGTACCGTGCCACACGCTGAAGCCACTCCTCGCTGTGGTTCTCATTCAGCTGTTTGACCACCCTTGTGGGACTATTGCCAATGCCGCGCTCACGCAGAAGTCTAATGACTCTTAGATCACAGGCATACCTTGTGAAAAGCGCACACAAAATAATGTAAAATACATATATCATTTGCAAAATGTTTGCAATGATGGGATGACAACTGTATGTGGAAGAAAAGTGTACTTACTTCTGCGTGAGGATAACCCGAAACTCAGTGCGATGGCCCAGATCCAGCTGTCGCAGGACAGTCTGACTCCAGGACACGTGAGAAGCTTTGCACTTGGTACAGATCAGTGTTTCTGTGACCATGTTGTACATCCTGTCGATGTCCAGAACCTGCCGTGTCCTCTTGTGCAGACCACCTCCTGTAAGCTGATGCTGTCCACAGGCCGCATTGGGACAGAGCACCTTGACCCCCCACAGCTTATATGGCATCCATAGCAAAAGAGCATGTGAAAAAAATCTGTCTGGAGCTGGAGCCTGATTGTAGGTAAGTGCTGGCTGTGGAGGGTAATACCAGAGCTGAAGGTTGTCACGGAGCTCTGGCTTTCCTTTGGAGCCAATTCTAAAAAGCCTGCTTGCAATCCACCTGTGATCCTCTGTTGGTAAGGTCTCAGACCACAACCGAGGAAGCAAAACTGAAGCAGGAGCTTGCAGTGAATCCCCAGATGGAGCAGCCTATTAAGGAGAAGAAATAAAACGTTTTGTTCAGCAAGTCAATTGTGTAATAGCCCTGAGTAACATATTAAACATCGACATCCGCGAATATATATTTTTGTAGTTTTACAAACATTTATATTTTTTTAAATATTGAAATATTTTAAATGATAAAATATAAGATAACTTACCGAGACAATACTACATGACTGTGCAGGACTGGTCACACCCTCAGTGATTTTTCGGACAGATGCTGGAACTCCAGGGACTTGTGTCTATAAAATCATGCAGTGAATAATACCACATTAAGCACAACTGTCCTATAATCATTAGAAGGAACAAAACACCATTGGTCGGAGGTGTGTGACCAAAGATGCTTTAGAATATTACATTCAACCAAAGTAGCAATTGTATGATAATAAAAATAAAATGAGTAATATTGAGAGATTTCAAAATCACTGTTGAAATTGTTGAGGAAAATAAAGTTAATAAACTGTTAATAAAGTGAGGAAAATGTGTTGTTTTTTTATCAATTCAGCGTGTAAAGTATATGAAATTTATTTAATGGAAGCATTATGTAGTACTGATCTTATTTCATTACAAGGTGGCCTCCTGGAGTAAAATATGTTCTCTACAAAGTGATGGTGAGTGTAAAGTGTTTTAATAGAATGCATTGTGGATTATGCCAATACTTACAGAGACATCGGTGCTTAGTAAAGGGGCACTGGACACTGCTCCACTTGATGGGTCATTAACCTGAGGTCTTCTAGGCACAGTTACATTTGGCTTTGCTGCAGCTAAGTGAGACCCGCTAAACCTTGGTTTGGTAAACTCAAAGAGTAATTTTTTGAAAAGTGAGAAAAATATAAAGTCAATTTTTTCATATGGGTTATCATTTCCCTGACAGCGGAACCAAACCAATGAGACGATCAGAACTTTCCCAACAAGGTGTTAGAACAGACACAAAGGTGTGAAAACACCTCACCCAAAAGCTGGGCTTACCTGAGACAGCCAAACTCACCAATGAGCTGACAAGCTGCCCCCTGCCCCCACAGGGTGGTACAGTTGACACGCATGTGTGAAATCCTTTACTATCCTTTGTAATTGGCAACAAAATTCTTTGACACTTTAAGACATACTGTGTACTAAAATTATAAAAATATATAAAATTATATATTGAATAGAGTATATAGGAAATAGTTATACCATTGACAAACTCGGTGCTATCCTTGATGTCGATGGATGGGGCTGGGCCTGAGGCTGGGGTTCACTCCGCTTCTGTACTGCTGGTGCTGTGGAAGCAGGCTGGTCCACGACCCGGGTGGTAGGTGCAGAAGAGGCAGTGGGCTGAATACAACAATAACAGAAATACAGTTCGAAAATTTTGGAAGAAGAACATTTTAGAAGGGGAAAATACCAGCAAAACATTAACAATAAAGTTACCTTCTGAGTGTGAAAACCACACAAGCACTTCTGAACAGTTCCATGCAAGGTCAGCTGACCACGAGACTGCATTGGACATTTTTCAATCTGGAACACAAATGTACACAATACATGCATTATTAACAAAACGCCAATAGTTACCCGGAGACTCCATTGAAATGAGGAAAATGAAAATATTTAATATTTTGTTACAAACCTACTATTCAATAAACATCCCTCAACCACCCTCTCTTTAACAATACAGACGCCGTCAAGAATTATATTGTTACTACATTAACATTATACATTATTTAACAAAAAAATCAAATCTAAATGAATGTGTGTAGCAGTGTCTTGTGTGCATGTTTGAATAACCTTTTTTCCATAATTAACAGGCTCATGTGGTGATCAATTAGGTACATACAGTACACTACTTTTAATAGTCAACCATGCCAAGTAAATAAACAATGTGCCATCGTGCAAAAATGAAATAAACAAACTTTTACCCTTTGAAAAATCTCGTGCCACTTCTTCTGCCTGGGTGCTGGTCTGTTGCCTTCATCTGATGGCCAAACTCCAGTGTTGGCAAACTTTCTCAGACGAGAAACCCATTCAGCATCAGACATGGCTTTGTGTGACCTTTTTGTCGACATTTTTCAGTCCTAAACTGTTTTGCAAAACGCACAGTAATTAAAAATGATTAAAAAATACACTGGTCTTGCACAAATTGTTATAATATATTTCTTACCGTTAATACTGCTGTCACAAATGTTCCTTTTGTTTGAATAAACCGGTGAGGTCCGTGGCAGTGATGTTCTTCGACGGTCTTAAACGTTCTACTGTACCTTCTTGACCTCTGACACTCACCTGACCTCTTTCATAGCTTTCGTCAAAACTCGTGAACCTTCGGATGACTTCGGCAATCTCAACCGCTTACGCCACCCACTGGCGACCAGCGTAAGCGTGTCCTCAACATTCTGGTACTCTGATTGGTGAAATGTTGAAAATGTTGAAGCTGCCGCTCTGTGATTGGATGCAAATGTTGAAGCGCTCAAACGTGATTGGTTGCAAATGTTGAAGCGACCCAACGCGATTGGCTGTACGTTCAACATTCTTCAACATTTGCCCGGACGATCCTTCGGCAGCTGGCGCTCAAGGCTCCAGTCTCTTCGGAGGCGTGGGTTCAAATCCCACCGCTGCCAGCAGAGACTTTAAAGGCAGGAGTGTCTGCGAAGTGTTTTCAATTTGAATGTTACTTTCACTTAACTGCCAACCCTCAGAATTCAAGCTTGCTTGGCGAGGAAAGTATCTAAAAGTAATTTTACCCTCAGTGCCAGGACGGAAAAACTTTTCCGTATAACACCAATTTAAGGGATTATGGATGAATGACCAAAGATGAGCTAAGAGAGCATGTTAAAGCACATCCGACTTATCAACTCTTTAGTAATCCACCAAGCTGCATTAACTACTTTGGATGTACTTGAATAGGGATCTACAGTAACTGCATGAGGGTTAACAGAAAAATACAGTTACATTTATCTCCAGGTATAGGATTGAACAACTCTGCAAAAAATATTTACGCTCTTAAATTAGCTTGGCTGAGATGTCGAAGGGGGTCGATATAGGTTCAGTCTCTTCCGACGCATGGGTTCACATCCCACCATGTCTTATAGAGTATTTAAACAGAGATTTAGGTCAAGTTCCTGTTATCTGAGATAAGGTGTATTGAAGGATTATTCCAGCTGTGCTTCTTCTCTTTGTTGGGCCTGAAAAAAAAATATAATCCGGGGAAGTGTCATTGGGAACAATATGGTTGTCATTTTCGTTGAGTTCCGTTTTGTGCTGGGGCTTTGGCTCAGCAAAGACACCAGAGCTTAGAAAATCTGCCTATATCCTTTATTTTTATGTATCAAAGCGTGCATTGTCACGTAGTCGTGGCCGAGAGGTTAAGGCGATGGACTTGAAATCCATTGGGGTTTTCCCGCGCAGGTTCAAACCCTGCCGACTACGAAGTGCTTCCAGAAGTTGAACCTTTAGTAAAAATTGCTGCATGTACTTGAATAGGGAACTATAGTAACTGCTTGCGGGTTAACAGAAAAATACAGTTACATTTATCTCCAGGTATAGGATTGAACAACATTGCAAAAAATATTTACACAGCTCTCTTACCTCACATGCTAGTAACTGATGGAAAACTTTTCCGTATAACACCAATTTAAGGGATTATGGATGAATGACCAAAGATGAGCTAAGAGAGCATATTAAAGCACATCCGACTTATCAACTCTTTAGTAATCCACCAAGCTGCATTAACTACTTTGGATGTACTTGAATAGGGATCTACAGTAACTGCATGAGGGTTAACAGAAAAATACAGTTACATTTATCTCCAGGTATAGGATTGAACAACTCTGCAAAAAATATTTACGCTCTTAAATTAGCTTGGCTGAGATGTCGAAGGGGGTCGATATAGGTTCAGTCTCTTCCGACGCATGGGTTCACATCCCACCATGTCTTATAGAGTATTTAGGTCAAGTTCCTGTTATCTGAGATAAGGTGTATTGAAGGATTATTCCAGCTGTGCTTCTTCTCTTTGTTGGGCCTGAAAAAAAAATATAATCCGGGGAAGTGTCATTGGGAACAATATGGTTGTCATTTTCGTTGAGTTCCGTTTTGTGCTGGGGCTTTGGCTCAGCAAAGACACCAGAGCTTAGAAAATCTGCCTATATCCTTTATTTTTATGTATCAAAGCGTGCATTGTCACGTAGTCGTGGCCGAGAGGTTAAGGCGATGGACTTGAAATCCATTGGGGTTTTCCCGCGCAGGTTCAAACCCTGCCGACTACGAAGTGTTTCCAGAAGTTGAACCTTTAGTAAAAATTTCTGCATGTGCTTGAATAGGGAACTACAGTAACTGCTTGCTGGTTAACAGAAAAATACAGTTACATTTATCTCCAGGTATAGGATTGAACAACATTGCAAAAAATATTTACACAGCTCTCTTACCTCACATGCTAGTAACTGATGGAAAACTTTTCCGTATAACACCAATTTAAGGGATTATGGATGAATGACCAAAGATGAGCTAAGAGAGCATATTAAAGCACATCCGACTTATCAACTCTTTAGTAATCCACCAAGCTGCATTAACTACTTTGGATGTACTTGAATAGGGATCTACAGTAACTGCATGAGGGTTAACAGAAAAATACAGTTACATTTATCTCCAGGTATAGGATTGAACAACTCTGCAAAAAATATTTACGCTCTTAAATTAGCTTGGCTGAGATGTCGAAGGGGGTCGATATAGGTTCAGTCTCTTCCGACGCATGGGTTCACATCCCACCATGTCTTATAGAGTATTTAAACAGAGATTTAGGTCAAGTTCCTGTTATCTGAGATAAGGTGTATTGAAGGATTATTCCAGCTGTGCTTCTTCTCTTTGTTGGGCCTGAAAAAAAAATATAATCCGGGGAAGTGTCATTGGGAACAATATGGTTGTCATTTTCGTTGAGTTCCGTTTTGTGCTGGGGCTTTGGCTCAGCAAAGACACCAGAGCTTAGAAAATCTGCCTATATCCTTTATTTTTATGTATCAAAGCGTGCATTGTCACGTAGTCGTGGCCGAGAGGTTAAGGCGATGGACTTGAAATCCATTGGGGTTTTCCCGCGCAGGTTCAAACCCTGCCGACTACGAAGTGCTTCCAGAAGTTGAACCTTTAGTAAAAATTTCTGCATGTGCTTGAATAGGGAACTACAGTAACTGCTTGCTGGTTAACAGAAAAATACAGTTACATTTATCTCCAGGTATAGGATTGAACAACATTGCAAAAAATATTTACACAGCTCTCTTACCTCACATGCTAGTAACTGATGGAAAACTTTTCCGTATAACACCAATTTAAGGGATTATGGATGAATGACCAAAGATGAGCTAAGAGAGCATATTAAAGCACATCCGACTTATCAACTCTTTAGTAATCCACCAAGCTGCATTAACTACTTTGGATGGACTTGAATAGGGATCTACAGTAACTGCATGAGGGTTAACAGAAAAATACAGTTACATTTATCTCCAGGTATAGGATTGAACAACTCTGCAAAAAATATTTACGCTCTTAAATTAGCTTGGCTGAGATGTCGAAGGGGGTCGATATAGGTTCAGTCTCTTCCGACGCATGGGTTTTAAATAGAGATTTAGGTCGAATTCCTGTTATCTGAGATAAGGTGCATTGAAGGTGAATTCCTTCTGTGCTCCTTCCCTTTGTTGGGCATGAAAAAAAACTAATAAAGCCGGGGGAGAGTCCTTTCGATGATGCAACTGGGTAGCGTGGCCGAGCGGTCTAAGGCGCTGGATTAAGGCTCCAGTCTCTTCGGAGGCGTGGGTTCAAGTCCCACCGCTGCCAGCAGAGACTTTAAAGGCAGGAGTGTCTGCGAAGTGTTTTCAATTTGAATGTTACTTTCACTTAACTGCCAACCCTCAGAATTCAAGCTTGCTTGGCGAGGAAAGTATCTAAAAGTAATTTTACCCTCAGTGCCAGGACGGAAAAACTTTTCCGTATAACACCAATTTAAGGGATTATGGATGAATGACCAAAGATGAGCTAAGAGAGCATGTTAAAGCACATCCGACTTATCAACTCTTTAGTAATCCACCAAGCTGCATTAACTACTTTGGATGTACTTGAATAGGGATCTACAGTAACTGCATGAGGGTTAACAGAAAAATACAGTTACATTTATCTCCAGGTATAGGATTGAACAACTCTGCAAAAAATATTTACGCTCTTAAATTAGCTTGGCTGAGATGTCGAAGGGGGTCGATATAGGTTCAGTCTCTTCCGACGCATGGGTTCACATCCCACCATGTCTTATAGAGTATTTAAACAGAGATTTAGGTCAAGTTCCTGTTATCTGAGATAAGGTGTATTGAAGGATTATTCCAGCTGTGCTTCTTCTCTTTGTTGGGCCTGAAAAAAAAATATAATCCGGGGAAGTGTCATTGGGAACAATATGGTTGTCATTTTCGTTGAGTTCCGTTTTGTGCTGGGGCTTTGGCTCAGCAAAGACACCAGAGCTTAGAAAATCTGCCTATATCCTTTATTTTTATGTATCAAAGCGTGCATTGTCACGTAGTCGTGGCCGAGAGGTTAAGGCGATGGACTTGAAATCCATTGGGGTTTTCCCGCGCAGGTTCAAACCCTGCCGACTACGAAGTGCTTCCAGAAGTTGAACCTTTAGTAAAAATTGCTGCATGTACTTGAATAGGGAACTATAGTAACTGCTTGCGGGTTAACAGAAAAATACAGTTACATTTATCTCCAGGTATAGGATTGAACAACATTGCAAAAAATATTTACACAGCTCTCTTACCTCACATGCTAGTAACTGATGGAAAACTTTTCCGTATAACACCAATTTAAGGGATTATGGATGAATGACCAAAGATGAGCTAAGAGAGCATATTAAAGCACATCCGACTTATCAACTCTTTAGTAATCCACCAAGCTGCATTAACTACTTTGGATGTACTTGAATAGGGATCTACAGTAACTGCATGAGGGTTAACAGAAAAATACAGTTACATTTATCTCCAGGTATAGGATTGAACAACTCTGCAAAAAATATTTACGCTCTTAAATTAGCTTGGCTGAGATGTCGAAGGGGGTCGATATAGGTTCAGTCTCTTCCGACGCATGGGTTTTAAATAGAGATTTAGGTCGAATTCCTGTTATCTGAGATAAGGTGCATTGAAGGTGAATTCCTTCTGTGCTCCTTCCCTTTGTTGGGCATGAAAAAAAACTAATAAAGCCGGGGGAGAGTCCTTTCAATGATGCAACTGGGTAGCGTGGCCGAGCGGTCTAAGGCGCTGGATTAAGGCTCCAGTCTCTTCGGAGGCGTGGGTTCAAATCCCACCGCTGCCAGCAGAGACTTTAAAGGCAGGAGTGTCTGCGAAGTGTTTTCAATTTGAATGTTACTTTCACTTAACTGCCAACCCTCAGAATTCAAGCTTGCTTGGCGAGGAAAGTATCTAAAAGTAATTTTACCCTCAGTGCCAGGACGGAAAAACTTTTCCGTATAACACCAATTTAAGGGATTATGGATGAATGACCAAAGATGAGCTAAGAGAGCATGTTAAAGCACATCCGACTTATCAACTCTTTAGTAATCCACCAAGCTGCATTAACTACTTTGGATGTACTTGAATAGGGATCTACAGTAACTGCATGAGGGTTAACAGAAAAATACAGTTACATTTATCTCCAGGTATAGGATTGAACAACTCTGCAAAAAATATTTACGCTCTTAAATTAGCTGTGCTGAGATGTCGAAGGGGGTCGATATAGGTTCAGTCTCTTCCGACGCATGGGTTCACATCCCACCATGTCTTATAGAGTATTTAAACAGAGATTTAGGTCAAGTTCCTGTTATCTGAGATAAGGTGTATTGAAGGTTTATTCCAGCTGTGCTTCTTCTCTTTGTTGGGCCTGAAAAAAAATATATAATCCGGGGAAGTGTCATTGGGAACAATATGGTTGTCATTTTCGTTGAGTTCCGTTTTGTGCTGGGGCTTTGGCTCAGCAAAGACACCAGAGCTTAGAAAATCTGCCTATATCCTTTATTTTTATGTATCAAAGCATGCATTGTCACGAAGTTGTGGCCGAGAGGTTAAGGCGATGGACTTGAAATCCATTGGGGTTTTCCCGCGCAGGTTCAAACCCTGCCGACTACGAAGTGCTTCCAGAAGTTGAACCTTTAGTAAAAATTGCTGCATGTACTTGAATAGGGAACTATAGTAACTGCTTGCGGGTTAACAGAAAAATACAGTTACATTTATCTCCAGGTATAGGATTGAACAACATTGCAAAAAATATTTACACAGCTCTCTTACCTCACATGCTAGTAACTGATGGAAAACTTTTCCGTATAACACCAATTTAAGGGATTATGGATGAATGACCAAAGATGAGCTAAGAGAGCATATTAAAGCACATCCGACTTATCAACTCTTTAGTAATCCACCAAGCTGCATTAACTACTTTGGATGTACTTGAATAGGGATCTACAGTAACTGCATGAGGGTTAACAGAAAAATACAGTTACATTTATCTCCAGGTATAGGATTGAACAACTCTGCAAAAAATATTTACGCTCTTAAATTAGCTTGGCTGAGATGTCGAAGGGGGTCGATATAGGTTCAGTCTCTTCCGACGCATGGGTTCACATCCCACCATGTCTTATAGAGTATTTAGGTCAAGTTCCTGTTATCTGAGATAAGGTGTATTGAAGGATTATTCCAGCTGTGCTTCTTCACTTTGTTGGGCCTGAAAAAAAAATATAATCCGGGGAAGTGTCATTGGGAACAATATGGTTGTCATTTTCGTTGAGTTCCGTTTTGTGCTGGGGCTTTGGCTCAGCAAAGACACCAGAGCTTAGAAAATCTGCCTATATCCTTTATTTTTATGTATCAAAGCGTGCATTGTCACGTAGTCGTGGCCGAGAGGTTAAGGCGATGGACTTGAAATCCATTGGGGTTTTCCCGCGCAGGTTCAAACCCTGCCGACTACGAAGTGCTTCCAGAAGTTGAACCTTTAGTAAAAATTTCTGCATGTGCTTGAATAGGGAACTACAGTAACTGCTTGCTGGTTAACAGAAAAATACAGTTACATTTATCTCCAGGTATAGGATTGAACAACATTGCAAAAAATATTTAAACAGCTCTCTTACCTCACATGCTAGTAACTGATGGAAAACTTTTCCGTATAACACCAATTTAAGGGATTATGGATGAATGACCAAAGATGAGCTAAGAGAGCATATTAAAGCACATCCGACTTATCAACTCTTTAGTAATCCACCAAGCTGCATTAACTACTTTGGATGTACTTGAATAGGGATCTACAGTAACTGCATGAGGGTTAACAGAAAAATACAGTTACATTTATCTCCAGGTATAGGATTGAACAACTCTGCAAAAAATATTTACGCTCTTAAATTAGCTTGGCTGAGATGTCGAAGGGGGTCGATATAGGTTCAGTCTCTTCCGACGCATGGGTTTTAAATAGAGATTTAGGTCGAATTCCTGTTATCTGAGATAGGGTGCATTGAAGGTGAATTCCTTCTGTGCTCCTTCCCTTTGTTGGGCATGAAAAAAAACTAATAAAGCCGGGGGAGAGTCCTTTCGATGATGCAACTGGGTAGCGTGGCCGAGCGGTCTAAGGCGCTGGATTAAGGCTCCAGTCTCTTCGGAGGCGTGGGTTCAAGTCCCACCGCTGCCAGCAGAGACTTTAAAGGCAGGAGTGTCTGCGAAGTGTTTTCAATTTGAATGTTACTTTCACTTAACTGCCAACCCTCAGAATTCAAGCTTGCTTGGCGAGGAAAGTATCTAAAAGTAATTTTACCCTCAGTGCCAGGACGGAAAAAACTTTTCCGTATAACACCAATTTAAGGGATTATGGATGAATGACCAAAGATGAGCTAAGAGAGCATGTTAAAGCACATCCGACTTATCAACTCTTTAGTAATCCACCAAGCTGCATTAACTACTTTGGATGTACTTGAATAGGGATCTACAGTAACTGCATGAGGGTTAACAGAAAAATACAGTTACATTTATCTCCAGGTATAGGATTGAACAACTCTGCAAAAAATATTTACGCTCTTAAATTAGCTTGGCTGAGATGTCGAAGGGGGTCGATATAGGTTCAGTCTCTTCCGACGCATGGGTTCACATCCCACCATGTCTTATAGAGTATTTAAACAGAGATTTAGGTCAAGTTCCTGTTATCTGAGATAAGGTGTATTGAAGGATTATTCCAGCTGTGCTTCTTCTCTTTGTTGGGCCTGAAAAAAAAATATAATCCGGGGAAGTGTCATTGGGAACAATATGGTTGTCATTTTCGTTGAGTTCCGTTTTGTGCTGGGGCTTTGGCTCAGCAAAGACACCAGAGCTTAGAAAATCTGCCTATATCCTTTATTTTTATGTATCAAAGCGTGCATTGTCACGTAGTCGTGGCCGAGAGGTTAAGGCGATGGACTTGAAATCCATTGGGGTTTTCCCGCGCAGGTTCAAACCCTGCCGACTACGAAGTGCTTCCAGAAGTTGAACCTTTAGTAAAAATTTCTGCATGTGCTTGAATAGGGAACTACAGTAACTGCTTGCTGGTTAACAGAAAAATACAGTTACATTTATCTCCAGGTATAGGATTGAACAACATTGCAAAAAATATTTACACAGCTCTCTTACCTCACATGCTAGTAACTGATGGAAAACTTTTCCGTATAACACCAATTTAAGGGATTATGGATGAATGACCAAAGATGAGCTAAGAGAGCATATCCGACTTATCAACTCTTTAGTAATCCACCAAGCTGCATTAACTACTTTGGATGTACTTGAATAGGGATCTACAGTAACTGCATGAGGGTTAACAGAAAAATACAGTTACATTTATCTCCAGGTATAGGATTGAACAACTCTGCAAAAAATATTTACGCTCTTAAATTAGCTTGGCTGAGATGTCGAAGGGGGTCGATATAGGTTCAGTCTCTTCCGACGCATGGGTTTTAAATAGAGATTTAGGTCGAATTCCTGTTATCTGAGATAAGGTGCATTGAAGGTGAATTCCTTCTGTGCTCCTTCCCTTTGTTGGGCATGAAAAAAAACTAATAAAGCCGGGGGAGAGTCCTTTTGATGATGCAACTGGGTATCGTGGCCGAGCGGTCTAAGGCGCTGGATTAAGGCTCCAGTCTCTTCGGAGGCGTGGGTTCAAATCCCACCGCTGCCAGCAGAGACTTTAAAGGCAGGAGTGTCTGCGAAGTGTTTTCAATTTGAATGTTACTTTCACTTAACTGCCAACCCTCAGAATTCAAGCTTGCTTGGCGAGGAAAGTATCTAAAAGTAATTTTACCCTCAGTGCCAGGACGGAAAAACTTTTCCGTATAACACCAATTTAAGGGATTATGGATGAATGACCAAAGATGAGCTAAGAGAGCATATTAAAGCACATCCGACTTATCAACTCTTTAGTAATCCACCAAGCTGCATTAACTACTTTGGATGTACTTGAATAGGGATCTACAGTAACTGCATGAGGGTTAACAGAAAAATACAGTTACATTTATCTCCAGGTATAGGATTGAACAACTCTGCAAAAAATATTTACGCTCTTAAATTAGCTTGGCTGAGATGTCGAAGGGGGTCGATATAGGTTCAGTCTCTTCCGACGCATGGGTTTTAAATAGAGATTTAGGTCGAATTCCTGTTATCTGAGATAAGGTGCATTGAAGGTGAATTCCTTCTGTGCTTCTTCTCTTTGTTGGATTTAGGTCGAATTCCTGTTATCTGAGATAAGGTGCATTGAAGGTGAATTCCTTCTGTGCTCCTTCCCTTTGTTGGGCATAAAAAAAAACTAATAAAGCCGGGGGAGAGTCCTTTCGCTGATGCAACTGGGTAGCGTGGCCGAGCGGTCTAAGGCGCTGGATTAAGGCTCCAGTCTCTTCGGAGGCGTGGGTTCAAATCCCACCGCTGCCAGCAGAGACTTTAAAGGCAGGAGTGTCTGCGAAGTGTTTTCAATTTGAATGTTACTTTCACTTAACTGCCAACCCTCAGAATTCAAGCTTGCTTGGCGAGGAAAGTATCTAAAAGTAATTTTACCCTCAGTGCCAGGACGGAAAAACTTTTCCGTATAACACCAATTTAAGGGATTATGGATGAATGACCAAAGATGAGCTAAGAGAGCATATTAAAGCACATCCGACTTATCAACTCTTTAGTAATCCACCAAGCTGCATTAACTACTTTGGATGTACTTGAATAGGGATCTACAGTAACTGCATGGGGGTTAACAGAAAAATACAGTTACATTTATCTCCAGGTATAGGATTGAACAACTCTGCAAAAAATATTTACGCTCTTAAATTAGCTGCGCTGAGATGTCGAAGGGGGTCGATATAGGTTCAGTCTCTTCCGACGCACGGGTTCACATCCCACCATGTCTTATAGAGTATTTAAACAGAGATTTAGGTCAAGTTCCTGTTATCTGAGATAAGTTGTATTGAAGGTTTATTCCAGCTGTGCTTCTTCTCTTTCTTGGGTCTGAAAAAAAAAATATAATCCGGGGAAGTGTCATTGGGAACAATATGGTTGTCATTTTCGTTGAGTTCCGTTTTGTGCTGGGGCTTTGGCTCAGCAAAGACACCAGAGCTTAGAAAATCTGCCTATATCCTTTATTTTTATATATCGAAGCGTGCATTGTCACGTAGTCGTGGCCGAGAGGTTAAGGCGATGGACTTGAAATCCATTGGGGTTTTCCCGCGCAGGTTCAAACCCTGCCGACTACGAAGTGCTTCCAGAAGTTGAACCTTTAGTAAAAATTGCTGCATGTACTTGAATAGGGAACTACAGTAACTGCTTGCGAGTTAACAGAAAAATACAGTTACATTTATCTCCAGGTATAGGATTGAACCACATTGCAAAAAATATTTACACAGCTCTCTTACCTCACATGCTAGTAACTGATGGAAAACTGGCCTAAAATGGCCTGTAAAAGTCAACGCTCTTAAATTAGCTTGGCTGAGCTGTCACAGGGGGTGGATATAGGCTTCAGTCTTTTCCAATGCATGGGTTCACATTCCACCATTTCTAATAGAGTATTTAAATAGAGATTTAGGTCGAATTCCTGTTTATTTTTATGTATCAAAGCATGCATTGTCACGAAGTTGTGGCCGAGAGGTTAAGGCGATGGACTTGAAATCCATTGGGGTTTTCCCGCGCAGGTTCAAACCCTGCCGACTACGAAGTGCATCCAGAAGTTGAACCTTTAGTAAAAATTTCTGCATGTACTTGAATAGGGAACTATAGTAACTGCTTGCGGGTTAACAGAAAAATACAGTTACATTTATCTCCAGGTATAGGATTGAACAACATTGCAAAAAATATTTACACAGCTCTCTTACCTCACATGCTAGTAACTGATGGAAAACTTTTCCGTATAACACCAATTTAAGGGATTATGGATGAATGACCAAAGATGAGCTAAGAGAGCATATTAAAGCACATCCGACTTATCAACTCTTTAGTAATCCACCAAGCTGCATTAACTACTTTGGATGTACTTGAAGAGGGATCTACACTAACTGCATGAGGGTTAACAGAAAAATACAGTTACATTTATCTCCAGGTATAGGATTGAACAACTCTGCAAAAAATATTTACGCTCTTAAATTAGCTTGGCTGAGATGTCGAAGGGGGTCGATATAGGTTCAGTCTCTTCCAACGCATGGGTTTTAAATAGAGATTTAGGTCGAATTCCTGTTATCTGAGATAAGGTGCGTTGAAGGTGAATTCCTTCTGTGCTTCTTCTCTTTGTTGGATTTAGGTCGAATTCCTGTTATCTGAGATAAGGTGCATTGAAGGTGAATTCCTTCTGTGCTCCTTCCCTTTGTTGAGCATCAAAAAAAAACTAATAAAGCCGGGGGAGAGTCCTTTTGATGATGCAAGCGGGGGTAGCGTGGCCGAGCGGTCTAAGGCGCTGGATTAAAGCTGGGGAACAATCGTCCATTAAAGGTGGGGAAGAAGGGGGAAGAAGGGGGAAGAAGGGGGGAGAAAGAAAAAGGGAAGGGGAAGAAGAGATAGGAAAACGAGAAAAAAGAAAGAGTGAAAATGAAAGTTATGACAAGGTTCTTTTCTGGTGTTTGAGTGTTGATGCATTTGCAAGCTTTGTAAGTCATGAAATGCACACATCTGAATTGCGTTGTTTTCTATTGCAGGCACTCACCAGGTGGCGGTTCGAATCCAGCTAAAGACAAACTTTTCATTTTTTTACTTTAATCTTAATAGCAAAGAAATTGTCGAAAGCATTTTGTTCCAAATAAACAATTGTACTTCTTTCTTAGTGCTTTCATTAAAAATGTACGATACATTTGCTCTGTGTTATTATTAATGCTATTTTATTACAAATGTTATTATCATTTTATGTTATTATCGGTAATAATAAAGAGCACTTCTTTTTTTCTGCAAATAACAAAGCTGCAAACCATAGAAATTATGTGAAAACTGCTCATGTTGCAAGAACGACAAAATTCAGAAATAGTCTCTTAAATGTTTTTATTTCAATAATAGCTATGTAAACAGAAAAGTGATAAATATTCAATTAAAATGTTCAGTATGTCAAATAATTTTTTAATTACATGTTCAAAAGTTATGTATAAATAGAGATCTATAGAATATAAAACAACAAACAATAAATACAAATCAAACAAATACTTTTTAAATAATGTTTTAAAACAATTAAGTGTTAAGAGAAAATCAGCATAACAATTAACAAAGCAAACTATGTAAACAATACTTAAACATAACATATAGACAATCAATTTTAAATAAGTATTCATAAAAATTATAAATTAAATTAAAATAAACTCAATAAACTCTTAAATAAACAATAAATACAAAGTTAAATTATAAATAAATTAAAATAAATAAAAAAGAAAAAGAAGCCAAATAACAACCAAGTAGTGGAATAATTGTTAAAGGACACTATAAACATGAACACAGTATAGTGTAGTGTTTTATTTTGACTTGGTCCTCCTCATTTCCTCCAACCATTCCTCTTTTGAAAGAGTCTCAGTTTTTGGGCAGTACACCCTGCCCCTATACTGGCTATGACCAGTTTCTGTGGTTTTAAATTGGCCACACTTCTTGCATGTGTTAGCCTCCACAGTTCTTCTGTATGGTCTCTTTGCTACGGGACCTGGATTGGCAGCAGGTGCAGCAGGCTGTGAGGCGTTGACCTGGACAACTGTTGGTGGTAACTGCATCATTGGCATACCCTGCACCGTCGACATGCCCTGGACCATCGGCACATACTGGAACATGGGACAACTCTGGAAACCTGGTCCTGCTGGCACAAGTACATTCGGCACAATCTGCAGTGATGCTCCAGATTGTGTTACCAGCGGTTGGCTTTGAACTGCAGTTTTGGGTCTGAGAGGTGGATGCCTAACGGATGTCTGCCTCTGCTTTGCTTGGCCTGCTGTGCTCTCAGGTAGCTTGTACTGGTGCTGCTCAGCTGGCTGATGTGGCTCCGTCCGTAGCTGTTTAGCAGCCACAAGGGGTTCCTGAGCTTCTGGAAGGGGCTGAGGCAACTCAATGCCCTGAAGTAGAACAGACAGTTCCTGCTGTTTCTGTCTGTTGTTGTGCCACTGAATCAGGGTGTTTTGGTTTACCTCCACCAGCTGCATCGATGTTCCTTCCATTACCAAGCTGTTTCCAAGCACAAGCTGCCTTATCCTCCGGTAGTCTTGGAGAATAAGAGACCATCTTGACAGGCTTCCCTTTCCTTTTTTCTTGGGGCTAGGGTAAATTGTGCAAAGCCTGATAAATATGGTCTCCACCAGACGACAGCAGTCAGGCCACTGAGCAGGTACGCTGCCAGCACCCAGCAAACACCTGGTCGTGCTCTCTACTCCAGGTGTGTGGGAAGGCCTCTTTGGGGTCCTGAAGCGCCCGCTCAGCAGTCGCTCCTGGTGACGAGCTGAATACACCACCCTCTGCTTGTCTCTGTCATCCAGCTTCTGCCAAAGTCCAATTATGGTGTCTGCTTCCTGGTTGCTTAGGCAGAGGGCCGTGTGTCCCCGGAGCCCCACCAGATATTCTGCAAGCCTGTCCACATGTTGGAAACCAGGCACATTTTGGTAGTCAACAGCCTATTGAAAAAACAAAAACAATAATTGTTAGATTAAATTTGCGGAAACTTTGGCTTCACAGCACAGATGTTGGCCAACGACAGAATATCATAGAATTTTTATTTATTAAAATTACATATGTGGAACATACCATCTCTTGATCACCTTCCTCCCCAGCATCTTCAAACTCCAATTGGACAGACAAATCAGAAGTCTCACAGGAAACAGGCAGCACTTCAGATCCAGAGGGTCCAGGTGATGTAGGCTGTGTGGGAACATTGGTGTCAGGCACCAAAGATGTTTTTGAGGCGCCCAGGATGGAGGTGACACTGCTCGTGACCGTGGTGAAAGAACCCGGTGTCAATGTGGAGAGGTGTGGTGATGCATCAACACCCAGATCTCTTATTGTGTGATCCTCGTTTATGTCACAGAAGCCCTCATCTTCCTCCCGCTCTTCCACATTGAGATCATTAATGAGCTCTGCTGTCTGCTCAGAGTCTGGGTTCATTTCCTGCAGTGCCTGACCAGTCTGACTGAACAAATACTGCAATCCAATGAGCTCACCTGGAATACAAACAATAAATAAACAGAAAATCAAAACAAATGTGTTTTAAACGGAACATTTAATGCATGATATTTTACACAATTGCATGTTAATGCCCTTGACAAATGCTTTTACCGGTGTAACGTGCTGGTGGACAAAACTTGGGGACCACTTTCCTGCCAAACAGCTTTTCATAATTGCAGTTTACACAGTGAATGAGTGTACACTGTGTAGCTGCGCAAAGCTGATGGTTGTGATGACAAAGAAGCAGCCTCCCTGTCCTGGTTCCACCTATTAAGCCGCTCCAACAGATAAATCTGAAAGTTCAGACTGTTGGCGCTGGTCCCTGTAAATAGACACAACAGTGTTTTGTCTAAACAAACATGATAAATGCTCAGTTCTAAATATGCATTCTTTGAGTGGCAGATAAATACCTGGGATAAAACGGTTCAGATGTAAATGAAAGGATTCCAGGGAAGTGGAGCCTCTGGCACATCTGTATGTCCTCAGAAGCACGCCTCCCTTGGTTAAGGTGCCAGTCTCTGTATAGAGTACCACACCAGGGGGATCTTGGATGCATTTCACATGCTTCTTCTGGACACTCCAGATTTTCTCCATCCTTTCTCTGTCTAGGAGAGGAACACCAAGGGAGTCGTTGCCTTTGCTGCTTAGGAGCTCCGTAAACAGCCTTTCAAGGAGGAGGATGGTAGGCTCCTCTCCGCGGGTCCTCCTCCGACAATGGAGCGCCATCTCTTCCCTGGTAAGGTGTTTGCTGACTTCCGCATCTGTCAGGGCGGGCCAACCCTGGGACATCATCAGCTCTCTCTTGGCTTTGCGGAGCAGTGAGACATCAGCCGCATCCCATTCAAAGATGCACGCTGATAGCCGTGACATGAAGACAGGGTAAAGCTGATGGGCGTCGGTCGTACATCCCAAGGCGATCCTGCGCATGAAATGCCAGATGTCCAGCCGTATCAGGAGATCCGGCCATCCACTGAATCTAGCTTTCAGCTTGGTCTCCCCCACCTCAGTGCAGCACCCACAGTCGACGTACAAGACAGCAGGCGGATCTACACCTGCCTGCTGGAACCGTTTCACAAGGCCGTCTACCATCTTGTCCAGCCCTGCTCCTTCCTGTGCTGTCAACACACTGATAAGCACCTGACCAAACTCGTTGCCAACAGAGGTGAGCCAAAGTCCTGTTCCTCTAGCTGTCCCAGCGAGCTTTTTGGTGATCTACAATAGACATAATTGTAAAAGAGTGCATTAAATGCAATAAAACATCATACAATGTAGAATTCAAATAGAATAACATGCTGGCATATAACAGACAACAGCAAACGTAAACACAAATCCACCACTAACCTTTTTCGTTGAATCCATTTTTAAAACTGTCCCGTAAGTGGATGTTATCCTTGCCTGGATTTCATCCAGCCTTGTCAGGATGTCTTGGCTGTAAACGGTGAGGAGCCACTTCCAGCTTGGAACCACTGTATGCTTCGGGGGCTCCTGGAATTTAATTGGCAACACCCCAGGACGGTTGACAAAGTCCATACACTGTGTGGAGTACCGTGCCACACGCTGAAGCCACTCCTCGCTGTGGTTCTCATTCAGCTGTTTGACCACCCTTGTGGGACTATTGCCAATGCCGCGCTCACGCAGGAGTCTAATGACTCTTAGATCACAGGCATACCTTGTGAAAAGCGCACACAAAATAATGTAAAATACATATATCATTTGCAAAATGTTTGCAATGATGGGATGACAACTGTATGTGGAAGAAAAGTGTACTTACTTCTGCGTGAGGATAACCCGAAACTCAGTGCGATGGCCCAGATCCAGCTGTCGCAGGACAGTCTGACTCCAGGACACGTGAGAAGCTTTGCACTTGGTACAGATCAGTGTTTCTGTGACCATGTTGTACATCCTGTCGATGTCCAGAACCTGCCGTGTCCTCTTGTGCAGACCACCTCCTGTAAGCTGATGCTGTCCACAGGCCGCATTGGGACAGAGCACCTTGACCCCCCACAGCTTATATGGCATCCATAGCAAAAGAGCATGTGAAAAAAATCTGTCTGGAGCTGGAGCCTGATTGTAGGTAAGTGCTGGCTGTGGAGGGTAATACCAGAGCTGAAGGTTGTCACGGAGCTCTGGCTTTCCTTTGGAGCCAATTCTAAAAAGCCTGCTTGCAATCCACCTGTGATCCTCTGTTGGTAAGGTCTCAGACCACAACCGAGGAAGCAAAAATGAAGCAGGAGCTTGCAGTGAATCCCCAGATGGAGCAGCCTATTAAGGAGAAGAAATAAAACGTTTTGTTCAGCAAGTCAATTGTGTAATAGCCCAGAGTAACATATTAAACATCGACATCCGCGAATATATATTTTTGTAGTTTTACAAACATTTATATTTTTTTAAATATTGAAATATTTTAAATGATAAAATATAAGATAACTTACCGAGACAATACTACATGACTGTGCAGGACTGGTCACACCCTCAGTTATTTTTCGGACAGATGCTGGAACTCCGGGGACTTGTGTCTATAAAATCATGCAGTGAATAATACCACATTAAGCACAACTGTCCTATAATCATAAGAAGGAACAAAACACCATTGGTCGGAGGTGTGTGACCAAAGATGCTTAAGAATATTACATTCAACCAAAGTAGCAATTGTATGATAATAAAAATAAAATGAGTAATATTGAGAGATTTCAAAATCACTGTTGAAATTTTTGAGGCAAATAAAGTTAATAAACTGTTAATAAAGTGAGGAAAATGTGTTGTTTTTTTAGCAATTCAGCGTGTAAAGTATATGAAATTTATTTAATGGAAGCATTATGTAGTACTGATCTTATTTCATTACAAGGTGGCCTCCTGGAGTAAAATATGTTCTCTACAAAGTGATGGTGAGTGTAAAGTGTTTTAATAGAATGCATTGTGGATTATGCCAATACTTACAGAGACATCGGTGCTTAGTAAAGGGGCACTGGACACTGCTCCACTTGATGGGTCATTAACCTGAGGTCTTCTAGGCACAGTTACATTTGGCTTTGCTGCAGCTAAGTGAGACCCGCTAAACCTTGGTTTGGTAAACTCAAAGAGTAATTTTTTGAAAAGTGAGAAAAATATAAAGTCAATTTTTTCATATGGGTTATCATTTCCCTGACAGCGGAACCAAACCAATGAGACGATCAGAACTTTCCCAACAAGGTGTTAGAACAGACACAAAGGTGTGAAAACACCTCACCCAAAAGCTGGGCTTACCTGAGACAGCCAAACTCACCAATGAGCTGACAAGCTGCCCCCTGCCCCCACAGGGTGGTACAGTTGACACGCATGTGTGAAATCCTTTACTATCCTTTGTAATTGGCAACAAAATTCTTTGACACTTTAAGACATACTGTGTACTAAAATTATAAAAATATATAAAATTATATATTGAATAGAGTATATAGGAAATAGTTATACCATTGACAAACTCGGTGCTATCCTTGATGTCGATGGATGGGGCTGGGCCTGAGGCTGGGGTTCACTCCGCTTCTGTACTGCTGGTGCTGTGGAAGCAGGCTGGTCCACGACCCGGGTGGTAGGTGCAGAAGAGGCAGTGGGCTGAATACAACAATAACAGAAATACAGTTCGAAAATTTTGGAAGAAGAACATTTTAGAAGGGGAAAATACCAGCAAAACATTAACAATAAAGTTACCTTCTGAGTGTGAAAACCACACAAGCACTTCCGAACAGTTCCATGCAAGGTCAGCTGACCACGAGACTGCATTGGACATTTTTCAATCTGGAACACAAATGTACACAATACATGCATTATTAACAAAACGCCAATAGTTACCCGGAGACTCCATTGAAATGAGGAAAATGAAAATATTTAATATTTTGTTACAAACCTACTATTCAATAAACATCCCTCAACCACCCTCTCTTTAACAATACAGACGCCGTCAAGAATTATATTGTTACTACATTAACATTATACATTATTTAACAAAAAAATCAAATCTAAATGAATGTGTGTAGCAGTGTCTTGTGTGCATGTTTGAATAACCTTTTTTCCATAATTAACAGGCTCATATGGTGATCAATTAGGTACATACAGTACACTACTTTTAATAGTCAACCATGCCAAGTAAATAAACAATGTGCCATCGTGCAAAAATGAAATAAACAAACTTTTACCCTTTGAAAAATCTGGTGCCACTTCTTCTGCCTGGGTGCTGGTCTGTTGCCTTCATCTGATGGCCAAACTCCAGTGTTGGCAAACTTTCTCAGACGAGAAACCCATTCAGCATCAGACATGGCTTTGTGTGACCTTTTTGTCGACATTTTTCAGTCCTAAACTGTTTTGCAAAACGCACAGTAATTAAAAATGATAAAAAAATACACTGGTCTTGCACAAATTGTTATAATATATTTCTTACCGTTAATACTGCTGTCACAAATGTTCCTTTTGTTTGTATAAACCGGTGGGGTCCGTGGCAGTGATGTTCTTCGACGGTCTTAAACGTTCTACTGTACCTTCTTGACCTCTGACACTCACCTGACCTCTTTCATAGCTTTCGTCAAAACTCGTGAACCTTCGGATGACTTTGGCAATCTCAACCGCTTACGCCACCCACTGGCGACCAGCGTAAGCGTGTCCTCAACATTCTGGTACTCTGATTGGTGAAATGTTGAAAATGTTGAAGCTGCCGCTCTGTGATTGGATGCAAATGTTGAAGCGCTCAAACATGATTGGTTGCGAATGTTGAAGCGACCCAACGCGATTGGCTGTACGTTCAACATTCTTCAACATTTGCCCGGACGATCCTTCGGCAGCTGGCGCTCAAGGCTCCAGTCTCTTCGGAGGCGTGGGTTCAAATCCCACCGCTGCCAGCAGAGACTTTAAAGGCAGGAGTGTCTGCGAAGTGTTTTCAATTTGAATGTTACTTTCACTTAACTGCCAACCCTCAGAATTCAAGCTTGCTTGGCGAGGAAAGTATCTAAAAGTAATTTTACCCTCAGTCCCAGGACGGAAAAACTTTTCCGTATAACACCAATTTAAGGGATTATGGATGAATGACCAAAGATGAGCTAAGAGAGCATATTAAAGCACATCCGACTTATCAACTCTTTAGTAATCCACCAAGCTGCATTAACTACTTTGGATGTACTTGAATAGGGATCTACAGTAACTGCATGAGGGTTAACAGAAAAATACAGTTACATTTATCTCCAGGTATAGGATTGAACAACTCTGCAAAAAATATTTACGCTCTTAAATTAGCTGCGCTGAGATGTCGAAGGGGGTCGATATAGGTTCAGTCTCTTCCGACGCACGGGTTCACATCCCACCATGTCTTATAGAGTATTTAAACAGAGATTTAGGTCAAGTTCCTGTTATCTGAGATAAGTTGTTTTGAAGGTTTATTCCAGCTGTGCTTCTTCTCTTTGTTGGGTCTGAAAAAAAATATATAATCCGTGGAAGTGTCATTGGGAACAATATGGTTGTCATTTTCGTTGAGTTCCGTTTTGTGCTGGGGCTTTGGCTCAGCAAAGACACCAGAGCTTAGAAAATCTGCCTATATCCTTTATTTTTATGTATCAAAGCATGCATTGTCACGTAGTCGTGGCCGAGTGGTTAAGGCGATGGACTTGAAATCCATTGGGGTTTCCCGCGCAGGTTCAAACCCTGCCGACTACGAAGTGCTTCCAGAAGTTGAACCTTTAGTAAAAATTTCTGCATGTACTTGAATAGGGAACTACAGTAACTGCTTGCGAGTTAACAGAAAAATACAGTTATACATTTATCCAGGTATAGGATTGAACAACATTGCAAAAAATATTTACACAGCTCTCTTACCTCACATACTAGTAACTGATGGAAAACTGGCCTAAAATGGCCTGTAAAAGTCAACGCTCTTAAATTAGCTTGGCTGAGCTGTCAAAGGGGGTGGATATAGGCTTCAGTCTTTTCCAACGCATGGGTTCACATTCCACCATTTCTAATAGAGTATTTAAATAGAGATTTAGGTCGAATTCCTGTTATCTGAGATAAGGTGCTTTGAAGGTGAATTCCTAAACAGAGATTTAGGTCAAGTTCCTGTAATCTGAGATAAGGTGTATTGAAGGTTTATTCCAGCTGTGGACTTGAAATCCATTGGGGTTTTCCCGCGCAGGTTCAAACCCTGCCGACTACGAAGTGCTTCCAGAAGTTGAACCTTTAGTAAAAATTTCTGCATGTGCTTGAATAGGGAACTACAGTAACTGCTTGCGGGTTAACAGAAAAATACAGTTACATTTATCTCCAGGTATAGGATTGAACAACATTGCAAAAAATATTTACACAGCTCTCTTACCTCACATGCTAGTAACTGATGGAAAACTTTTCCGTATAACACCAATTTAAGGGATTATGGATGAATGACCAAAGATGAGCTAAGAGAGCATATTAAAGCACATCCGACTTATCAACTCTTTAGTAATCCACCAAGCTGCATTAACTACTTTGGATGTACTTGAATAGGGAACTACAGTAACTGCTTGCGAGTTAACAGAAATAATACAGTTACATTTATCTCCAGGTATAGGATTGAACAACATTGCAAAAAATATTTACACAGCTCTCTTACCTCACATGCTAGTAACTGTTGGAAAACTGGCCTAAAATGGCCTGTAAAAGTCAACGCTCTTAAATTAGCTTGGCTGAGCTGTCAAAGGGGGTGGATATAGGCTTCAGTCTTTTCCAACGCATGGGTTCACATTCCACCATTTCTAATAGAGTATTTAAATAGAGATTTAGGTCGAATTCCTGTTTATTTTTATGTATCAAAGCATGCATTGTCACGTAGTCGTGGCCGAGAGGTTAAGGCGATGGACTTGAAATCCATTGGGGTTTTCCCGCGCAGGTTCAAACCCTGCCGACTACGAAGTGCATCCAGAAGTTGAACCTTTAGTAAAAATTTCTGCATGTACTTGAATAGGGAACTACAGTAACTGCTTGCGGGTTAACAGAAAAATACAGTTACATTTATCTCCAGGTATAGGATTGAACAACATTGCAAAAAATATTTACACAGCTCTCTTACCTCACATGCTAGTAACTGATGGAAAACTTTTCCGTATAACACCAATTTAAGGGATTATGGATGAATGACCAAAGATGAGCTAAGAGAGCATATTAAAGCACATCCGACTTATCAACTCTTTAGTAATCCACCAAGCTGCATTAACTACTTTGGATGTACTTGAAGAGGGATCTACACTAACTGCATGAGGGTTAACAGAAAAATACAGTTACATTTATCTCCAGGTATAGGATTGAACAACTCTGCAAAAAATATTTACGCTCTTAAATTAGCTTGGCTGAGATGTCGAAGGGGGTCGATATAGGTTCAGTCTCTTCCGACGCATGGGTTTTAAATAGAGATTTAGGTCGAATTCCTGTTATCTGAGATAAGGTGCGTTGAAGGTGAATTCCTTCTGTGCTTCTTCTCTTTGTTGGATTTAGGTCGAATTCCTGTTATCTGAGATAAGGTGCATTGAAGGTGAATTCCTTCTGTGCTCCTTCCCTTTGTTGGGCATCAAAAAAAAACTAATAAAGCCGGGGGAGAGTCCTTTTGATGATGCAACTGGGTAGCGTGGCCGAGCGGTCTAAGGCGCTGGATTAAAGCTGGGGAACAATCGTCCATTAAAGGTGGGGAGAAGGGGGGAGAAAGAAAAAGGGAAGGGGAAGAAGAGAAAGGAAAACGAGAAAAAAGAAAGAGTGAAAATGAAAGTTATGACAAGGTTCTTCTCTGGTGTTTGAGTGTTGATGCATTTGCAAGCTTTGTAAGTCATGAAATGCACACATCTGAATTGCGTTGTTTTCTATTGCAGGCACTCACCAGGTGGCGGTTCGAATCCAGCTAAAGACAAACTTTTCATTTTTTTACTTTAATCTTAATAGCAAAGAAATTGTCGAAAGCATTTTGTTCCAAATAAACAATTGTACTTCTTTCTTAGTGCTTTCATTAAAAATGTACGATACATTTGCTCTGTGTTATTATTAATGCTATTTTATTACAAATGTTATTATCATTTTATGTTATTATCGGTAATAATAAAGAGCACTTCTTTTTTTCTGCAAATAACAAAGCTGCAAACCATAGAAATTATGTGAAAACTGCTCATGTTGCAAGAACGACAAAATTCAGAAATAGTCTCTTAAATGTTTTTATTTCAATAATAGCTATGTAAACAGAAAAGTGATAAATATTCAATTAAAATGTTCAGTATGTCAAATAATTTTTTAATTACATGTTCAAAAGTTATGTATAAATAGAGATCTATAGAATATAAAACAACAAACAATAAATACAAATCAAACAAATACTTTTTAAATAATGTTTTAAAACAATTAAGTGTTAAGAGAAAATCAGCATAACAATTAACAAAGCAAACTATGTAAACAATACTTAAACATAACATATAGACAATCAATTTTAAATAAGTATTCATAAAAATTATAAATTAAATTAAAATAAACATAATAAACTCTTAAATAAACAATAAATACAAAGTTAAATTATAAATAAATTAAAATAAAGAAAAAAGAAAAAGAAGCCAAATAACAACCAAGTAGTGGAATAATTGTTAAAGGACACTATAAACATGAACACAGTATAGTGTAGTGTTTTATTTTGACTTGGTCCTTCTCATTTCCTCCAACCATTCCTCTTTTGAAAGAGTCTCAGTTTTTGGGCAGTACACCCTGCCCCTATACTGGCTATGACCAGTTTCTGTGGTTTTAAATTGGCCACACTTGTGCATGTGACATGCCCTGGACCATCGGCACATACTGGAACATGGGACAACTCTGGAAACCTGGTCCTGCTGGCACAAGTACATTCGGCACAATCTGCAGTGATGCTCCAGATTGTGTTACCAGCGGTTGGCTATGAACTGCAGTTTTGGGTCTGAGAGGTGGATGCCTAACGGATGTCTGCCTCTGCTTTGCTTGGCCTGCTGTGCTCTCAGGTAGCTTGTACTGGTGCTGCTCAGCTGGCTGATGTGGCTCCGTCCGTAGCTGTTTAGCAGCCACAAGGGGTTCCTGAGCTTCTGGAAGGGGCTGAGGCAACTCAATGCCCTGAAGTAGAACAGACAGTTCCTGCTGTTTCTGTCTGTTGTTGTGCCACTGAATCAGGGTGTTTTGGTTTACCTCCACCAGCTGCATCGATGTTCCTTCCATTACCAAGCTGTTTCCAAGCACAAGCTGCCTTATCCTCCGGTAGTCTTGGAGAATAAGAGACCATCTTGACAGGCTTCCCTTTCCTTTTTTCTTGGGGTTAGGGTAAATTGTGCAAAGCCTGATAAATATGGTCTCCACCAGACGACAGCAGTCAGGCCACTGAGCAGGTACGCTGCCAGCACCCAGCAAACACCTGGTCGTGCTCTCTACTCCAGGTGTGTGGGAAGGCCTCTTTGGGGTCCTGAAGCGCCCGCTCAGCAGTCGCTCCTGGTGACGAGCTGAATACACCACCCTCTGCTTGTCTCTGTCATCCAGCTTCTGCCAAAGTCCAATTATGGTGTCTGCTTCCTGGTTGCTTAGGCAGAGGGCCGTGTGTCCCCGGAGCCCCACCAGATATTCTGCAAGCCTGTCCACATGTTGGAAACCAGGCACATTTTGGTAGTCAACAGCCTATTGAAAAAACAAAAACAATAATTGTTAGATTAAATTTGCGGAAACTTTGGCTTCACAGCACAGATGTTGGCCAACGACAGAATATCATAGAATTTTTATTTATTAAAATTACATATGTGGAACATACCATCTCTTCATCACCTTCCTCCCCAGCATCTTCAAACTCCAATTGGACAGACATATCAGAAGTCTCACAGGAAACAGGCAGCACTTCAGATCCAGAGGGTCCAGGTGATGTAGGCTGTGAGGGAACATTGGTGTCAGGCACCAAAGATGTTGTTGAGGCGCCCAGGATGGAGGTGACACTGCTCGTGACCGTGGTGAAAGAACCCGGTGTCAATGTGGAGAGGTGTGGTGATGCATCAACACCCAGATCTCTTATTGTGTGATCCTCGTTTATGTCACAGAAGCCCTCATCTTCCTCCCGCTCTTCCACATTGAGATCATTAATGAGCTCTGCTGTCTGCTCAGAGTCTGGGTTCATTTCCTGCAGTGCCTGACCAGTCTGACTGAACAAATACTGCAATCCAATGAGCTCACCTGGAATACAAACAATAAATAAACAGAAAATCAATACAAATGTGTTTTAAACGGAACATTTAATGCATGATATTTTACACAATTGCATGTTAATGCCCTTGACAAATGCTTTTACCGGTGTAACGTGCTGGTGGACAAAACTTGGGGACCACTTTCCTGCCAAACAGCTTTTCATAATTGCAGTTTACACAGTGAATGAGTTCTCCTGTGTAGCTGCGCAAAGCTGATGGTTGTGATGACAAAGAAGCAGCCTCCCAGTCCTTGTTCCACCTATTAAGCCCCTCCAACAGATAAGTCTGAAAGTTCAGACTGTTGGCGCTGGTCCCTGTAAATAGACACAACAGTGTTTTGTCTAAACAAACATGATAAATGCTCAGTTCTAAATATGCATTCTTTGAGTGGCAGATAAATACCTGGGATAAAACGGTTCAGATGTAAATGAAAGGATTCCAGGGAAGTGGAGCCTCTGGCACATCTGTATGTCCTCAGAAGCACGCCTCCCTTGGTTAAGGTGCCAGTCTCTGTATAGAGTACCACACCAGGGGGATCTTGGATGCATTTCACATGCTTCTTCTGGACACTCCAGATTTTCTCCATCCTTTCTCTGTCTAGGAGAGGAACACCAAGGGAGTCGTTGCCTTTGCTGCTTAGGAGCTCCGTAAACAGCCTTTCAAGGAGGAGGATGGTAGGCTCCTCTCCGCGGGTCCTCCTCCGACAATGGAGCGCCATCTCTTCCCTGGTAAGGTGTTTGCTGACTTCCGCATCTGTCAGGGCGGGCCAACCCTGGGACATCATCAGCTCTCTCTTGGCTTTGCGGAGCAGTGAGACATCAGCCGCATCCCATTCAAAGATGCACGCTGATAGCCGTGACATGAAGACAGGGTAAAGCTGATGGGCGTCGGTCGTACATCCCAAGGCGATCCTGCGCATGAAATGCCAGATGTCCAGCCGTATCAGGAGATCCGGCCATCCACTGAATCTAGCTTTCAGCTTGGTCTCCCCCACCTCAGTGCAGCACCCACAGTCGACGTACAAGACAGCAGGCGGATCTACACCTGCCTGCTGGAACCGTTTCACAAGGCCGTCTACCATCTTGTCCAGCCCTGCTCCTTCCTGTGCTGTCAACACACTGATAAGCACCTGACCAAACTCGTTGCCAACAGAGGTGAGCCAAAGTCCTGTTCCTCTAGCCGTCCCAGCGAGCTTTTTGGTGATCTACAATAGACATAATTGTAAAAGAGTGCATTAAATGCAATAAAACATCATACAATGTAGAATTCAAATAGAATAACATGCTGGCATATAACAGACAACAGCAAACGTAAACACAAATCCACCACTAACCTTTTTCGTTGAATCCATTTTTAAAACTGTCCCGTAAGTGGATGTTATCCTTGCCTGGATTTCATCCAGCCTTGTCAGGATGTCTTGGCTGTAAACGGTGAGGAGCCACTTCCAGCTTGGAACCACTGTATGCTTCGGGGGCTCCTGGAATTTAATTGGCAACACCCCAGGACGGTTGACAAAGTCCATACACTGTGTGGAGTACCGTGCCACACGCTGAAGCCACTCCTCGCTGTGGTTCTCATTCAGCTGTTTGACCACCCTTGTGGGACTATTGCCAATGCCGCGCTCACGCAGGAGTCTAATGACTCTTAGATCACAGGCATACCTTGTGAAAAGCGCACACAAAATAATGTAAAATACATATATCATTTGCAAAATGTTTGCAATGATGGGATGACAACTGTATGTGGAAGAAAAGTGTACTTACTTCTGCGTGAGGATAACCCGAAACTCAGTGCGATGGCCCAGATCCAGCTGTCGCAGGACAGTCTGACTCCAGGACACGTGAGAAGCTTTGCACTTGGTACAGATCAGTGTTTCTGTGACCATGTTGTACATCCTGTCGATGTCCAGAACCTGCCGTGTCCTCTTGTGCAGACCACCTCCTGTAAGCTGATGCTGTCCACAGGCCGCATTGGGACAGAGCACCTTGACCCCCACAGCTTATATGGCATCCATAGCAAAAGAGCATGTGAAAAAAATCTGTCTGGAGCTGGAGCCTGATTGTAGGTAAGTGCTGGCTGTGGAGGGTAATACCAGAGCTGAAGGTTGTCACGGAGCTCTGGCTTTCCTTTGGAGCCAATTCTAAAAAGCCTGCTTGCAATCCACCTGTGATCCTCTGTTGGTAAGGTCTCAGACCACAACCGAGGAAGCAAAACTGAAGCAGGAGCTTGCAGTGAATCCCCAGATGGAGCAGCCTATTAAGGAGAAGAAATAAAACGTTTTGTTCAGCAAGTCAATTGTGTAATAGCCCTGAGTAACATATTAAACATCGACATCCGCGAATATATATTTTTGTAGTTTTACAAACATTTATATTTTTTTAAATATTGAAATATTTTAAATGATAAAATATAAGATAACTTACCGAGACAATACTACATGACTGTGCAGGACTGGTCACACCCTCAGTGATTTTTCGGACAGATGCTGGAACTCCAGGGACTTGTGTCTATAAAATCATGCAGTGAATAATACCACATTAAGCACAACTGTCCTATAATCATTAGAAGGAACAAAACACCATTGGTCGGAGGTGTGTGACCAAAGATGCTTTAGAATATTACATTCAACCAAAGTAGCAATTGTATGATAATAAAAATAAAATGAGTAATATTGAGAGATTTCAAAATCACTGTTGAAATTGTTGAGGAAAATAAAGTTAATAAACTGTTAATAAAGTGAGGAAAATGTGTTGTTTTTTTATCAATTCAGCGTGTAAAGTATATGAAATTTATTTAATGGAAGCATTATGTAGTACTGATCTTATTTCATTACAAGGTGGCCTCCTGGAGTAAAATATGTTCTCTACAAAGTGATGGTGAGTGTAAAGTGTTTTAATAGAATGCATTGTGGATTATGCCAATACTTACAGAGACATCGGTGCTTAGTAAAGGGGCACTGGACACTGCTCCACTTGATGGGTCATTAACCTGAGGTCTTCTAGGCACAGTTACATTTGGCTTTGCTGCAGCTAAGTGAGACCCGCTAAACCTTGGTTTGGTAAACTCAAAGAGTAATTTTTTGAAAAGTGAGAAAAATATAAAGTCAATTTTTTCATATGGGTTATCATTTCCCTGACAGCGGAACCAAACCAATGAGACGATCAGAACTTTCCCAACAAGGTGTTAGAACAGACACAAAGGTGTGAAAACACCTCACCCAAAAGCTGGGCTTACCTGAGACAGCCAAACTCACCAATGAGCTGACAAGCTGCCCCCTGCCCCCACAGGGTGGTACAGTTGACACGCATGTGTGAAATCCTTTACTATCCTTTGTAATTGGCAACAAAATTCTTTGACACTTTAAGACATACTGTGTACTAAAATTATAAAATATATAAAATTATATATTGAATAGAGTATATAGGAAATAGTTATACCATTGACAAACTCGGTGCTATCCTTGATGTCGATGGATGGGGCTGGGCCTGAGGCTGGGGTTCACTCCGCTTCTGTACTGGTGGTGCTGTGGAAGCAGGCTGGTCCACGACCCGGGTGGTAGGTGCAGAAGAGGCAGTGGGCTGAATACAACAATAACAGAAATACAGTTCAAAAATTTTGGAAGAAGAACATTTTAGAAGGGGAAAATACCAGCAAAACATTAACAATAAAGTTACCTTCTGAGTGTGAAAACCACACAAGCACTTCTGAACAGTTCCATGCAAGGTCAGCTGACCACGAGACTGCATTGGACATTTTTCAATCTGGAACACAAATGTACACAATACATGCATTATTAACAAAACGCCAATAGTTACCCGGAGACTCCATTGAAATGAGGAAAATGAAAATATTTAATATTTTGTTACAAACCTACTATTCAATAAACATCCCTCAACCAGCCTCTCTTTAACAATACAGACGCCGTCAAGAATTATATTGTTACTACATTAACATTATACATTATTTAACAAAAAAATCAAATCTTAATGAATGTGTGTAGCAGTGTCTTTTGTGCATGTTTGAATAACCTTTTTTCCATAATTAACAGGCTCATGTGGTGATCTATTAGGTACATACAGTACACTACTTTTAATAGTCAACCATGCCAAGTAAATAAACAATGTGCCATCGTGCAAAAATGAAATAAACAAACTCTTACCCTTTGAAAAATCTCGTGCCACTTCTTCTGCCTGGGTGCTGGTCTGTTGCCTTCATCTGATGGCCAAACTCCAGTGCTGGCAAACTTTCTCAGACGAGAAACCCATTCAGCATCAGACATGGCTTTGTGTGACCTTTTTGTCGACATTTTTCAGTCCTAAACTGTTTTGCAAAACGCACAGTAATTAAAAATGATAAAAAAATACACTGGTCTTGCACAAATTGTTATAATATATTTCTTACCGTTAATACTGCTGTCACAAATGTTCCTTTTGTTTGAATAAACCGGTGAGGTCCGTGGCAGTGATGTTCTTCGACGGTCTTAAACGTTCTACTGTACCTTCTTGACCTCTGACACTCACCTGACCTCTTTCATAGCTTTCGTCAAAACTCGTGAACCTTCGGATGACTTCGGCAATCTCAACCGCTTACGCCACCCACTGGCGACCAGCGTAAGCGTTTCCTCAACATTCTGGTACTCTGATTGGTGAAATGTTGAAAATGTTGAAGCTGCCGCTCTGTGATTGGATGCAAATGTTGAAGCGCTCAAATGTGATTGGTTGCGAATGTTGAAGCGACCCAATGCGATTGGCTGTACGTTCAACATTCTTCAACATTTGCCCGGACGATCCTTCGGCAGCTGGCGTTCAGGTCGCAGTCTCCAGTGGAGGTGTGGGTTCGAATCCCACTTCTGACATTGCTTTGCTCATAGATTAGCCTGGTGTGAGTCTTATTTGAAACATAGAATGCAGGATGAAACATAGAATTATTTCCTGGTTTGGGTGCACAGGAATAAATCTGAAAGCTGAATTTGCGTATAATGTTCTTCTCTAGTCCTTTTTGCTGTACCCCTTCATATGATGGCACTTTAAGAATAGCTCCTTTCAATATAGAATAGCCCAGGATTAGCCTGTGCCAAAGGTTTCTCCATTGGACTTTGCAGCACACTGTAACTCATGTTTGTCTTGCAGCTCAAGTAGGTTTAACGATCCAATAAATCACTGTTCTTTATTTGGGTGAAAAAAACCTGGGTTTGTAAACAATGTTGTGCAGTGTTTCCTGATTCTCCTATGTCTCTCTGTCAATGACCAGGCAAAATAACCACACTTTAATGTGTAGCTGAAAAAAAAGGAAAGAGGAAGAAGGGTCTTGGGTCTCTTTTTGGCTAGCAGATCTAAATCTTTGTACCTGTGCTCAGCAAAATGTAAGCTTAACAGTTCACAGGGTGAATGAAGTGGTGTGACAACGATGTGTAATCAGACCTTCATGTGTTAATTTCAGGGAGGAGCCTGATCCAATGACCACCCCATTGGACACACACAGGGAGCACACTGCAGCTCAAGTTTTCTTGTTTCTCAAGCAGGCTTATTGAACCAGTGAATTGCTTTTATGGGTTGTGCATGCACAAAAGCTCTAGCTTCTCTTTTAGCTCAAGAAGGTTTAAGGATCCAATAAATCACTGTTCCTTGTTTGGGTGAAAAAAACTTGGGTTTGTATACAATGTTGTGCAGTGTTTCCTGATTCTCCTTTGTCTCTCTCTGAATGACCAGGCTAAATAACCACACGTTATTGTGTAGCTGAGAAGAAACAGAAAAGAGGAAGAAGGGTCTTGAGTCTCTTTTTGGCTAGCATATCTAAATCTTTGTACCTGTGCTCAGCAAAATGTAAGCTTAACAGTTCAGGGGGTGGCTGAAGCGGTGTGACAACGATGTGTAATCAGACCTTCATGTGTTAATTTCAGGGAGGAGCCTGATCCAATGACCACCCCATTGGACACACACAGGAAGCACACTGCAGCTCAAATTTTCTTGTTTCTCAAGCAGGCTTAGTGAACCAGTGAATTGCTTTTCTGGGATGTGCATGCTCAAAAGCTCTAACTTCTCTTTTAGCTCAAGAAGGTTTAAGGATCCAATAAATCACTGTTCCTTGTTTGGGTGAAAAAAACTTGGGTTTGTATACAATGTTGTTCAGTGTTTCCTGATTCTCCTTTGTCTCTCTCTGAATGACCAGGCTAAATAACCACACGTTATTGTGTAGCTGAGAAGAAACAGAAAAGAGGAAGAAGGGTCTTGAGTCTCTTTTTGGCTAGCATATCTAAATCTTTGTACCTGTGCTCAGCAAAATGTTAGCTTAACAGTTCAGGGGGTGACTGAAGCGGTGTGACAACCATGTGTAATCATACCTGCATGTGTTAATTTCAGGGAGGAGCCTGATCCAATGACCACCCCATTGGACACACACAGGGAGCACACTGCAGCTCAAGTTTTCTTTTTTCTCAAGCAGGCTTAGTGAACCAGTGAATTTCTTTTCTGGGTTGTGGATGCACAAAAGCTGGGGCTAATTTGCAAACATTGATCAAAGATTTCGGACCCTCTGTCAAGCAAACCCTGCACAATGTTGTAGATTGGCTGTTGGTTAGTCTGTTTATTTGACACAGTAACACTGAGTGCATGTCGGAGGGCCAGTGGCGCAATGGATAACGCGTCTGACTACGGTTCGACTCCTGGCTGGCTCGCTTCGGTCCTTTACAAAGGATATTCTGCCTTCAATGTCCTTTGTCAAGTTTGGAAGCCCAAGGATATGCGAAAGTGCCCCTTTGGTGAAATTAACCATGGTCCTTCGATAGCTCAGATGGTAGAGCGGAGGACTGTAGGTGTTCTATCAGCCATCCTTAGGTCGCTGGTTCTAATCCGGCTCGAAGGATTTCTCTTTTAAATGCAACAGCTTCTACTTGGAGAATCTCAGTGGGTTCAAGATCCAAAATGGAGACTTCATCACTGTAGAGGCACTCCCAAGTTATTCTAAATAGCAGGTAAGTCATGGTTTGAGCCCATTTACATATAAAAATACCACAAGGGTTATAAATCCTGGTTGTTGCTAGTCCAGCAAATATAGACCAATAGCATCCTAAAAAATTCCCTGACCGGGAATCGAACCCGGGCCGCGGCGGTGAGAGCGCCGAATCCTAGCCACCAGACCACCAGGGAAACTGTCATCTAGCAACAGGAGTTGTGTGTACGTTTATCATTGTTAAGGAAGAGGCACACAGCATATTCCTTTCCTAGGTAGATGACACAATATGTTTTGAGAGGGGTGTAGACAGTAACATCTAGGGAAAGGAAGTGAATCCAGACTGCAAAGTTTGGAATTGTCCTAAAATGTAGCACAGTGCTGCCCCGTGTGAGGCAGATTATGAGACTGACGCGCTGCCTAACTGCGCCAACGAGGCATGTCTGAGCCTGTGATGCATGCCACAGGATTTAGCATGCCTCCAGAAAAACTATTTTTTTGGCCAGAAATAAGTACCCGGCTTCTATTTGGCAATTTAATGTGTGTCGTCAGGATGGCCGAGAGGTCTAAGGCGCTGCGCTCAAGCTGGGGAACAATCGTCCATTAAAGGTGGGGAAGAAGGGGGAAGAAGGGGGGAGAAAGAAAAAGGGAAGGGGAAGAAGAGAAAGGAAAACGAGAAAAAAGAAAGAGTGAAAATTGAAGTTATGACAAGGTTCTTTTCAGGTGTTTGAGTGTTGATGCATTTGCAAGCTTTGTAAGTCATGAAATGCACACATCTGAATTGCGTTGTTTTCTATTGCAGGCACTCACCAGGTGGCGGTTCGAATCCAGCTAAAGACAAACTTTTCATTTTTTTACTTTAATCTTAATAACAAAGAAATTGTCGAAAGCATTTTGTTCCAAATAAACAATTGTACTTCTTTCTTAGTGCTTTCATTAAAAATGTACGATACATTTGCTCTGTGTTATTATTAATGCTATTTTATTACAAATGTTATTATCATTTTATGTTATTATCGGTAATAATAAAGAGCACTTCTTTTTTTCTGCAAATAACAAAGCTGCAAACCATAGAAATTATGTGAAAACTGCTCATGTTGCAAGAACGACAAAATTCAGAAATAGTCTCTTAAATGTTTTTATTTCAATAATAGCTATGTAAACAGAAAAGTGATAAATATTCAATTAAAATGTTCAGTTTGTCAAATAATTTTTTAATTACATGTTCAAAAGTTATGTATAAATAGAGATCTATAGAATATAAAACAACAAACAATAAATAAAAATCAAACAAATACTTTTTAAATAATGTTTTAAAACAATTAAGTGTTAAGAGAAAATCGGCATAACAATTAACAAAGCAAACTATGTAAACAATACTTAAACATAACATATAGACAATCAATTTTAAATAAGTATTCATAAAAATTATAAATTAAATTAAAATAAAGTCAATAAACTCTTAAATAAACAATAAATACAAAGTTAAATTATAAATAAATTAAAATAAATAAAAAAGAAAAAGAAGCCAAATAACAACCAAGTAGTGGAATAATTGTTAAAGGACACTATAAACATGAACACAGTATAGTGTAGTGTTTTATTTTGACTTGGTCCTCCTCATTTCCTCCAACCATTCCTCTTTTGAAAGAGTCTCAGTTTTTGGGCAGTACACCCGGCCCCTATACTGGCTATGACCAGTTTCTGTGGTTTTAAATTGGCCACACTTCTTGCATGTGTTAGCCTCCACAGTTCTTCTGTATGGTCTCTTTGCTATGGGACCTGGATTGGCAGCAGGTGCAGCAGGCTGTGAGGCGTTGACCTGGACAACTGTTGGTGGTAACTGCATCATTGGCATACCCTGCACCGTCGACATGCCCTGGACCATCGGCACATACTGGAACATGGGACAACTCTGGAAACCTGGTCCTGCTGGCACAAGTACATTCGGCACAATCTGCAGTGATGCTCCAGATTGTGTTACCAGCGGTTGGCTTTGAACTGCAGTTTTGGGTCTGAGAGGTGGATGCCTAACGGATGTCTGCCTCTGCTTTGCTTGGCCTGCTGTGCTCTCAGGTAGCTTGTACTGGTGCTGCTCAGCTGGCTGATGTGGCTCCGTCCGTAGCTGTTTAGCAGCCACAAGGGGTTCCTGAGCTTCTGGAAGGGGCTGAAGTAGAACAGACAGTTCCTGCTGTTTCTGTCTGTTGTTGTGCCACTGAATCAGGGTGTTTTGGTTTACCTCCACCAGCTGCATCGATGTTCCTTCCATTACCAAGCTGTTTCCAAGCACAAGCTGCCTTATCCTCCGGTAGTCTTGGAGAATAAGAGACCATCTTGACAGGCTTCCCTTTCCTTTTTTCTTGGGGCTAGGGTAAATTGTGCAAAGCCTGATAAATATGGTCTCCACCAGACGACAGCAGTCAGGCCACTGAGCAGGTACGCTGCCAGCACCCAGCAAACACCTGGTCGTGCTCTCTACTCCAGGTGTGTGGGAAGGCCTCTTTGGGGTCCTGAAGCGCCCGCTCAGCAGTCGCTCCTGGTGACGAGCTGAATACACCACCCTCTGCTTGTCTCTGTCATCCAGCTTCTGCCAAAGTCCAATTATGGTGTCTGCTTCCTGGTTGCTTAGGCAGAGGGCCGTGTGTCCCCGGAGCCCCACCAGATATTCTGCAAGCCTGTCCACATGTTGGAAACCAGGCACATTTTGGTAGTCAACAGCCTATTGAAAAAACAAAAACAATAATTGTTCGATTAAATTTGCGGAAACTTTGGCTTCACAGCACAGATGTTGGCCAACGACAGAATATCATAGAATTTTTATTTATTAAAATTACATATGTGGAACATACCATCTCTTCATCACCTTCCTCCCCAGCATCTTCAAACTCCGATTGGACAGACAAATCAGAAGTCTCACAGGAAACAGGCAGCACTTCAGATCCAGAGGGTCCAGGTGATGTAGGCTGTGTGGGAACATTGGTGTCAGGCACCAAAGATGTTGTTGAGGCGCCCAGGATGGAGGTGACACTGCTCATGACCGTGGTGAAAGAACCCGGTGTCAATGTGGAGAGGTGTGGTGATGCATCAACACCCAGATCTCTTATTGTTTGATCCTCGTTTATGTCACAGAAGCCCTCATCTTCCTCCCGCTCTTCCACATGGAGATCATTAATGAGCTCTGCTGTCTGCTCAGAGTCTGGGTTCATTTCCTGCAGTGCCTGACCAGTCTGACTGAACAAATACTGCAATCCAATGAGCTCACCTGGAATACAAACGATAAATAAACAGAAAACCAATACAAATGTGTTTTAAACGGAACATTTAATGCATGATATTTTACACAATTGCATGTTAATGCCCTTGACAAATGCTTTTACCGGTGTAACGTGCTGGTGGACAAAACTTGGGGACCACTTTCCTGCCAAACAGCTTTTCATAATTGCAGTTTACACAGTGAATGAGTTCTCCTGTGTAGCTGCGCAAAGCTGATGGTTCTGATGACAAAGAAGCAGCCTCCCTGTCCTGGTTCCACCTATTAAGCCCCTCCAACAGATAAATCTGAAAGTTCAGACTGTTGGCGCTGGTCCCTGTAAATAGACACAACAGTGTTTTGTCTAAACAAACATGATAAATGCTCAGTTCTAAATATGCATTCTTTGAGTGGCAGATAAATACCTGGGATAAAACGGTTCAGATGTAAATGAAAGGATTCCAGGGAAGTGGAGCCTCTGGCACATCTGTATGTCCTCAGAAGCACGCCTCCCTTGGTTAAGGTGCCAGTCTCTGTATAGAGTACCACACCAGGGGGATCTTGGATGCATTTCACATGCTTCTTCTGGACACTCCAGATTTTCTCCATCCTTTCTCTGTCTAGGAGAGGAACACCAAGGGAGTCGTTGGCTTTGCTGCTTAGGAGCTCCGTAAACAGCCTTTCAAGGAGGAGGATGGTAGGCTCCTCTCCGCGGGTCCTCCTCCGACAATGGAGCGCCATCTCTTCCCTGGTAAGGTGTTTGCTGACTTCCGCATCTGTCAGGGCGGGCCAACCCTGGGACATCATCAGCTCTCTCTTGGCTTTGCGGAGCAGTGAGACATCAGCCGCATCCCATTCAAAGATGCACGCTGATAGCCGTGACATAAAGACAGGGAAAAGCTGATGGGCGTCGGTCGTACATCCCAAGGCGATCCTGCGCATGAAATGCCAGATGTCAGACTCCATATGCCTGATCCAATCAGGCATATGGATTATCATTTCCCTGACAGCGGAACCAAACCAATGAGACGATCAGAACTTTCCCAACAAGGTGTTAGAACAGACACAAAGGTGTGAAAACACCTCACCCAAAAGCTGGGCTTACCTGAGACAGCCAAACTCACCAATGAGCTGACAAGCTGCCCCCTGCCCCCACAGGGTGGTACAGTTGACACGCATGTGTGAAATCCTTTACTATCCTTTGTAATTGGCAACAAAATTCTTTGACACTTTAAGACATACTGTGTACTAAAATTATAAAAATATATAAAATTATATATTGAATAGAGTATATAGGAAATAGTTATACCATTGACAAACTCGGTGCTATCCTTGATGTCGATGGATGGGGCTGGGCCTGAGGCTGGGGTTCACTCCGCTTCTGTACTGCTGGTGCTGTGGAAGCAGGCTGGTCCACGACCCGGGTGGTAGGTGCAGAAGAGGCAGTGGGCTGAATACAACAATAACAGAAATACAGTTCGAAAATTTTGGAAGAAGAACATTTTAGAAGGGGAAAATACCAGCAAAACATTAACAATAAAGTTACCTTCTGAGTGTGAAAACCACACAAGCACTTCTGAACAGTTCCATGCAAGGTCAGCTGACCACGAGACTGCATTGGACATTTTTCAATCTGGAACACAAATGTACACAATACATGCATTATTAACAAAACGCCAATAGTTACCCGGAGACTCCATTGAAATGAGGAAGATGAAAATATTTAATATTTTGTTACAAACCTCCTTTTCAATAAACATCCCTCAACCACCCTCTCTTTAACAATACAGACGCCGTCAATAATTATATTGTTACTACATTAACATTATTTAACAAAAAATCAAATCTACATGAATGTGTATAGCAGTGTCTTGTGTGCATGTTTGAATAACCTTTTTTCCATAATTAACAGGCTCATGTGGTGATCTATTAGGTACATACAGTACACTACTTTTAATAGTCAACCATGCCAAGTAAATAAACAATGTGCAAAAATGAAATAAACAAACTCTTACCCTTTGAAAAATCTCGTGCCACTTCTTCTGCCTGGGTGCTGGTCTGTTGCCTTCATCTGATGGTCAAACTCCAGTGTTGGCAAACTTTCTCAGACGAGAAACCCATTCAGCATCAGACATGGCTTTGTGTGACCTTTTTATCGAAATTTTTCAGTCCTAAACTGCTTTGCAAAACGCACAGTAATTAAAAATGATTAAAAAATACACTGGTCTTGCACAAATTGTTATAATATATTTCTTACCGTTAATACTGCTGTCACAAATGTTCCTTTTGTTTGTGCAAACCTGTGAGGTCCGTGGCAGTGATGTTCTTCGAAGGTCTTAAACGTTCTACTGTACCTTCTTGACCTCTGACACTCACCTGACCTCTCATTCATAGCTTTCGTCAAAACTCGTGAACCTTCGGATGACTTCGGGAATCTCAACCGCATACGCCACCCACTGGCGACCAGCGTAAGCGTGTCCTCAACATTCTGGTACTCTGATTGGTGAAATGTTGAAAATGTTGAAGCTGCCGCTCTGTGATTGGATGCAAATGTTGAAGCGCTCAAACGTGATTGGTTGCGAATGTTGAAGCGACCCAACGCGATTGGCTGTATGCCATATGGATGCCATATAAGCTGTGGGGGGTCAAGGTGCTCTGTCCCAATGCGGCCTGTGGACAGCATCAGCTTACAGGAGGTGGTCTGCACAAGAGGACACGGCAGGTTCTGGACATCGACAGGATGTACAACATGGTCACAGAAACACTGATCTGTACCAAGTGCAAAGCTTCTCACGTGTCCTGGAGTCAGACTGTCCTGCGACAGCTGGATCTGGGCCATCGCACTGAGTTTCGGGTTATCCTCACGCAGAAGTAAGTACACTTTTCTTCCACATACAGTTGTCATCCCATCATTGCAAACATTTTGCAAATGATATATGTATTTTACATTATTTTGTGTGCGCTTTTCACAAGGTATGCCTGTGATCTAAGAGTCATTAGACTCCTGCGTGAGCGCGGCATTGGCAATAGTCCCACAAGGGTGGTCAAACAGCTGAATGAGAACCACAGCGAGGAGTGGCTTCAGCGTGTGGCACGGTACTCCACACAGTGTATGGATTTTGTCAACCGTCCTGGGGTGTTGCCAATTAAATTCCAGGAGCCCCCGAAGCATACAGTGGTTCCAAGCTGGAAGTGGCTCCTCACCGTTTACAGCCAAGACATCCTGACAAGGCTGGATGAAATCCAGGCAAGGATAACATCCACTTACGGGACAGTTTTAAAAATGGATTCAACGAAAAAGGTTAGTGGTGGATTTGTGTTTACGTTTGCTGTTGTCTGTTATATGCCAGCATGTTATTCTATTTGAATTCTACATTGTATGATGTTTTATTGCATTTAATGCACTCTTTTACAATTATGTCTATTGTAGATCACCAAAAAGCTCGCTGGGACGGCTAGAGGAACAGGACTTTGGCTCACCTCTGTTGGCAACGAGTTTGGTCAGGTGCTTATCAGTGTGTTGACAGCACAGGAAGGAGCAGGGCTGGACAAGATGGTAGACGGCCTTGTGAAACGGTTCCAGCAGGCAGGTGTAGATCCGCCTGCTGTCTTGTACGTCGACTGTGGGTGCTGCACTGAGGTGGGGGAGACCAAGCTGAAAGCTAGATTCAGTGGATGGCCGGATCTCCTGATACGGCTGGACATCTGGCATTTCATGCGCAGGATCGCCTTGGGATGTACGACCGACGCCCATCAGCTTTACCCTGTCTTTATGTCACGGCTATCAGCGTGCATCTTTGAATGGGATGCGGCTGATGTCTCACTGCTCCGCAAAGCCAAGAGAGAGCTGATGATGTCCCAGGGTTGGCCCGCCCTGACAGATGCGGAAGTCAGCAAACATCTTACCAGGGAAGAGATGGCGCTCCATTGTCGGAGGAGGACCCGCGGAGAGGAGCCTACCATCCTCCTCCTTGAAAGGCTGTTTACGGAGCTCCTAAGCAGCAAAGGCAACGACTCCCTTGGTGTTCCTCTCCTAGACAGAGAAAGGATGGAGAAAATCTGGAGTGTCCAGAAGAAGCATGTGAAATGCATCCAAGATCCCCCTGGTGTATTACTCTATACAGAGACTGGCACCTTAACCAAGGGAGGCGTGCTTCTGAGGACATACAGATGTGCCAGAGGCTCCACTTCCCTGGAATCCTTTCATTTACATCTGAACCGTTTTATCCCAGGTATTTATCTGCCACACAAAGAATGCATATTTAGATCTGAGCATTTATCATGTTTGTTTAGACAAAACACTGTTGTGTCTATTTACAGGGACCAGCGCCAACAGTCTGAACTTTCAGATTTATCTGTTGGAGGGGCTTAATAGGTGGAACCAGGACAGGGAGGCTGCTTCTTTGTCATCAGAACCATCAGCTTTGCGCAGCTACACAGGAGAACTCATTCACTGTGTAAACTGCAATTATGAAAAGCTGTTTGGCAGGAAAGTGGTCCCCAAGTTTTGTCCACCAGCACGTTACACCGGTAAAAGCATTTGCCAAGGGCATAAACATGCAATTGTGTAAAATATCATGCATTAAATGTTCCGTTTAAAACACATTTGTATTGATTTTCTGTTTATTTATTGTTTGTATTCGAGGTGAGCTCATTGCATTGCAGTATTTTTTCAGTCAGACTGGTCAGGCACTGCAGGAAATGAACCCAGACTCTGAGCAGACAGCAGAGCTCATTAATGATCTCAATGTGGAAGAGCGGGAGGAAGATGAGGGCTTCTGTGACATAAACGAGGATCACACAATAAGAGATCTGGGTGTTTATGCATCACCACACCTCTCCACATTGACACTGGGTTCTTTCACCCCGGTCACGAGCAGTGTCACCTCCATCCTGGGCGCCTCAACAACATCTTTGGTGCCTGACACCAATGTTCCCCCACAGCCTAAATCACCTGGACCCTCTGGATCTGAAGTGCTGCCTGTTTCCTGTGAGACTTCTGATTTGTCTGTCCAATTGGAGTTTGAAGATGCTGGGGAGGAAGGTGATGAAGAGATGGTATGTTCCACATATGTAATTTTAATAAATAAAAATTCTATGATATTCTGTCGTTGGCCAACATCTGTGCTGTGAAGCCAAAGTTTCCGCAAATTTAATGTAACAATTATTGTTTTTGTTTTTTCAATAGGCTGTTGACTACCAAAATGTGCCTGGTTTCCAACATGTGGACAGGCTTGCAGAATATCTGGTGGGGCTCCGGGGACACACTGCCCTCTGCCTAAGCAACCAGGAAGCAGACACCATAATTGGACTTTGGCAGAAGCTGGATGACAGAGACAAGCAGAGGGTGGTGTATTCAGCTCGTCACCAGGAGCGACTGCTGAGGGGGCGCTTCAGGACCCCAAAGAGGCCTTCCCACACACCTGGAGTAGAGAGCACGACCAGGTGTTTGCTGGGTGCTGGCAGCGTACCTGCTCAGTGGCCTGACTGCTGTCGTCTGGTGGAGACCATATTTATCAGGCTTTGCACAATTTACCCTAGCCCCAAGAAAAAAGGAAAGGGAAGCCTGTCAAGATGGTCTCTTATTCTCCAAGACTACCGGAGGATAAGGCAGCTTGTGCTTGGAAACAGCTTGGTAATGGAAGGAACATCGATGCAGCTGGTGGAGGTAAACCAAAACACCCTGATTCAGTGGCACAACAACAGACAGAAACAGCAGGAACTGTCTGTTCTACTTCAGGGCATTGAGTTGCCTCAGCCCCTTCCAGAAGCTCAGGCCACATCAGCCAGCTGAGCAGCACCAGTACAAGCTACCTGAGAGCACAGCAGGCCAAGCAAAGCAGAGGCAGACATCCGTTAGGCATCCACCTCTCAGACCCAAAACTGCAGTTCAAAGCCAACCGCTGGTAACACAATCTGGAGCATCACTGCAGATTGTGCCGAATGTACTTGTGCCAGCAGGACCAGGTTTCCAGAGTTGTCCCATGTTCCAGTATGTGCCGATGGTCCAGGGCATGTCGACGGTGCAGGGTATGCCAATGATGCAGTTACCACCAACAGTTGTCCAGGTCAACGCCTCACAGCCTGCTGCACCTGCTGCCAATCCAGGTCCCATAGCAAAGAGACCATACAGAAGAACTGTGGAGGCTAACACATGCAAGAAGTGTGGCCAATTTAAAACCACAGAAACTGGTCATAGCCAGTATAGGGGCCGGGTGTACTGCCCAAAAACTGAGACTCTTTCAAAAGAGGAATGGTTGGAGGAAATGAGGAGGACCAAGTCAAAATAAAACACTACACTATACTGTGTTCATGTTTATAGTGTCCTTTAACAATTATTCCACTACTTGGTTGTTATTTGGCTTCTTTTTCTTTTTTATTTATTTTAATTTATTTATAATTTAACTTTGTATTTATTGTTTATTTAAGAGTTTATTGAGTTTATTTTAATTTAATTTATAATTTTTATGAATACTTATTTAAAATTGATTGTCTATATGTTATGTTTAAGTATTGTTTACATAGTTTGCTTTGTTAATTGTTATGCTGATTTTCTCTTAACACTTAATTGTTTTAAAACATTATTTAAAAAGTATTTGTTTGATTTTTATTTATTGTTTGTTGTTTTATATTCTATAGATCTCTATTTATACATAACTTTTGAACATGTAATTAAAAAATTATTTGACATACTGAACATTTTAATTGAATATTTATCACTTTTCTGTTTACATAGCTATTATTGAAATAAAAACATTTAAGAGACTATTTCTGAATTTTGTCGTTCTTGCAACATGAGCAGTTTTCACATAATTTCTATGGTTTGCAGCTTTGTTATTTGCAGAAAAAAAGAAGTGCTCTTTATTATTACCGATAATAACATAAAATGATAATAACATTTGTAATAAAATAGCATTAATAATAACACAGAGCAAATGTATCGTACATTTTTAATGAAAGCACTAAGAAAGAAGTACAATTGTTTATTTGGAACAAAATGCTTTCGACAATTTCTTTGTTATTAAGATTAAAGTAAAAAAATGAAAAGTTTGTCTTTAGCTGGATTCGAACCGCCACCTGGTGAGTGCCTGCAATAGAAAACAACGCAATTCAGATGTGTGCATTTCATGACTTACAAAGCTTGCAAATGCATCAACACTCAAACACCAGAAAAGAACCTTGTCATAACTTTAATTTTCACTCTTTCTTTTTTCTCGTTTTCCTTTCTCTTCTTCCCCTTCCCTTTTTCTTTCTTCCCCCTTCTTCCCCCTTCTTCCCCACCTTTAATGGACGATTGTTCCCCAGCTTTGGAGCAGCGCCTTAGACCGCTCTGCCACCCTACCCAGTTGCATCATCGAAAGGACTCTCCCCCGGCTTTATTTGTTTTTTTTCAGGCCCAACAAAGGGAAGAAGCACAGCTGGAATAAACCTTCAATACACCTTATCTCAGATAACAGGAACTTGACCTAAATCTCTGTTTAGGAATTCACCTTCAATGCACCTTATCTCAGATAACAGGAATTCGACCTAAATCTCTATTTAAATACTCTATTAGAAATGGTGGAATGTGAACCCATGCGTTGGAAAAGACTGAAGCCTATATCCACCCCCTTTGACAGCTCAGCCAAGCTAATTTAAGAGCGTTGACTTTTACAGGCCATTTTAGGCCAGTTTTCCATCAGTTACTAGCATGTGAGGTAAGAGAGCTGTGTAAATATTTTTTGCAATGTTGTTCAATCCTATACCTGGAGATAAATGTAACTGTATTTTTCTGTTAACCCGCAAGCAGTTACTGTAGTTCCCTATTCAAGTACATGCAGAAATTTTTACTAAAGGTTCAACTTCTGGAAGCACTTCGTAGTCGGCAGGGTTTGAACCTGAGCGGGAAAACCCCAATGGATTTCAAGTCCATCGCCTTAAACTCTCGGCCACGACTACGTGACAATGCATGCTTTGATACATAAAAATAAACAGGAATTCGACCTAAATCTCTATTTAAATACTCTATTAGAAATATAGGAATGTGAATTATATTTTTTTTTCAGTCCCAACAAAGAGAAGAAGCACAGCTGGAATAAACCTTCAATACACCTTATCTCAGATAACAGGAACTTGACCTAAATCTCTGTTTAAATACTCTATAAGACATGGTGGGATGTGAACCCATGCGTCGGAAGAGACTGAAGCCTATATCCACCCCCTTTGACAGCTCAGCCAAGCTAATTTAAGAGCGTTGACTTTTACAGGCCATTTTAGGCCAGTTTTCCATCAGTTACTAGCATGTGAGGTAAGAGAGCTGTGTAAATATTTTTTGCAATGTTGTTCAATCCTATACCTGGAGATAAATGTAACTGTATTTTTCTGTTAACCCGCAAGCAGTTACTGTAGTTCCCTATTCAAGCACATGCAGAAATTTTTACTAAAGGTTCAACTTCTGGAAGCACTTCGTAGTCGGCAGGGTTTGAACCTGCGCGGGAAAACCCCAATGGATTTCAAGTCCATCGCCTTAACTACTCGGCCACGACTACGTGACAATGCACGCTTTGATACATAAAAATAAAGGATATAGGCAGATTTTCTAAGCTCTGGTGTCTTTGCTGAGCCAAAGCCCCAGCACAAAACGGAACTCAACGAAAATGACAACCATATTGTTCCCAATGACACTTCCCCGGATTATATTTTTTTTTCAGGCCCAACAAAGAGAAGAAGCACAGCTGGAATAAACCTTCAATACACCTTATCTCAGATAACAGGAACTTGACCTAAATCTCTGTTTAAATACTCTATAAGACATGGTGGGATGTGAACCCATGCGTCGGAAGAGACTGAACCTATATCGACCCCCTTCGACATCTCAGCGCAGCTAATTTAAGAGCGTAAATATTTTTTGCAGAGTTGTTCAATCCTATACCTGGAGATAAATGTAACTGTATTTTTCTGTTAACCCTCATGCAGTTACTGTAGATCCCTATTCAAGTACATCCAAAGTAGTTAATGCAGCTTGGTGGATTACTAAAGAGTTGATAAGTCGGATGTGCTTTAATATGCTCTCTTAGCTCATCTTTGGTCATTCATCCATAATCCCTTAAATTGGTGTTATATTGAAAAGTTTTTCCGTCCTGGCACTGAGGGTAAAATTACTTTTAGATACTTTCCTCGCCAAGCAAGCTTGAATTCTGAGGGTTGGCAGTTAAGTGAAAGTAACATTCAAATTGAAAACACTTCGAAGACACTCCTGCCTTTAAAGTCTCTGCTGGCAGCGGTGGGATTTGAACCCACGCCTCCGAAGAGACTGGAGCCTTAATCCAGCGCCTTAGACCGCTCGGCCACGCTACCCAGTTGCATCATCGAAAGGACTCTCCCCCGGCTTTATTAGTTTTTTTTCATGCCCAACAAAGGGAAGGAGCACAGAAGGAATTCACCTTCAATGCACCTTATCTCAGATAACAGGAATTCGACCTAAATCTCTATTTAAAACCCATGCGTCGGAAGAGACTGAACCTATATCGACCCCCTTCGACATCTCAGCCAAGCTAATTTAAGAGCGTAAATATTTTTTGCAGAGTTGTTCAATCCTATACCTGGAGATAAATGTAACTGTATTTTTCTGTTAACCCTCATGCAGTTACTGTAGATCCCTATTCAAGTACATCCAAAGTAGTTAATGCAGCTTGGTGGATTACTAAAGAGTTGATAAGTCGGATGTGCTTTAATATGCTCTCTTAGCTCATCTTTGGTCATTCATCCATAATCCCTTAAATTGGTGTTATACGGAAAATTTTTCCATCAGTTACTAGCATGTGAGGTAAGAGAGCTGTGTAAATATTTTTTGCAATGTTGTTCAATCCTATACCTGGAGATAAATGTAACTGTATTTTTCTGTTAACCCGCAAGCAGTTACTGTAGTTCCCTATTCAAGCACATGCAGAAATTTTTACTAAAGGTTCAACTTCTGGAAGCACTTCGTAGTCGGCAGGGTTTGAACCTGCACGGGAAACCCCCAATGGATTTCAAGTCCATCGCCTTAACTACTCGGCCACGACTACGTGACAATGCACGCTTTGATACATAAAAATAAAGGATATAGGCAGATTTTCTAAGCTCTGGTGTCTTTGCTGAGCCAAAGCCCCAGCACAAAACGGAACTCAACGAAAATGACAACCATATTGTTCCCAATGACACTTCCCCGGATTATATATTTTTTTTCAGGCCCAACAAAGAGAAGAAGCACAGCTGGAATAAACCTTCAATACACCTTATCTCAGATAACAGGAACTTGACCTAAATCTCTGTTTAAATACTCTATAAGACATGGTGGGATGTGAACCCATGCGTCGGAAGAGACTGAACCTATATCGACCCCCTTCGACATCTCAGCCAAGCTAATTTAAGAGCGTAAATATTTTTTGCAGAGTTGTTCAATCCTATACCTGGAGATAAATGTAACTGTATTTTTCTGTTAACCCTCATGCAGTTACTGTAGATCCCTATTCAAGTACATCAAAGTAGTTAATGCAGCTTGGTGGATTACTAAAGAGTTGATAAGTCGGATGTGTTTTAACATGCTCTCTTAGCTCATCTTTGGTCATTCATCCATAATCCCTTAAATTGGTGTTATACGGAATAGTTTTTCCGTCCTGGCACTGAGGGTAAAATTACTTTTAGATACTTTCCTCGCCAAGCAAGCTTGAATTCTGAGGGTTGGCAGTTAAGTGAAAGTAACATTCAAATTGAAAACACTTCGCAGACACTCCTGCCTTTAAAGTCTCTGCTGGCAGCGGTGGGATTTGCACCCACGCCTCCGAAGAGACTGGAGCCTTAATCCAGCGCCTTAGACCGCTCGGCCACGCTACCCAGTTGCATCATCGAAAGGACTCTCCCCCGGTTTTATTAGTTTTTTTTTCATGCCCAAAAAAGGGAAGGAGCACAGAAGGAATTCACCTTCAATGCACCTTATCTCAGATAACAGGAATTCGACCTAAATCTCTATTTAAAACCCATGCGTCGGAAGAGACTGAACCTATATCGACCCCCTTCGACATCTCGGCCACGCTACCCAGTTGCATCATCGAAAGGACTCTCCCCCGGCTTTATTAGTTTTTTTTCATGCCCAACAAAGGGAAGGAGCACAGAAGGAATTCACCTTCAATGCACCTTATCTCAGATAACAGGAATTCGACCTAAATCCAACAAAGAGAAGAAGCACAGAAGGAATTCACCTTCAATGCACCTTATCTCAGATAACAGGAATTCGACCTAAATCTCTATTTAAAACCCATGCGTCGGAAGAGACTGAACCTATATCGACCCCCTTCGACATCTCAGCCAAGCTAATTTAAGAGCGTAAATATTTTTTGCAGAGTTGTTCAATCCTATACCTGGAGATAAATGTAACTGTATTTTTCTGTTAACCCTCATGCAGTTACTGTAGATCCCTATTCAAGTACATCCAAAGTAGTTAATGCAGCTTGGTGGATTACTAAAGAGTTGATAAGTCGGATGTGCTTTAATATGCTCTCTTAGCTCATCTTTGGTCATTCATCCATAATCCCTTAAATTGGTGTTATACGGAAAAGTTTTCCATCAGTTACTAGCATGTGAGGTAAGAGAGCTGTGTAAATATTTTTTGCAATGTTGTTCAATCCTATACCTGGAGATAAATGTAACTGTATTTTTCTGTTAACCCGCAAGCAGTTACTATAGTTCCCTATTCAAGCACATGCAGAAATTTTTACTAAAGGTTCAACTTCTGGAAGCACTTCGTAGTCGGCAGGGTTTGAACCTGCGCGGGAAAACCCCAATGGATTTCAAGTCCATCGCCTTAACTACTCGGCCACGACTACGTGACAATGCACGCTTTGATACATAAAAATAAAGGATATAGGCAGATTTTCTAAGCTCTGGTGTCTTTGCTGAGCCAAAGCCCCAGCACAAAACGGAACTCAACGAAAATGACAACCATATTGTTCCCAATGACACTTCCCCGGATTATATTTTTTTTTCAGGCCCAACAAAGAGAAGAAGCACAGCTGGAATAAACCTTCAATACACCTTATCTCAGATAACAGGAACTTGACCTAAATCTCTGTTTAAATACTCTATAAGACATGGTGGGATGTGAACCCATGCGTCGGAAGAGACTGAACCTATATCGACCCCCTTCGACATCTCAGCGCAGCTAATTTAAGAGCGTAAATATTTTTTGCAGAGTTGTTCAATCCTATACCTGGAGATAAATGTAACTGTATTTTTCTGTTAACCCTCATGCAGTTACTGTAGATCCCTATTCAAGTACATCCAAAGTAGTTAATGCAGCTTGGTGGATTACTAAAGAGTTGATAAGTCGGATGTGCTTTAACATGCTCTCTTAGCTCATCTTTGGTCATTCATCCATAATCCCTTAAATTGGTGTTATACGGAAAAGTTTTTCCGTCCTGGCACTGAGGGTAAAATTACTTTTAGATACTTTCCACGCCAAGCAAGCTTGAATTCTGAGGGTTGGCAGTTAAGTGAAAGTAACATTCAAATTGAAAACACTTCGCAGACACTCCTGCCTTTAAAGTCTCTGCTGGCAGCGGTGGGATTTGAACCCACGCCTCCGAAGAGACTGGAGCCTTAATCCAGAGCCTTAGACCGCTCGGCCACGCTACCCAGTTGCATCATCGAAAGGACTCTCCCCCGTCTTTATTAAATTTTTTTCATAACCAACAAAGGGAAGGAGCACAGAAGGAATTCACCTTCAATGCACCTTATCTCAGATAACAGGAATTCGACCTAAATCTCTATTTAAAACCCATGCGTCGGAAGAGACTGAACCTATATCGACCCCCTTCGACATCTCAGCCAAGCTAATTTAAGAGCGTAAATATTTTTTGCAGAGTTGTTCAATCCTATACCTGGAGATAAATGTAACTGTATTTTTCTGTTAACCCTCATGCAGTTACTGTAGATCCCTATTCAAGTACATCCAAAGTAGTTAATGCAGCTTGGTGGATTACAAAAGAGTTGATAAGTCGGATGTGCTTTAATATGCTCTCTTAGCTCATCTTTGGTCATTCATCCATAATCCCTTAAATTGGTGTTATACGGAAAAGTTTTCCATCAGTTACTAGCATGTGAGGTAAGAGAGCTGTGTAAATATTTTTTGCAATGTTGTTCAATCCTATACCTGGAGATAAATGTAACTGTATTTTTCTGTTAACCCGCAAGCAGTTACTGTAGTTCCCTATTCAAGCACATGCAGAAATTTTTACTAAAGGTTCAACTTCTGGAAGCACTTCGTAGTCGCCAGGGTTTGAACCTGCGCGGGAAAACCCCAATGGATTTCAAGTCCATCGCCTTAACTACTCGGCCACGACTACGTGACAATGCACGCTTTGATACATAAAAATAAAGGATATAGGCAGATTTTCTAAGCTCTGGTGTCTTTGCTGAGCCAAAGCCCCAGCACAAAACGGAACTCAACGAAAATGACAACCATATTGTTCCCAATGACACTTCCCCGGATTATATATTTTTTTTCAGGCCCAACAAAGAGAAGAAGCACAGCTGGAATAAACCTTCAATACACCTTATCTCAGATAACAGGAACTTGACCTAAATCTCTGTTTAAATACTCTATAAGACATGGTGGGATGTGAACCCATGCGTCGGAAGAGACTGAACCTATATCGACCCCCTTCGACATCTCAGCGCAGCTAATTTAAGAGCGTAAATATTTTTTGCAGAGTTGTTCAATCCTATACCTGGAGATAAATGTAACTGTATTTTTCTGTTAACCCTCATGCAGTTACTGTAGATCCCTATTCAAGTACATCCAAAGTAGTTAATGCAGCTTGGTGGATTACTAAAGAGTTGATAAGTCGGATGTGCTTTAACATGCTCTCTTAGCTCATCTTTGGTCATTCATCCATAATCCCTTAAATTGGTGTTATACGGAAAAGTTTTTCCGTCCTGGCACTGAGGGTAAAATCACTTTTAGATACTTTCCTCGCCAAGCAAGCTTGAATTCTGAGGGTTGGCAGTTAAGTGAAAGTAACATTCAAATTGAAAACACTTCGCAGACACTCCTGCCTTTAAAGTCTCTGCTGGCAGCGGTGGGATTTGAACCCACGCCTCCGAAAAGACTGGAGCCTTAATCCAGCGCCTTAGACCGTTCGGCCACGCTACCCAGTTGCATCATGGAAAGGACTCTCCCCCGGCTTTATTAGTTTTTTTTGATGCCCAACAAAGGGAAGGAGCACAGAAGGAATTCACCTTCAATGCACCTTATCTCAGATAACAGGAATTCGACCTAAATCCAACAAAGAGAAGAAGCACAGAAGGAATTCACCTTCAATGCACCTTATCTCAGATAACAGGAATTCGACCTAAATCTCTATTTAAAACCCATGCGTCGGAAGAGACTGAACCTATATCGACCCCCTTCGACATCTCAGCCAAGCTAATTTAAGAGCGTAAATATTTTTTTTTTTTTTTTTTTTTTTTTTTTTTTTTTTTTAACTTTCTTTTTATTGGGAATAGCAGAGCAGTATAATATTACAATTCACAGATACAATTTAAGCCATTTCCCCCCCCCCCCCCATTTTTCTCCCTCTATGAACAATCCCTCCCACCCCCTCGGCACATCACAACCAAAACACATATTACTGGTTATTTATAAAATATAAACATATAAAAGGCACACATTCAGTTGGGTAGTACCACTAAATCGGTGAAATAGGAAATAAAAGGTTGCCATTTATGGAAAAATTTTACTGTACATCCTCTCAACGTGTATTTAATTTTCTCAAGTTTTAAAAAATACATGACGTCTCTAAGCCATCGGGAGACAGAAGGACATTTAGCTGACTTCCAGTGTAACAATAAAGAGCGCCTTGCTAGTAAAGATGTAAAAGCTATGATGTCCTTCTGTGTAGGGTTAAGTGTAAGTGAGGGGTCAGGAATTCCAAATATAGCAATCAGAGGACAGGGTTGGAGATTTACCCCGAGAACAGAGGACATAATGTTAAAATAACCCAGCCAGAAATCTTTTAAATCAGGACAAAAAAAAAACATGTGGCTAAGATGACAAGGTGAGCCATGACATTTATCGCATTCGTCTTCCACGTCCGGATATATTTCAGATAGTCTGAGTTTAGAGAAATGTACCCTATGTAAGACCTTAAACTGAATAAGTCCAAGACGAGCACAAGTCGTGGTGGAACGTATCCTCTCCACGGCCTGTTCCCAGGACTCTTCCTGAATTTGTATTCCCAGTTCCCCTTCCCATGTACGCTTAAGTTTGATGCTTGAATCATCACTAGAAGCTAAAATGATGTCATACAGCCCAGAAATTATTCCTCTGTTATGAGGGGCAAATGAAAGCATGGTTTCCCAGCAATGCGCTGGAGGTAAAGAGGGGAAATTTGGGAAACCCTTTGCGACAAAATTACGAATTTGAAGATAGCGAAACAGATGACTAACGGGGAGTTCATAGCGAATTGACAAATTAGCAAAACTGTCAAAGACACCGTCTACATATAAATCTCTAAATTGTGTAATACCCTTGTCGTACCACAGCGAAAATGTCGAATCCGAAAGCGATGGAGGAAATAAATGGTTATCGTTGATAGGACCCAAGGAAGAACCATTTACAAATTTAAAGTGCCGTCTAAATTGATACCAGATTTTGAGCGTGTTAAGAACCACTTGATTATCGGTATATAGAGAAGGTGTATTGGGTAAAGAGGTATAAAGTAGAGCAGGTACAGAAGATCCCTTACAGGATGATAGTTCCAATTTACACCAAGAGGATCCCGGGGATTTTAACCAGTAACAAAGTTTATGAATGTGAGCCGCCCAATAATAATTTAAAAAATTGGGTAATGCTAGTCCTCCACTAAGTCTGCATCTCTGCAGTAGAGTTTTACGAATCCTAGGTGGTTTTCCACCCCAAACAAAAGAACAAATCAGCTTATCAAGTGAGTCAAAAAAATCCTTTGGCAGAAAAAGAGGAATTGATTGGAATAAGAATAAAAATTTTGGTAAAATATTCATTTTAATAACATTGATCTTGCCGATTAAAGAAAGGGGGAGGTTACCCCATCTTTGAAAATTGGTTGTAATCTTAGAAATAAGGGGAGTGAAATTCGCAGAAGCAAGGCTAGACAAAGAACGAGTCACGTTGACACCGAGGTATGTAAACCCAGATGGACTGAATCGAAAAGGCACATCTGACTGCTGCATATGACATGCTGCAGTATTAATGGGAAAACACTCACTTTTCTCCAAATTTAATTTATAACCTGAAAACGAGCCAAAGTTCTCCAGAATACCCAAAACTGCAGGGATAGAGAGTGAGGGATCCGATATGTACAATAGCAAATCATCTGCATACAATGATAGTTTATATTCAATTCTATTACGGATGATTCCTTTGAATAAAGTGGAAGATCTTAGTGTAATTGAAAGAGGCTCGATGGCAATAGCAAAGAGTAAAGGTGATAAGGGACACCCTTGTCGAGTTCCCCGTTCAAGGGTAAAATAATCAGAATAAACATCATTAGTATGAACACTGGCCTTAGGAGATGAATAGAGGAGGCGAATCCAAGAAATAAAATTTTCGCCAAATCCAAATTTTTTTAAAACTGCAAACAAGTACTCCCACTCTACCCTATCAAATGCCTTCTCGGCGTCCAAAGAAATCACAAGCTCAGGAAGTTGAGCAGAGTGTTTAGAGTAAATTATATTGAAAAGTGTACGGGTATTAAAAAACAATTGTCGTCCCTTTATAAAACCATTTTGCTCTTCGGATATAATATGAGGAAGCACATTCTCTAAGCGGGATGCAATGACCTTAGCCAATACCTTGACATCGGCATTAAGCAAAGACAATGGTCTATAAGACCCACAGGAGGTTGGATTTTTGTCCTTTTTGAGAAGGAGAGCAATAGTGGCCTGTGTCATAGTTGGTGGTAAAGAACCCCTTTCTAGGGATTCAATGAATACAGATACAAGTAGTGGTGCCAATTTGCCAATAAATTTTTTTAGAAATTCAATCGGAAACCCGTCGGGGCCTGGGGCTTTATTAGATTGCATGACATTAATTGCATTTAATACTTCTTCAAGAGAGAGTGGAGAGTCCATCTGCATGGCCGTAATAGAATCAATGACGGGGTTCGGAAGATTCTGTAAAAATGTATTCATTTTGATGTTATCAGTAGGAAATTCAGATTTATATAATAAAGAGTAAAATGATTTGAAGGTAGCATTGATTTCTAAGGGGTCTGCAGTGATAATATCATAAGTGTTTTTAATAGTAGGTATCAAGCGGGAAGTGGCCTGTCGTCGTATCTGATGTGCCAGTAAACGACTTGCCTTATCACCATGTTCGTAGTATGTGCCACGGCTACGTAGTAGCAAGCGCTCAGCCTCTTTAGTTGAGATAAGATCAAATTCTGCTTGAGCATCGAGACGCTGCTTAAATAATTCTGGAGAAGGATTCAGCGCGTACTTCTGATCAAGGTTACTAATCACCGATGTAAGGGCATTAAGCTTACCATTAATTTTTTTATTAGAAAGAGCAGAATAAGAAATAATTTGACCTCTCAGGTAGCATTTAAGTGTTTCCCAGAGCAATGAATACGAAGAGGAGTCATTTTGATTAAAAGACAAGAACTCATCAATAGAGTTTGAAATTAGTTCACAGAATTCTTTGTCTGCCAAAAGAAGAGTGTTAAATCTCCAAAGTGGTGGTTTAGGTTTATAGTTAGATAGTTGAATATCTAATAATAAAGGTGAATGGTCAGATATTACAATACCTAAATAGTCAGAAGAATTAACACATGAATTAAGTGAACTATCAATAAAAAAGTAGTCAATTCTAGAGTATGAATGGTGCACCTGGGAGAAGAAGGAGAATTTTTGAGTAGATGGGTTACGGGATCTCCATGGATCAATAAGACTATTCTGTTCCATAAAATCAGAGAATGCTTTAGACATAGCAGATCGAGTAAGATTTCGAGGATTAGAACGATCTAAAATTGGGTCAAAAACACAATTTAGATCCCCACCAAGGATCAGCAAGTGTGTGTTCAAGAAGGGGATGTTACTCAGAAGTCTGTTAGCGAATTCAACATCATCAAAGTTCGGGGCGTATACGTTTACCAAGAGGACCTTTTTTTGCATCAGGGTCCCAGCAACTATGAGATATCTACCATTTCTGTCAGCAATGACATCGGTAGATGAGAACTGAACTTTTTTGTTAATTAAGATGGCGACCCCCCTTGCTTTTGAATTAAAATTTGAGTGGAAAACTTGGCCCACCCAGGGGCAATGTAACCTACATTGATCTTTAACACGGAGGTGTGTCTCCTGCAAAAATACTAAATCAGATTTTAAACGTTTCAAGTGCGCAAAAACCTTAGATCTCTTAACTGGATTACCCATACCACGTATATTCCAACTGATGAATCTGAGAGGTGTGCCTGACCCAGCAATGCTGGGATATATATTGTCGTTAACCATCTAAATAAAAAAAAATGAAAATGGTCATACAGAGCCGAGGTGAAACACCCTCCCCACCCCCCCATCCCCCCAATCCCTTAAACACAAATACACCCAAAGTCCCCATGTAACAACAGAACAAAGGAGACAGCAGTGTTTCCCACAATAAACACAAGTTGCCCACACTAGTGTTGAACAACCCGGAGACCGTGCCGAACAAACAAAACGCGAGAGAAAAGAAAAAAGACTCCCGCCGATCTTTACATTAACAAAAGCGCATGAATACAGTAACGCACATAAAAATATAAGTAAACGAATAACAGTAGGTTCTCAGTCTTGTGCAAAAAGAAGACATAAAATTAGAAAATACAAAATATGGTATAGTCTTGTTAACAGTTTCCAGTGAGATAGAGATTTAAGACCGGAGTAGAACAGGTTTGATGAGCTATTGAAGCTCACCCAGGAACCAAAGTTTTGACAAAGTTGCTGGCTTCCTCCGCAGACACGAAATCCTTCTGTACACCGTTGTACGTGATGCGAAGTCGCGCTGGATGAAACAGACCATAACGCGCACCATCAATCCCACGAAGTTGGCGTCTGACCTCATTAAATGCAGCCCGAGCCCGAGCTATCTTGGCGGTGTGGTCAGGGAAGACCGAGACAGTCGCGCCTCTGACTTTAATCTGTCTGAGCTCTCGAGCGCGGCGCAGAATGTCCATACAGTCACTGTGATAGTGAAACCTGCACACAATGGCTCGCGGACGGTCACCAGGCTTGGGAATGGGTTGTAGGGTCCGGTGGGACCGGTCCAAAAGCGGCTCCTTTTCCAGACTGAACGCTTCCTTCAGCAAGGCGGCCACGGCTGCAGTGGTACAGGTGTCAGGGCCCTCAGGCACTCCCACTATCCTCACGTTGTTTCGCCGGGATCTGGACTCCAAGTCTTCGCATTTATTTTCCAGTTTGGCTAAGCTGGCTGTGAGGCACTCGATGGTAGATTTCATCTTGGCGATGTCATCCGAGCACTCAGTGAGTGCGTGCTCCATTTCTCTAACCGTACCTTTAAGGCTGGACATGGTCGCCTCGGTAGCAGCTCTATCAGTCGCCAGCTGTGACTTTACCGCTTGCAGGTCAAGCCTTATAGTAGGCAGAGCATCCCCGAGTGTATCCTGGAGTTCCTTTTTAAAAATATCCGCAATCTCTTTCCTCACCGACGCCAACAACTCGAGCTTAAGTGCATCGATGTCAAGGCTAGCATGCGCCTCGACCTCTGAAGCAACAGATGACCCACTCGATGGTGTGGTCCCAATTTGAGGACTGGGCCGCAGTTGCGTCTGAATAGTTTTGCGAGTTTTGGAGTTCTTTCCAGCCATCTTAAGCAGTCCAGAGTTAGACTTCACAACAAAAAAATCAGCGGAGCAAGACTATGCTAAATATGTGTTGAAATAGCGCAAACGAATTACAATATTAATCAAAATCGGCAGGAGCTTCCAAACTCACGTCTTACTCCATTGAAGCTCAGCAGCGCCCCCCGAGCGTAAATATTTTTTGCAGAGTTGTTCAATCCTATACCTGGAGATAAATGTAACTGTATTTTTCTGTTAACCCTCATGCAGTTACTGTAGATCCCTATTCAAGTACATCCAAAGTAGTTAATGCAGCTTGGTGGATTACTAAAGAGTTGATAAGTCGGATGTGCTTATTCCTAGCACAGCTGGAATAAACCTTCAATACACCTTATCTCAGATAACAGGAACTTGACCTAAATCTCTGTTTAGGAATTCACCTTCAAAGCACCTTATCTCAGATAACAGGAATTCGACCTAAATCTCTATTTAAATACTCTATTAGAAATGGTGGAATGTGAACCCATGCGTTGGAAAAGACTGAAGCCTATATCCACCCCCTTTGACAGCTCAGCCAAGCTAATTTAAGAGCGTTGACTTTTACAGGCCATTTTAGGCCAGTTTTCCATCAGTTACTAGCATGTGAGGTAAGAGAGCTGTGTAAATATTTTTTGCAATGTTGTTCAATCCTATACCTGGAGATAAATGTAACTGTATTTTTCTGTTAACTCGCAAGCAGTTACTGTAGTTCCCTATTCAAGTACATGCAGAAATTTTTACTAAAGGTTCAACTTCTGGAAGCACTTCGTAGTCGGCAGGGTTTGAACCTGCGCGGAAAACCCCAATGGATTGCAAGTCCTTGCAAGGCCTTAACCACTCGGCCACGACTACGTGACAATGCACGCTTTGATACATAAAAATAAAGCATATAGGCAGATATTGTTGGACTTTTCAAGGGTCCTTCGTGTTCAAAAATTGGAGAGAGACAATCTCTAATAATAATGAGGTTTATTAATCAGATATCAAAATAAATACAGCTCTGGGTTGTCAGCCCACAACTTCCACACTGACCAACAACAACTCCGACTTCTTAACACCAAAATCACACAATATTTTATAGTATGTATCGTCGTTCTATCTTCTGAGTGGTTGGAGGTTTTCCCTGGTTTCCACCAATGGCTGATCAGTCCTTTGTCTCCTTTACTCAATGGCAGACTTCCCCTTTAGTTTCTGCAAAACAACTAAGTTTCTCTGTTTTCCCAGAAACAATATATCATCATGTTTTTTTTGTCTTATATGGTATGGAATGTGTGTGTGTATGTCTCCGATCAATACACCCTCAGTATAGGTGCATCTTAAATCTTGTTGTTTAGTTCTTAAGGTCAGCTTAAGGTCAGCTTAAGGTCAGCTTGAGACATTACAGGCCTTAGCTTTCTTCCCGTTTACACTCACACACACATTCCTGTTGTAGCACATCCTTATTTGCACACAGTTTTGAGAAATTCATAGCAGGAGACATATGGTTATATTTTAATGCACTTATTGCTAGTGAATGGTTAATAAAACATCAATTAATAAAACATAAGAACATAATATTGTATTAGAAAGATGATTAATACAGCATTGGTTGATAAAACATAAAATAATAAAAGCTGTTTAATGCATCATAAGATTGTATCATTTTCCACAATATTCTAAGCTCTGGTGTCTTTGCTGAGCCAAAGCCCCAGCACAAAACGGAACTCAACGAAAATGACAACCATATTGTTCCCAATGACACTTCCACGGATTATATATTTTTTTTCAGACCCAACAAAGAGAAGAAGCACAGCTGGAATAAACCTTCAATACAACTTATCTCAGATAACAGGAACTTGACCCAAATCTCTGTTTAAATACTCTATAAGACATGGTGGGATGTGAACCCGTGCGTCGGAAGAGACTGAACCTATATCGACCCCCTTCGACATCTCAGCGCAGCTAATTTAAGAGCGTAAATATTTTTTGCAGAGTTGTTCAATCCTATACCTGGAGATAAATGTAACTGTATTTTTCTGTTAACCCTCATGCAGTTACTGTAGATCCCTATTCAAGTACATCCAAAGTAGTTAATGCAGCTTGGTGGATTACTAAAGAGTTGATAAGTCGGATGTGCTTTAATATGCTCTCTTAGCTCATCTTTGGTCATTCATCCATAATCCCTTAAATTGGTGGTATACGGAAAAGTTTTTCCGTCCTGGCACTGAGGGTAAAATTACTTTTAGATACTTTCCTCGCCAAGCAAGCTTGAATTCTGAGGGTTGGCAGTTAAGTGAAAGTAACATTCAAATTGAAAACACTTCGAAGACACTCCTGCCTTTAAAGTCTCTGCTGGCAGCGGTGGGATTTGAACCCACGCCTCCGAAGAGACTGGAGCCTTAGCGCCAGCTGCCGAAGGATCGTCCGGGCAAATGTTGAAGAATGTTGAACGTACAGCCAATCGCGTTGGGTCGCTTCAACATTCGCAACCAATCACGTTTGAGCGCTTCAACATTTGCATCCAATCACAGAGCGGCAGCTTCAACATTCGCAACCAATCACGTTTGAGCGCTTCAACATTTGCATCCAATCACAGAGCGGCAGCTTCAACATTTTCAACATTTCACCAATCAGAGTACCAGAATGTTGAAGACACGCTTACGCTGGTCGCCAGTGGGTGGCGTAAGCGGTTGAGATTGCCGAAGTCATCCGAAGGTTCACGAGTTTTGACGAAAGCTATGAAAGAGGTCAGGTGAGTGTCAGAGGTCAAGAAGGTACAGTAGAACGTTTAAGACCGTCGAAGAACATCACTGCCACGGACCTCACCGGTTTATACAAACAAAAGGAACATTTGTGACAGCAGTATTAACGGTAAGAAATATATTATAACAATTTGTGCAAGACCAGTGTATTTTTTAATCATTTTTAATTACTGTGCGTTTTGCAAAACAGTTTAGGACTGAAAAATGTCGACAAAAAGGTCACACAAAGCCATGTCTGATGCTGAATGGGCTTCTCGTCTGAGAAAGTTTGCCAACGCTGGAGTTTGGCCATCAGATGAAGGCAACAGACCAGCACCCAGGCAGAAGAAGTGGCACGACATTTTTCAAAGGGTAAGAGTTTGTTTATTTCATTTTTGCACGATGGCACATTGTTTATTTACTTGGCATGGTTGACTATTAAAAGTAGTGTACTGTATGTACCTAATAGATCACCACATGAGCCTGTTAATTATGGAAAAAAGGTTATTCAAACATGCACACAAGACACTGCTTCACACATTCATTTAGATTTGATTTTTTTGTTAAATAATGTATAATGTTAATGTAGTAACAATATAATTATTGACGGCGTCTGTATTGTTAAAGAGAGGGTGGTTGAGGGATGTTTATTGAATAGTAGGTTTGTAACAAAATATTAAATATTTTCATTTTCCTCATTTCAATGGAGTCTCCGGGTAACTATTGGCGTTTTGTTAATAATGCATGTATTGTGTACATTTGTGTTCCAGATTGAAAAATGTCCAATGCAGTCTCGTGGTCAGCTGACCTTGCATGGAACTGTTCAGAAGTGCTTGTGTGGTTTTCACACTCAGAAGGTAACTTTATTGTTAATGTTTTGCTGGTATTTTCCCCTTCTAAAATGTTCTTCTTCCAAAATTTTCGAACTGTATTTCTGTTATTGTTGTATTCAGCCCACTGCCTCTTCTGCACCTACCACCCGGGTCGTGGACCAGCCTGCTTCCACAGCACCAGCAGTACAGAAGCGGAGTGAACCCCAGCCTCAGGCCCAGCCCCATCCATCGACATCAAGGATAGCACCGAGTTTGTCAATGGTATAACTATTTCCTATATACTCTATTCAATATATAATTTTATATATTTTTATAATTTTAGTACACAGTATGTCTTAAAGTGTCAAAGAATTTTGTTGCCAATTACAAAGGATAGTAAAGGATTTCACACATGCGTGTCAACTGTACCACCCTGTGGGGGCAGGGGGCAGCTTGTCAGCTCATTGGTGAGTTTGGCTGTCTCAGGTAAGCCCAGCTTTTGGGTGAGGTGTTTTCACACCTTTGTGTCTGTTCTAACACCTTGTTGGGAAAGTTCTGATTGTCTCATTGGTTTGGTTCCGCTGTCAGGGAAATGATAACCCATATGAAAAAATTGACTTTATATTTTTCTCACTTTTCAAAAAATTACTCTTTGAGTTTACCAAACCAAGGTTTAGCGGGTCTCACTTAGCTGCAGCAAAGCCAAATGTAACTGTGCCTAGAAGACCTCAGGTTAATGACCCATCAAGTGGAGCAGTGTCCAGTGCCCCTTTACTAAGCACCGATGTCTCTGTAAGTATTGGCATAATCCACAATGCATTCTATTAAAACACTTTACACTCACCATCACTTTGTAGAGAACATATTTTACTCCAGGAGGCCACCTTTGTAATGAAATAAGATCAGTACTACATAATGCTTCCATTAAATAAATTTCATATACTTTACACGCTGAATTGATAAAAAAACAACACATTTTCCTCACTTTATTAACAGTTTATTAACTTTATTTTCCTCAACAATTTCAACAGTGATTTTGAAATCTCTCAATATTACTCATTTTATTTTTATTATCATACAATTGCTACTTTGGTTGAATGTAATATTCTAAAGCATCTTTGGTCACACACCTCCGACCAATGGTGTTTTGTTCCTTCTAATGATTATAGGACAGTTGTGCTTAATGTGGTATTATTCACTGCATGATTTTATAGACACAAGTCCCTGGAGTTCCAGCATCTGTCCGAAAAATCACTGAGGGTGTGACCAGTCCTGCACAGTCATGTAGTATTGTCTCGGTAAGTTATCTTATATTTTATCATTTAAAATATTTCAATATTTAAAAAAATATAAATGTTTGTAAAACTACAAAAATATATATTCGCGGATGTCGATGTTTAATATGTTACTCAGGGCTATTACACAATTGACTTGCTGAACAAAACGTTTTATTTCTTCTCCTTAATAGGCTGCTCCATCTGGGGATTCACTGCAAGCTCCTGCTTCAGTTTTGCTTCCTCGGTTGTGGTCTGAGACCTTACCAACAGAGGATCACAGGTGGATTGCAAGCAGGCTTTTTAGAATTGGCTCCAAAGGAAAGCCAGAGCTCCGTGACAACCTTCAGCTCTGGTATTACCCTCCACAGCCAGCACTTACCTACAATCAGGCTCCAGCTCCAGACAGATTTTTTTCACATGCTCTTTTGCTATGGATGCCATATAAGCTGTGGGGGGTCAAGGTGCTCTGTCCCAATGCGGCCTGTGGACAGCATCAGCTTACAGGAGGTGGTCTGCACAAGAGGACACTGCAGGTTCTGGACATCGACAGGATGTACAACATGGTCACAGAAACACTGATCTGTACCAAGTGCAAAGCTTCTCACGTGTCCTGGAGTCAGACTGTCCTGCGACAGCTGGATCTGGGCCATCGCACTGAGTTTCGGGTTATCCTCACGCAGAAGTAAGTACACTTTTCTTCCACATACTGTTGTCATCCCATCATTGCAAACATTTTGCAAATGATATATGTATTTTACATTATTTTGTGTGCGCTTTTCACAAGGTATGCCTGTGATCTAAGAGTCATTAGACTTCTGCGTGAGCGCGGCATTGGCAATAGTCCCACAAGGGTGGTCAAACAGCTGAATGAGAACCACAGCGAGGAGTGGCTTCAGCGTGTGGCACGGTACTCCACACAGTGTATGGACTTTGTCAACCGTCCTGGGGTGTTGCCAATTAAATTCCAGGAGCCCCCGAAGCATACAGTGGTTCCAAGCTGGAAGTGGCTCCTCACCGTTTACAGCCAAGACATCCTGACAAGGCTGGATGAAATCCAGGCAAGGATAACATCCACTTACGGGACAGTTTTAAAAATGGATTCAACGAAAAAGGTTAGTGGTGGATTTGTGTTTACGTTTGCTGTTGTCTGTTATATGCCAGCATGTTATTCTATTTGAATTCTACATTGTATGATGTTTTATTGCATCTAATGCACTCTCCCAATTATGTCTATTGTAGATCACCAAAAAGCTCGCTGGGACGGCTAGAGGAACAGGACTTTGGCTCACCTCTGTTGGCAACGAGTTTGGTCAGGTGCTTATCAGTGTGTTGACAGCACAGGAAGGAGCAGGGCTGGACAAGATGGTAGACGGCCTTGTGAAACGGTTCCAGCAGGCAGGTGTAGATCCGCCTGCTGTCTTGTACGTCGACTGTGGGTGCTGCACTGAGGTGGGGGAGACCAAGCTGAAAGCTAGATTCAGTGGATGGCCGGATCTCCTGATACGGCTGGACATCTGGCATTTCATGCGCAGGATCGCCTTGGGATGTACGACCGACGCCCATCAGCTTTACCCTGTCTTTATGTCACGGCTATCAGCGTGCATCTTTGAATGGGATGCGGCTGATGTCTCACTGCTCCGCAAAGCCAAGAGAGAGCTGATGATGTCCCAGGGTTGGCCCGCCCTGACAGATGCGGAAGTCAGCAAACACCTTACCAGGGAAGAGATGGCGCTCCATTGTCGGAGGAGGACCCGCGGAGAGGAGCCTACCATCCTCCTCCTTGAAAGGCTGTTTACGGAGCTCCTAAGCAGCAAAGGCAACGACTCCCTTGGTGTTCCTCTCCTAGACAGAGAAAGGATGGAGAAAATCTGGAGTGTCCAGAAGAAGCATGTGAAATGCATCCAAGATCCCCCTGGTGTGGTACTCTATACAGAGACTGGCACCTTAACCAAGGGAGGCGTGCTTCTGAGGACATACAGATGTGCCAGAGGCTCCACTTCCCTGGAATCCTTTCATTTACATCTGAACCGTTTTATCCCAGGTATTTATCTGCCACTCAAAGAATGCTTATTTAGAACTGAGCATTTATCATGTTTGTTTAGACAAAACACTGTTGTGTCTATTTACAGGGACCAGCGCCAACAGTCTGAACTTTCAGATTTATCAGTTGGAGGGGCTTAAAAGGTGGAACCAGGACAGGGAGGCTGCTTCTTTGTCATCAGAACCATCAGCTTTGCGCAGCTACACAGGAGAACTCATTCACTGTGTAAACTGCAATTATGAAAAGCTGTTTGGCAGGAAAGTGGTCCCCAAGTTTTGTCCACCAGCACGTTACACTGGTAAAAGCATTTGTCAAGGGCATTAACATGCAATTGTGTAAAATATCATGCATTAAATGTTCCGTTTAAAACACATTTGTATTGGTTTTCTGTTTATTTATTGTTTGTATTCCAGGTGAGCTCATTGGATTGCAGTATTTGTTCAGTCAGACTGGTCAGGCACTGCAGGAAATGAACCCAGACTCTGAGCAGACAGCAGAGCTCATTAATGATCTCAATGTGGAAGAGCGGGAGGAAGATGAGGGCTTCTGTGACATAAACGAGGATCACACAATAAGAGATCTGGGTGTTGATGCATCACCACACCTCTCCACATTGACACCGGGTTCTTTCACCACGGTCACGAGCAGTGTCACCTCCATCCTGGGCGCCTCAACAACATCTTTGGTGCCTGACACCAATGTTCCCACACAGCCTACATCACCTGGACCCTCTGGATCTGAAGTGCTGCCTGTTTCCTGTGAGACTTCTGATTTGTCTGTCCAATTGGAGTTTGAAGATGCTGGGGAGGAAGGTGATGAAGAGATGGTATGTTCCACATATGTAATTTTAATAAATAAAAATTCTATGATATTCTGTCGTTGGCCAACATCTGTGCTGTGAAGCCAAAGTTTCCGCAAATTTAATCGAACAATTATTGTTTTTGTTTTTTCAATAGGCTGTTGACTACCAAAATGTGCCTGGTTTCCAACATGTGGACAGGCTTGCAGAATATCTGGTGGGGCTCCGGGGACACACGGCCCTCTGCCTAAGCAACCAGGAAGCAGACACCATAATTGGACTTTGGCAGAAGCTGGATGACAGAGACAAGCAGAGGGTGGTGTATTCAGCTCGTCACCAGGAGCGACTGCTGAGCGGGCGCTTCAGGACCCCAAAGAGGCCTTCCCACACACCTGGAGTAGAGAGCACGACCAGGTGTTTGCTGGGTGCTGGCAGCGTACCTGCTCAGTGGCCTGACTGCTGTCGTCTGGTGGAGACCATATTTATCAGGCTTTGCACAATTTACCCTAGCCCCAAGAAAAAAGGAAAGGGAAGCCTGTCAAGATGGTCTCTTATTCTCCAAGACTACCGGAGGATAAGGCAGCTTGTGCTTGGAAACAGCTTGGTAATGGAAGGAACATCGATGCAGCTGGTGGAGGTAAACCAAAACACCCTGATTCAGTGGCACAACAACAGACAGAAACAGCAGGAACTGTCTGTTCTACTTCAGGGCATTGAGTTGCCTCAGCCCCTTCCAGAAGCTCAGGAACCCCTTGTGGCTGCTAAACAGCTACGGACGGAGCCACATCAGCCAGCTGAGCAGCACCAGTACAAGCTACCTGAGAGCACAGCAGGCCAAGCAAAGCAGAGGCAGACATCCGTTAGGCATCCACCTCTCAGACCCAAAACTGCAGTTCAAAGCCAACCGCTGGTAACACAATCTGGAGCATCACTGCAGATTGTGCCGAATGTACTTGTGCCAGCAGGACCAGGTTTCCAGAGTTGTCCCATGTTCCAGTATGTGCCGATGGTCCAGGGCATGTCGACGGTGCAGGGTATGCCAATGATGCAGTTACCACCAACAGTTGTCCAGGTCAACGCCTTGGTCAGTTGTCCAGGTCAACGCTGCACCTGCTGCCAATCCAGGTCCCGTAGCAAAGAGACCATACAGAAGAACTGTGGAGGCTAACACATGCAAGAAGTGTGGCCAATTTAAAACCACAGAAACTGGTCATAGCCAGTATAGGGGCAGGGTGTACTGCCCAAAAACTGAGACTCTATCAAAAGAGGAATGGTTGGAGGAAATGAGGAGGACCAAGTCAAAATAAAACACTACACTATACTGTGTTCATGTTTATAGTGTCCTTTAACAATTATTCCACTACTTGGTTGTTATTTGGCTTCTTTTTCTTTTTTATTTATTTTAATTTATTTATAATTTAACTTTGTATTTATTGTTTATTTAAGAGTTTATTGAGTTTATTTTAATTTAATTTATAATTTTTATGAATACTTATTTAAAATTGATTGTCTATATGTTATGTTTAAGTATTGTTTACATAGTTTGCTTTGTTAATTGTTATGCTGATTTTCTCTTAACACTTAATTGTTTTAAAACTTTTTTTAAAAAGTATTTGTTTGATTTTTATTTATTGTTTGTTGTTTTATATTCTATAGATCTCTATTTATACATAACTTTTGAACATGTAATTAAAAAATTATTTGACATACTGAACATTTTAATTGAATATTTATCACTTTTCTGTTTACATAGCTATTATTGAAATAAAAACATTTAAGAGACTATTTCTGAATTTTGTCGTTCTTGCAACATGAGCAGTTTTCACATAATTTCTATGGTTTGCAGCTTTGTTATTTGCAGAAAAAAAGAAGTGCTCTTTATTATTACCGATAATAACATAAAATGATAATAACATTTGTAATAAAATAGCATTAATAATAACACAGAGCAAATGTATCGTACATTTTTAATGAAAGCACTAAGAAAGAAGTACAATTGTTTATTTGGAACAAAATGCTTTCGACAATTTCTTTGTTATTAAGATTAAAGTAAAAAAATGAAAAGTTTGTCTTTAGCTGGATTCGAACCGCCACCTGGTGAGTGCCTGCAATAGAAAACAACGCAATTCAGATGTGTGCATTTCATGACTTACAAAGCTTGCAAATGCATCAACACTCAAACACCAGAAAAGAACCTTGTCATAACTTTAATTTTCACTCTTTCTTTTTTCTCGTTTTCCTTTCTCTTCTTCCCCTTCCCTTTTTCTTTCTCCCCCCTTCTTCCCCACCTTTAATGGACGATTGTTCCCCAGCTTGAGCGCAGCGCCTTAGACCGCTCGGCCATCCTGACGACACACATTAAATAGCCAAATAGAAGCCGGGTAATTATTTCTGGCCAAAAAAATAGTTTTTCTGGAGGCATGCTAAATCCGGTGGCATGCATCACAGGCTCAGACACGCCTCGTTGGCGCAGTTAGGCAGCGCGTCAGTCTCATAATCTGAAGGTCGTGAGTTCGAACCTCACACGGGGCAGCACTGTGCTACTTTTTAGGACAATTTCAAACTTTGCAGTCTGGATTCACTTCCTTTCCCTAGATGTTACTGTCTACACCCCTCTCAAAACATATTGTGCCATCTACCTAGGAAAGGAATATGCTGTGTGCCTCTTCCTTAACAATGATAAACGTACACACAACTCCTGTTGCCAGATGACAGTTTCCCTGGTGGTCTAGTGGCTAGGATTCGGCGCTCTCACCGCCGCGGCCCGGGTTCGATTCCCGGTCAGGGAATTTTTTAGGATGCTATTGGTCTATATTTGCTGGACTAGCAACAACCAGGATTTATAACCCTTGTGGTATTTTTATATGTAAATGGGCTCAAACCATGACTTACCTGCTATTTAGAATAACTTGGGAGTGCCTCTACAGTGATGAAGTCTCCATTTTGGATCTTGAACCCACTGAGATTCTCCAAGTAGAAGCTGTTGCATTTAAAAGAGAAATCGTTCGAGCCGGATTCGAACCAGCGACCTAAGGATGGCTGATAGAACACCTACATTCCTCAGCTCTACCATCTGAGCTATCGAAGGACCATGGTTAATTTCACCAAAGGGGCACTTTCGCATATCCTTGGGCTTCCAAACTTGACAAAGGACATTGAAGGCAGAATATCCTTTGTAAAGGACCGAAGCGAGCCAGCCAGTCGAACCTAGAATCTTCTGATCCGTAGTCAGACACGTTATCCATTGCGCCACTGGCCCTCCGACATGCACTCAGTGTTACTGTGTCAAATAAACAGACTAACCAACAGCCAATCTACAACATTGTGCAGGGTTTGCTTGACAGAGGGTCCGAAATCTTTGATCAATGTTTGTAAATTAGCCCCAGCTTTTGTGCATCCACAACCCAGAAAAGAAATTCACTGGTTCACTAAGCCTGCTTGAGAAAAAAGAAAACTTGAGCTGTAGTGTGCTCCCTGTGTGTGTCCAATGGGGTGGTCATTGGATCAGGCTCCTCCCTGAAATTAACACATGCAGGTATGATTACACATGGTTGTCACACCGCTTCAGCCACCCCCTGAATTGTTAAGCTTACATTTTGCTGAGCACAGGTACAAAGATTTAGATATGCTAGCCAAAAAGAGACTCAAGACCCTTCTTCCTCTTTTCTGTTTCTTCTCAGCTACACAATAACGTGTGGTTATTTAGCCTGGTCATTCAGAGAGAGACAAAGGAGAATCAGGAAACACTGCACAACATTGTATACAAACCCAAGTTTTTTTCACCCAAACAAGGAACAGTGATTTATTGGATCCTTAAACCTTCTTGAGCTAAAAGAGAAGTTAGAGCTTTTGAGCATGCACATCCCAGAAAAGCAATTCACTGGTTCACTAAGCCTGCTTGAGAAACAAGAAAATTTGAGCTGCAGTGTGCTTCCTGTGTGTGTCCAATGGGGTGGTCATTGGATCAGGCTCCTCCCTGAAATTAACACATGAAGGTCTGATTACACATCGTTGTCACACCGCTTCAGCCACCCCCTGAACTGTTAAGCTTACATTTTGCTGAGCACAGGTACAAAGATTTAGATATGCTAGCCAAAAAGAGACTCAAGACCCTTCTTCCTCTTTTCTGTTTCTTCTCAGCTACACAATAACGTGTGGTTATTTAGCCTGGTCATTCAGAGAGAGACAAAGGAGAATCAGGAAACACTGCACAACATTGTATACAAACCCAAGTTTTTTTCACCCAAACAAGGAACAGTGATTTATTGGATCCTTAAACCTTCTTGAGCTAAAAGAGAAGCTAGAGCTTTTGTGCATGCACAACCCATAAAAGCAATTCACTGGTTCAATAAGCCTGCTTGAGAAACAAGAAAACTTGAGCTGTAGTGTGCTCCCTGTGTGTGTCCAATGGGGTGGTCATTGGATCAGGCTCCTCCCTGAAATTAACACATGAAGGTCTGATTACACATCGTTGTCACACCACTTCATTCACCCTGTGAACTGTTAAGCTAACATTTTGCTGAGCACAGGTACAAAGATTTAGATCTGCTAGCCAAAAAGAGACTGAAGACCCTTCTTCCTCTTTCCTTTTTTTTCAGCTACACATTAAAGTGTGGTTATTTTGCCTGGTCATTGACAGAGAGACATAGGAGAATCAGGAAACACTGCACAACATTGTTTACAAACCCAGGTTTTTTTTCACCCAAATAAAGAACAGTGATTTATTGGATCGTTAAACCTACTTGAGCTGCAAGACGAACAAGAGTTACAGTGTGCTGCAAAGTCCAATGGAGAAACCTTTGGCACAGGCTAATCCTGGGCTATTCTATATTGAAAGGAGCTATTCTTAAAGTGCCATCATATGAAGGGGTACAGCAAAAAGGACTAGAGAAGAACATTATACGCAAATTCAGCTTTCAGATTTATTCCTGTGCACCCAAACCAGCAAATAATTCTATGTTTCATCCTGCATTCTATGTTTCAAATAAGACTCACACCAGGCTAATCTATGAGCAAAGCAATGTCAGAAGTGGGATTCGAACCCACGCCTCCAGTGGAGACTGCGACCTAAACGCAGCGCCTTAGACCTCTCGGCCATCCTGACGACACACATTAAATAGCCAAATAGAAGCCGTGTACTTATTTCTGGCCGAAAAAATAGTTTTTCTGGAGGCATGCTAAATCCTGTGGCATGCATCACAGGCTCAGACATGCCTCGTTGGCGCAGTTAGGCAGCGCGTCAGTCTCATAATCTGCCTCACACGGGGCAGCACTGTGCTACATTTTAGGACAATTCCAAACTTTGCAGTCTGGATTCACTTCCTTTCCCTAGATGTTACTGTCTACACCCCTCTCAAAACATATTGTGTCATCTACCTAGGAAAGGAATATGCTGTGTGCCTCTTCCTTAACAATGATAAACGTACACACAACTCCTGTTGCCAGATGACAGTTTCCCTGGTGGTCTAGTGGCTAGGATTCGGCGCTCTCACCGCCGCGGCCCGGGTTCGATTCCCGGTCAGGGAATTTTTTAGGATGCTATTGGTCTATATTTGCTGGACTAGCAACAACCAGGATTTATAACCCTTGTGGTATTTTTATATGTAAATGGGCTCAAACCATGACTTACCTGCTATTTAGAATAACTTGGGAGTGCCTCTACAGTGATGAAGTCTCCATTTTGGATCTTGAACCCACTGAGATTCTCCAAGTAGAAGCTGTTGCATTTAAAAGAGAAATCCTTCGAGCCGGATTCGAACCAGCGACCTAAGGATGGCTGATAGAACACCTACAGTCCTCCGCTCTACCATCTGAGCTATCGAAGGACCATGGTTAATTTCACCAAAGGGGCGCTTTCGCATATCCTTGGGCTTCCAAACTTGACAAAGGACATTGAAGGCAGAATATCCTTTGTAAAGGACCGAAGCGAGCCAGCCAGGAGTCGAACCTAGAATCTTCTGATCCGTAGTCAGACGCGTTATCCATTGCTGGCCCTCCGACATGCACTCAGTGTTACTGTGTCAAATAAACAGACTAACCAACAGAGGGTCCGAAATCTTTGATCAATGTTTGCAAATTAGCCCCAGCTTTTGTGCATCCACAACCCAGAAAAGAAATTCACTGGTTCACTAAGCCTGCTTGAGAAAAAAGAAAACTTGAGCTGCAGTGTGCTCCCTGTGTGTGTCCAATGGGGTGGTCATTGGATCAGGCTCCTCCCTGAAATTAACACATGCAGGTATGATTACACATGGTTGTCACACCGCTTCAGTCACCCCCTGAACTGTTAAGCTAACATTTTGCTGAGCACAGGTACAAAGATTTAGATATGCTAGCCAAAAAGAGACTCAAGACCCTTCTTCCTCTTTTCTGTTTCTTCTCAGCTACACAATAACGTGTGGTTATTTAGCCTGGTCATTCAGAGAGAGACAAAGGAGAATCAGGAAACACTGCACAACATTGTATACAAACCCAAGTTTTTTTCACCCAAACAAGGAACAGTGATTTATTGGATCCTTAAACCTTCTTGAGCTAAAAGAGAAGTTAGAGCTTTTGAGCATGCACATCCCAGAAAAGCAATTCACTGGTTCACTAAGCCTGCTTGAGAAACAAGAAAATTTGAGCTGCAGTGTGCTTCCTGTGTGTGTCCAATGGGGTGGTCATTGGATCAGGCTCCTCCCTGAAATTAACACATGAAGGTCTGATTACACATCGTTGTCACACCGCTTCAGCCACCCCCTGAACTGTTAAGCTTACATTTTGCTGAGCACAGGTACAAAGATTTAGATATGCTAGCCAAAAAGAGACTCAAGACCCTTCTTCCTCTTTTCTGTTTCTTCTCAGCTACACAATAACGTGTGGTTATTTAGCCTGGTCATTCAGAGAGAGACAAAGGAGAATCAGGAAACACTGCACAACATTGTATACAAACCCAAGTTTTTTTCACCCAAACAAGGAACAGTGATTTATTGGATCCTTAAACCTTCTTGAGCTAAAAGAGAAGCTAGAGCTTTTGTGCATGCACAACCCATAAAAGCAATTCACTGGTTCAATAAGCCTGCTTGAGAAACAAGAAAACTTGAGCTGCAGTGTGCTCCCTGTGTGTGTCCAATGGGGTGGTCATTGGATCAGGCTCCTCCCTGAAATTAACACATGAAGGTCTGATTACACATCGTTGTCACACCACTTCATTCACCCTGTGAACTGTTAAGCTAACATTTTGCTGAGCACAGGTACAAAGATTTAGATCTGCTAGCCAAAAAGAGACTGAAGACCCTTCTTCCTCTTTCCTTTTTTTTCAGCTACACATTAAAGTGTGGTTATTTTGCCTGGTCATTGACAGAGAGACATAGGAGAATCAGGAAACACTGCACAACATTGTTTACAAACCCAGGTTTTTTTCACCCAAATAAAGAACAGTGATTTATTGGATCGTTAAACCTACTTGAGCTGCAAGACGAACAAGAGTTACAGTGTGCTGCAAAGTCCAATGGAGAAACCTTTGGCACAGGCTAATCCTGGGCTATTCTATATTGAAAGGAGCTATTCTTAAAGTGCCATCATATGAAGGGGTACAGCAAAAAGGACTAGAGAAGAACATTATACGCAAATTCAGCTTTCAGATTTATTCCTGTGCACCCAAACCAGCAAATAATTCTATGTTTCATCCTGCATTCTATGTTTCAAATAAGACTCACACCAGGCTAATCTATGAGCAAAGCAATGTCAGAAGTGGGATTCGAACCCACGCCTCCCAGTGGAGACTGCGACCTAAACGCAGCGCCTTAGACCTCTCGGCCATCCTGACGACACACATTAAATAGCCAAATAGAAGCCGAGTACTTATTTCTGGCCAAAAAATTAGTTTTTCTGGAGGCATGCTAAATCCTGTGGCATGCATCACAGGCTCAGACATGCCTCGTTGGCGCAGTTAGGCAGCGCGTCAGTCTCATAATCTGCCTCACACGGGGCAGCACTGTGCTACATTTTAGGACAATTCCAAACTTTGCAGTCTGGATTCACTTCCTTTCCCTAGATGTTACTGTCTACACCCCTCTCAAAACATATTGTGTCATCTACCTAGGAAAGGAATATGCTGTGTGCCTCTTCCTTAACAATGATAAACGTACACACAACTCCTGTTGCCAGATGACAGTTTCCCTGGTGGTCTAGTGGCTAGGATTCGGCGCTCTCACCGCCGCGGCCCGGGTTCGATTCCCGGTCAGGGAATTTTTTAGGATGCTATTGGTCTATATTTGCTGGACTAGCAACAACCAGGATTTATAACCCTTGTGGTATTTTTATATGTAAATGGGCTCATACCATTACTTACCTGCTATTTAGAATAACTTGGGAGTGCCTCTACAGTGATGAAGTCTCCATTTTGGATCTTGAACCCACTGAGATTCTCCAAGTAGAAGCTGTTGCATTTAAAAGAGAAATCCTTCAAGCCAGATTCGAACCAGCAACCTAAGGATGGCTGATAGAACACCTACAGTCCTCCGCTCTACCATCTGAGCTATCGAAAGACCATGGTTAATTTCACCAAAGGGGCACTTTCGCATATCCTTGGGCTTCCAAACTTGACAAAGGACATTGAAGGCAGAATATCCTTTGTAAAGGACCGAAGCGAGCCAGCCAGGAGTCGAACCTAGAATCTTCTGATCCGTAGTCAGACGCGTTATCCATTGCGCCACTGGCCCTCCGACATGCACTCAGTGTTACTGTGTCAAATAAACAGACTAACCAACAGAGGGTCCGAAATCTTTGATCAATGTTTGCAAATTAGCCCCAGCTTTTGTGCATCCACAACCCAGAAAAGAAATTCACTGGTTCACTAAGCCTGCTTGAGAAAAAAGAAAACTTGAGCTGCAGTGTGCTCCCTGTGTGTGTCCAATGGGGTGGTCATTGGATCAGGCTCCTCCCTGAAATTAACACATGCAGGTATGATTACACATGGTTGTCACACCGCTTCAGTCACCCCCTGAACTGTTAAGCTAACATTTTGCTGAGCACAGGTACAAAGATTTAGATATGCTAGCCAAAAAGAGACTCAAGACCCTTCTTCCTCTTTTCTGTTTCTTCTCAGCTACACAATAACGTGTGGTTATTTAGCCTGGTCATTCAGAGAGAGACAAAGGAGAATCAGGAAACACTGCACAACATTGTATACAAACCCAAGTTTTTTTCACCCAAACAAGGAACAGTGATTTATTGGATCCTTAAACCTTCTTGAGCTAAAAGAGAAGCTAGAGCTTTTGTGCATGCACAACCCATAAAAGCAATTCACTGGTTCAATAAGCCTGCCTGAGAAACAAGAAAACTTGAGCTGCAGTGTGCTCCCTGTGTGTGTCCAATGGGGTGGTCATTGGATCAGGCTCCTCCCTGAAATTAACACATGAAGGTCTGATTACACATCGTTGTCACACCACTTCATTCACCCTGTGAACTGTTAAGCTAACATTTTGCTGAGCACAGGTACAAAGATTTAGATCTGCTAGCCAAAAAGAGACCCAAGACCCTTCTTCCTCTTTCCTTTTTTTTCAGCTACACATTAAAGTGTGGTTATTTTGCCTGGTCATTGACAGAGAGACATAGGAGAATCAGGAAACACTGCACAACATTGTTTACAAACCCAGGTTTTTTTCACCCAAATAAAGAACAGTGATTTATTGGATCGTTAAACCTACTTGAGCTGCAAGACAAACATGAGTTACAGTGTGCTGCAAAGTCAGATTTATTCCTGTGCACCCAAACCAGCAAATAATTCTATGTTTCATCCTGCATTCTATGTTTCAAATAAGACTCACACCAGGCTAATCTATGAGCAAAGCAATGTCAGAAGTGGGATTCGAACCCACGCCTCCAGTGGAGACTGCGACCTAAACGCAGCGCCTTAGACCTCTCGGCCATCCTGACGACACACATTAAATAGCCAAATAGAAGCCGTGTACTTATTTCTGGCCAAAAAAATAGTTTTTCTGGAGGCATGCTAAATCCTGTGGCATGCATCACAGGCTCAGACATGCCTCGTTGGCGCAGTTAGGCAGCGCGTCAGTCTCATAATCTGCCTCACACGGGGCAGCACTGTGCTACATTTTAGGACAATTCCAAACTTTGCAGTCTGGATTCACTTCCTTTCCCTAGATGTTACTGTCTACACCCCTCTCAAAACATATTGTGTCATCTACCTAGGAAAGGAATATGCTGTGTGCCTCTTCCTTAACAATGATAAACGTACACACAACTCCTGTTGCCAGATGACAGTTTCCCTGGTGGTCTAGTGGCTAGGATTCGGCGCTCTCACCGCCGCGGCCCGGGTTCGATTCCCGGTCAGGGAATTTTTTAGGATGCTATTGGTCTATATTTGCTGGACTAGCAACAACCAGGATTTATAACCCTTGTGGTATTTTTATATGTAAATGGGCTCAAACCATGACTTACCTGCTATTTAGAATAACTTGGGAGTGCCTCTACAGTGATGAAGTCTCCATTTTGGATCTTGAACCCACTGAGATTCTCCAAGTAGAAGCTGTTGCATTTAAAAGAGAAATCCTTCGAGCCGGATTCGAACCAGCGACCTAAGGATGGCTGATAGAACACCTACAGTCCTCCGCTCTACCATCTGAGCTATCGAAGGACCATGGTTAATTTCACCAAAGGGGCACTTTCGCATATCCTTGGGCTTCCAAACTTGACAAAGGACATTGAAGGCAGAATATCCTTTGTAAAGGACCGAAGCGAGCCAGCCAGGAGTCGAACCTAGAATCTTCTGATCCGTAGTCAGACGCGTTATCCATTGCTGGCCCTCCGACATGCACTCAGTGTTACTGTGTCAAATAAACAGACTAACCAACAGAGGGTCCGAAATCTTTGATCAATGTTTGCAAATTAGCCCCAGCTTTTGTGCATCCACAACCCAGAAAAGAAATTCACTGGTTCACTAAGCCTGCTTGAGAAAAAAGAAAACTTGAGCTGCAGTGTGCTCCCTGTGTGTGTCCAATGGGGTGGTCATTGGATCAGGCTCCTCCCTGAAATTAACACATGCAGGTATGATTACACATGGTTGTCACACCGCTTCAGTCACCCCCTGAACTGTTAAGCTAACATTTTGCTGAGCACAGGTACAAAGATTTAGATATGCTAGCCAAAAAGAGACTCAAGACCCTTCTTCCTCTTTTCTGTTTCTTCTCAGCTACACAATAACGTGTGGTTATTTAGCCTGGTCATTCAGAGAGAGACAAAGGAGAATCAGGAAACACTGCACAACATTGTATACAAACCCAAGTTTTTTTCACCCAAACAAGGAACAGTGATTTATTGGATCCTTAAACCTTCTTGAGCTAAAAGAGAAGTTAGAGCTTTTGAGCATGCACATCCCAGAAAAGCAATTCACTGGTTCACTAAGCCTGCTTGAGAAACAAGAAAATTTGAGCTGCAGTGTGCTTCCTGTGTGTGTCCAATGGGGTGGTCATTGGATCAGGCTCCTCCCTGAAATTAACACATGAAGGTCTGATTACACATCGTTGTCACACCGCTTCAGCCACCCTCTGAACTGTTAAGCTTACATTTTGCTGAGCACAGGTACAAAGATTTAGATATGCTAGCCAAAAAGAGACTCAAGACCCTTCTTCCTCTTTTCTGTTTCTTCTCAGCTACACAATAACGTGTGGTTATTTAGCCTGGTCATTCAGAGAGAGACAAAGGAGAATCAGGAAACACTGCACAACATTGTATACAAACCCAAGTTTTTTTCACCCAAACAAGGAACAGTGATTTATTGGATCCTTAAACCTTCTTGAGCTAAAAGAGAAGCTAGAGCTTTTGTGCATGCACAACCCATAAAAGCAATTCACTGGTTCAATAAGCCTGCTTGAGAAACAAGAAAACTTGAGCTGTAGTGTGCTCCCTGTGTGTGTCCAATGGGGTGGTCATTGGATCAGGCTCCTCCCTGAAATTAACACATGAAGGTCTGATTACACATCGTTGTCACACCACTTCATTCACCCTGTGAACTGTTAAGCTAACATTTTGCTGAGCACAGGTACAAAGATTTAGATCTGCTAGCCAAAAAGAGACTGAAGACCCTTCTTCCTCTTTCCTTTTTTTTCAGCTACACATTAAAGTGTGGTTATTTTGCCTGGTCATTGACAGAGAGACATAGGAGAATCAGGAAACACTGCACAACATTGTTTACAAACCCAGGTTTTTTTTCACCCAAATAAAGAACAGTGATTTATTGGATCGTTAAACCTACTTGAGCTGCAAGACGAACAAGAGTTACAGTGTGCTGCAAAGTCCAATGGAGAAACCTTTGGCACAGGCTAATCCTGGGCTATTCTATATTGAAAGGAGCTATTCTTAAAGTGCCATCATATGAAGGGGTACAGCAAAAAGGACTAGAGAAGAACATTATACGCAAATTCAGCTTTCAGATTTATTCCTGTGCACCCAAACCAGCAAATAATTCTATGTTTCATCCTGCATTCTATGTTTCAAATAAGACTCACACCAGGCTAATCTATGAGCAAAGCAATGTCAGAAGTGGGATTCGAACCCACGCCTCCAGTGGAGACTGCGACCTAAACGCAGCGCCTTAGACCTCTCGGCCATCCTGACGACACACATTAAATAGCCAAATAGAAGCCGTGTACTTATTTCTGGCCGAAAAAATAGTTTTTCTGGAGGCATGCTAAATCCTGTGGCATGCATCACAGGCTCAGACATGCCTCGTTGGCGCAGTTAGGCAGCGCGTCAGTCTCATAATCTGCCTCACACGGGGCAGCACTGTGCTACATTTTAGGACAATTCCAAACTTTGCAGTCTGGATTCACTTCCTTTCCCTAGATGTTACTGTCTACACCCCTCTCAAAACATATTGTGTCATCTACCTAGGAAAGGAATATGCTGTGTGCCTCTTCCTTAACAATGATAAACGTACACACAACTCCTGTTGCCAGATGACAGTTTCCCTGGTGGTCTAGTGGCTAGGATTCGGCGCTCTCACCGCCGCGGCCCGGGTTCGATTCCCGGTCAGGGAATTTTTTAGGATGCTATTGGTCTATATTTGCTGGACTAGCAACAACCAGGATTTATAACCCTTGTGGTATTTTTATATGTAAATGGGCTCAAACCATGACTTACCTGCTATTTAGAATAACTTGGGAGTGCCTCTACAGTGATGAAGTCTCCATTTTGGATCTTGAACCCACTGAGATTCTCCAAGTAGAAGCTGTTGCATTTAAAAGAGAAATCCTTCGAGCCGGATTCGAACCAGCGACCTAAGGATGGCTGATAGAACACCTACAGTCCTCCGCTCTACCATCTGAGCTATCGAAGGACCATGGTTAATTTCACCAAAGGGGCACTTTCGCATATCCTTGGGCTTCCAAACTTGACAAAGGACATTGAAGGCAGAATATCCTTTGTAAAGGACCGAAGCGAGCCAGCCAGGAGTCGAACCTAGAATCTTCTGATCCGTAGTCAGACGCGTTATCCATTGCTGGCCCTCCGACATGCACTCAGTGTTACTGTGTCAAATAAACAGACTAACCAACAGAGGGTCCGAAATCTTTGATCAATGTTTGCAAATTAGCCCCAGCTTTTGTGCATCCACAACCCAGAAAAGAAATTCACTGGTTCACTAAGCCTGCTTGAGAAAAAAGAAAACTTGAGCTGCAGTGTGCTCCCTGTGTGTGTCCAATGGGGTGGTCATTGGATCAGGCTCCTCCCTGAAATTAACACATGCAGGTATGATTACACATGGTTGTCACACCGCTTCAGTCACCCCCTGAACTGTTAAGCTAACATTTTGCTGAGCACAGGTACAAAGATTTAGATATGCTAGCCAAAAAGAGACTCAAGACCCTTCTTCCTCTTTTCTGTTTCTTCTCAGCTACACAATAACGTGTGGTTATTTAGCCTGGTCATTCAGAGAGAGACAAAGGAGAATCAGGAAACACTGCACAACATTGTATACAAACCCAAGTTTTTTTCACCCAAACAAGGAACAGTGATTTATTGGATCCTTAAACCTTCTTGAGCTAAAAGAGAAGTTAGAGCTTTTGAGCATGCACATCCCAGAAAAGCAATTCACTGGTTCACTAAGCCTGCTTGAGAAACAAGAAAATTTGAGCTGCAGTGTGCTTCCTGTGTGTGTCCAATGGGGTGGTCATTGGATCAGGCTCCTCCCTGAAATTAACACATGAAGGTCTGATTACACATCGTTGTCACACCGCTTCAGCCACCCCCTGAACTGTTAAGCTTACATTTTGCTGAGCACAGGTACAAAGATTTAGATATGCTAGCCAAAAAGAGACTCAAGACCCTTCTTCCTCTTTTCTGTTTCTTCTCAGCTACACAATAACGTGTGGTTATTTAGCCTGGTCATTCAGAGAGAGACAAAGGAGAATCAGGAAACACTGCACAACATTGTATACAAACCCAAGTTTTTTTCACCCAAACAAGGAACAGTGATTTATTGGATCCTTAAACCTTCTTGAGCTAAAAGAGAAGCTAGAGCTTTTGTGCATGCACAACCCATAAAAGCAATTCACTGGTTCAATAAGCCTGCTTGAGAAACAAGAAAACTTGAGCTGCAGTGTGCTCCCTGTGTGTGTCCAATGGGGTGGTCATTGGATCAGGCTCCTCCCTGAAATTAACACATGAAGGTCTGATTACACATCGTTGTCACACCACTTCATTCACCCTGTGAACTGTTAAGCTAACATTTTGCTGAGCACAGGTACAAAGATTTAGATCTGCTAGCCAAAAAGAGACTGAAGACCCTTCTTCCTCTTTCCTTTTTTTTCAGCTACACATTAAAGTGTGGTTATTTTGCCTGGTCATTGACAGAGAGACATAGGAGAATCAGGAAACACTGCACAACATTGTTTACAAACCCAGGTTTTTTTCACCCAAATAAAGAACAGTGATTTATTGGATCGTTAAACCTACTTGAGCTGCAAGACGAACAAGAGTTACAGTGTGCTGCAAAGTCCAATGGAGAAACCTTTGGCACAGGCTAATCCTGGGCTATTCTATATTGAAAGGAGCTATTCTTAAAGTGCCATCATATGAAGGGGTACAGCAAAAAGGACTAGAGAAGAACATTATACGCAAATTCAGCTTTCAGATTTATTCCTGTGCACCCAAACCAGCAAATAATTCTATGTTTCATCCTGCATTCTATGTTTCAAATAAGACTCACACCAGGCTAATCTATGAGCAAAGCAATGTCAGAAGTGGGATTCGAACCCACGCCTCCCAGTGGAGACTGCGACCTAAACGCAGCGCCTTAGACCTCTCGGCCATCCTGACGACACACATTAAATAGCCAAATAGAAGCCGTGTACTTATTTCTGGCCAAAAAAATAGTTTTTCTGGAGGCATGCTAAATCCTGTGGCATGCATCACAGGCTCAGACATGCCTCGTTGGCGCAGTTAGGCAGCGCGTCAGTCTCATAATCTGCCTCACACGGGGCAGCACTGTGCTACATTTTAGGACAATTCCAAACTTTGCAGTCTGGATTCACTTCCTTTCCCTAGATGTTACTGTCTACACCCCTCTCAAAACATATTGTGTCATCTACCTAGGAAAGGAATATGCTGTGTGCCTCTTCCTTAACAATGATAAACGTACACACAACTCCTGTTGCCAGATGACAGTTTCCCTGGTGGTCTAGTGGCTAGGATTCGGCGCTCTCACCGCCGCGGCCCGGGTTCGATTCCCGGTCAGGGAATTTTTTAGGATGCTATTGGTCTATATTTGCTGGACTAGCAACAACCAGGATTTATAACCCTTGTGGTATTTTTATATGTAAATGGGCTCAAACCATGACTTACCTGCTATTTAGAATAACTTGGGAGTGCCTCTACAGTGATGAAGTCTCCATTTTGGATCTTGAACCCACTGAGATTCTCCAAGTAGAAGCTGTTGCATTTAAAAGAGAAATCCTTCGAGCCGGATTCGAACCAGCGACCTAAGGATGGCTGATAGAACACCTACAGTCCTCCGCTCTACCATCTGAGCTATCGAAGGACCATGGTTAATTTCACCAAAGGGGCACTTTCGCATATCCTTGGGCTTCCAAACTTGACAAAGGACATTGAAGGCAGAATATCCTTTGTAAAGGACCGAAGCGAGCCAGCCAGGAGTCGAACCTAGAATCTTCTGATCCGTAGTCAGACGCGTTATCCATTGCTGGCCCTCCGACATGCACTCAGTGTTACTGTGTCAAATAAACAGACTAACCAACAGAGGGTCCGAAATCTTTGATCAATGTTTGCAAATTAGCCCCAGCTTTTGTGCATCCACAACCCAGAAAAGAAATTCACTGGTTCACTAAGCCTGCTTGAGAAAAAAGAAAACTTGAGCTGCAGTGTGCTCCCTGTGTGTGTCCAATGGGGTGGTCATTGGATCAGGCTCCTCCCTGAAATTAACACATGCAGGTATGATTACACATGGTTGTCACACCGCTTCAGTCACCCCCTGAACTGTTAAGCTAACATTTTGCTGAGCACAGGTACAAAGATTTAGATATGCTAGCCAAAAAGAGACTCAAGACCCTTCTTCCTCTTTTCTGTTTCTTCTCAGCTACACAATAACGTGTGGTTATTTAGCCTGGTCATTCAGAGAGAGACAAAGGAGAATCAGGAAACACTGCACAACATTGTATACAAACCCAAGTTTTTTTCACCCAAACAAGGAACAGTGATTTATTGGATCCTTAAACCTTCTTGAGCTAAAAGAGAAGTTAGAGCTTTTGAGCATGCACATCCCAGAAAAGCAATTCACTGGTTCACTAAGCCTGCTTGAGAAACAAGAAAATTTGAGCTGCAGTGTGCTTCCTGTGTGTGTCCAATGGGGTGGTCATTGGATCAGGCTCCTCCCTGAAATTAACACATGAAGGTCTGATTACACATCGTTGTCACACCGCTTCAGCCACCCCCTGAACTGTTAAGCTTACATTTTGCTGAGCACAGGTACAAAGATTTAGATATGCTAGCCAAAAAGAGACTCAAGACCCTTCTTCCTCTTTTCTGTTTCTTCTCAGCTACACAATAACGTGTGGTTATTTAGCCTGGTCATTCAGAGAGAGACAAAGGAGAATCAGGAAACACTGCACAACATTGTATACAAACCCAAGTTTTTTTCACCCAAACAAGGAACAGTGATTTATTGGATCCTTAAACCTTCTTGAGCTAAAAGAGAAGCTAGAGCTTTTGTGCATGCACAACCCATAAAAGCAATTCACTGGTTCAATAAGCCTGCTTGAGAAACAAGAAAACTTGAGCTGCAGTGTGCTCCCTGTGTGTGTCCAATGGGGTGGTCATTGGATCAGGCTCCTCCCTGAAATTAACACATGAAGGTCTGATTACACATCGTTGTCACACCACTTCATTCACCCTGTGAACTGTTAAGCTAACATTTTGCTGAGCACAGGTACAAAGATTTAGATCTGCTAGCCAAAAAGAGACTGAAGACCCTTCTTCCTCTTTCCTTTTTTTTCAGCTACACATTAAAGTGTGGTTATTTTGCCTGGTCATTGACAGAGAGACATAGGAGAATCAGGAAACACTGCACAACATTGTTTACAAACCCAGGTTTTTTTCACCCAAATAAAGAACAGTGATTTATTGGATCGTTAAACCTACTTGAGCTGCAAGACGAACAAGAGTTACAGTGTGCTGCAAAGTCCAATGGAGAAACCTTTGGCACAGGCTAATCCTGGGCTATTCTATATTGAAAGGAGCTATTCTTAAAGTGCCATCATATGAAGGGGTACAGCAAAAAGGACTAGAGAAGAACATTATACGCAAATTCAGCTTTCAGATTTATTCCTGTGCACCCAAACCAGCAAATAATTCTATGTTTCATCCTGCATTCTATGTTTCAAATAAGACTCACACCAGGCTAATCTATGAGCAAAGCAATGTCAGAAGTGGGATTCGAACCCACGCCTCCCAGTGGAGACTGCGACCTAAACGCAGCGCCTTAGACCTCTCGGCCATCCTGACGACACACATTAAATAGCCAAATAGAAGCCGAGTACTTATTTCTGGCCAAAAAATTAGTTTTTCTGGAGGCATGCTAAATCCTGTGGCATGCATCACAGGCTCAGACATGCCTCGTTGGCGCAGTTAGGCAGCGCGTCAGTCTCATAATCTGCCTCACACGGGGCAGCACTGTGCTACATTTTAGGACAATTCCAAACTTTGCAGTCTGGATTCACTTCCTTTCCCTAGATGTTACTGTCTACACCCCTCTCAAAACATATTGTGTCATCTACCTAGGAAAGGAATATGCTGTGTGCCTCTTCCTTAACAATGATAAACGTACACACAACTCCTGTTGCCAGATGACAGTTTCCCTGGTGGTCTAGTGGCTAGGATTCGGCGCTCTCACCGCCGCGGCCCGGGTTCGATTCCCGGTCAGGGAATTTTTTAGGATGCTATTGGTCTATATTTGCTGGACTAGCAACAACCAGGATTTATAACCCTTGTGGTATTTTTATATGTAAATGGGCTCATACCATTACTTACCTGCTATTTAGAATAACTTGGGAGTGCCTCTACAGTGATGAAGTCTCCATTTTGGATCTTGAACCCACTGAGATTCTCCAAGTAGAAGCTGTTGCATTTAAAAGAGAAATCCTTCGAGCCGGATTCGAACCAGCAACCTAAGGATGGCTGATAGAACACCTACAGTCCTCCGCTCTACCATCTGAGCTATCGAAAGACCATGGTTAATTTCACCAAAGGGGCACTTTCGCATATCCTTGGGCTTCCAAACTTGACAAAGGACATTGAAGGCAGAATATCCTTTGTAAAGGACCGAAGCGAGCCAGCCAGGAGTCGAACCTAGAATCTTCTGATCCGTAGTCAGACGCGTTATCCATTGCGCCACTGGCCCTCCGACATGCACTCAGTGTTACTGTGTCAAATAAACAGACTAACCAACAGAGGGTCCGAAATCTTTGATCAATGTTTGCAAATTAGCCCCAGCTTTTGTGCATCCACAACCCAGAAAAGAAATTCACTGGTTCACTAAGCCTGCTTGAGAAAAAAGAAAACTTGAGCTGCAGTGTGCTCCCTGTGTGTGTCCAATGGGGTGTTCATTGGATCAGGCTCCTCCCTGAAATTAACACATGCAGGTATGATTACACATGGTTGTCACACCGCTTCAGTCACCCCCTGAACTGTTAAGCTAACATTTTGCTGAGCACAGGTACAAAGATTTAGATATGCTAGCCAAAAAGAGACTCAAGACCCTTCTTCCTCTTTTCTGTTTCTTCTCAGCTACACAATAACGTGTGGTTATTTAGCCTGGTCATTCAGAGAGAGACAAAGGAGAATCAGGAAACACTGCACAACATTGTATACAAACCCAAGTTTTTTTCACCCAAACAAGGAACAGTGATTTATTGGATCCTTAAACCTTCTTGAGCTAAAAGAGAAGCTAGAGCTTTTGTGCATGCACAACCCATAAAAGCAATTCACTGGTTCAATAAGCCTGCCTGAGAAACAAGAAAACTTGAGCTGCAGTGTGCTCCCTGTGTGTGTCCAATGGGGTGGTCATTGGATCAGGCTCCTCCCTGAAATTAACACATGAAGGTCTGATTACACATCGTTGTCACACCACTTCATTCACCCTGTGAACTGTTAAGCTAACATTTTGCTGAGCACAGGTACAAAGATTTAGATCTGCTAGCCAAAAAGAGACCCAAGACCCTTCTTCCTCTTTCCTTTTTTTTCAGCTACACATTAAAGTGTGGTTATTTTGCCTGGTCATTGACAGAGAGACATAGGAGAATCAGGAAACACTGCACAACATTGTTTACAAACCCAGGTTTTTTTCACCCAAATAAAGAACAGTGATTTATTGGATCGTTAAACCTACTTGAGCTGCAAGACAAACATGAGTTACAGTGTGCTGCAAAGTCAGATTTATTCCTGTGCACCCAAACCAGCAAATAATTCTATGTTTCATCCTGCATTCTATGTTTCAAATAAGACTCACACCAGGCTAATCTATGAGCAAAGCAATGTCAGAAGTGGGATTCGAACCCACGCCTCCAGTGGAGACTGCGACCTAAACGCAGCGCCTTAGACCTCTCGGCCATCCTGACGACACACATTAAATAGCCAAATAGAAGCCGTGTACTTATTTCTGGCCGAAAAAATAGTTTTTCTGGAGGCATGCTAAATCCTGTGGCATGCATCACAGGCTCAGACATGCCTCGTTGGCGCAGTTAGGCAGCGCGTCAGTCTCATAATCTGCCTCACACGGGGCAGCACTGTGCTACATTTTAGGACAATTCCAAACTTTGCAGTCTGGATTCACTTCCTTTCCCTAGATGTTACTGTCTACACCCCTCTCAAAACATATTGTGTCATCTACCTAGGAAAGGAATATGCTGTGTGCCTCTTCCTTAACAATGATAAACGTACACACAACTCCTGTTGCCAGATGACAGTTTCCCTGGTGGTCTAGTGGCTAGGATTCGGCGCTCTCACCGCCGCGGCCCGGGTTCGATTCCCGGTCAGGGAATTTTTTAGGATGCTATTGGTCTATATTTGCTGGACTAGCAACAACCAGGATTTATAACCCTTGTGGTATTTTTATATGTAAATGGGCTCAAACCATGACTTACCTGCTATTTAGAATAACTTGGGAGTGCCTCTACAGTGATGAAGTCTCCATTTTGGATCTTGAACCCACTGAGATTCTCCAAGTAGAAGCTGTTGCATTTAAAAGAGAAATCCTTCGAGCCGGATTCGAACCAGCGACCTAAGGATGGCTGATAGAACACCTACAGTCCTCCGCTCTACCATCTGAGCTATCGAAGGACCATGGTTAATTTCACCAAAGGGGCACTTTCGCATATCCTTGGGCTTCCAAACTTGACAAAGGACATTGAAGGCAGAATATCCTTTGTAAAGGACCGAAGCGAGCCAGCCAGGAGTCGAACCTAGAATCTTCTGATCCGTAGTCAGACGCGTTATCCATTGCTGGCCCTCCGACATGCACTCAGTGTTACTGTGTCAAATAAACAGACTAACCAACAGAGGGTCCGAAATCTTTGATCAATGTTTGCAAATTAGCCCCAGCTTTTGTGCATCCACAACCCAGAAAAGAAATTCACTGGTTCACTAAGCCTGCTTGAGAAAAAAGAAAACTTGAGCTGCAGTGTGCTCCCTGTGTGTGTCCAATGGGGTGGTCATTGGATCAGGCTCCTCCCTGAAATTAACACATGCAGGTATGATTACACATGGTTGTCACACCGCTTCAGTCACCCCCTGAACTGTTAAGCTAACATTTTGCTGAGCACAGGTACAAAGATTTAGATATGCTAGCCAAAAAGAGACTCAAGACCCTTCTTCCTCTTTTCTGTTTCTTCTCAGCTACACAATAACGTGTGGTTATTTAGCCTGGTCATTCAGAGAGAGACAAAGGAGAATCAGGAAACACTGCACAACATTGTATACAAACCCAAGTTTTTTTCACCCAAACAAGGAACAGTGATTTATTGGATCCTTAAACCTTCTTGAGCTAAAAGAGAAGTTAGAGCTTTTGAGCATGCACATCCCAGAAAAGCAATTCACTGGTTCACTAAGCCTGCTTGAGAAACAAGAAAATTTGAGCTGCAGTGTGCTTCCTGTGTGTGTCCAATGGGGTGGTCATTGGATCAGGCTCCTCCCTGAAATTAACACATGAAGGTCTGATTACACATCGTTGTCACACCGCTTCAGCCACCCCCTGAACTGTTAAGCTTACATTTTGCTGAGCACAGGTACAAAGATTTAGATATGCTAGCCAAAAAGAGACTCAAGACCCTTCTTCCTCTTTTCTGTTTCTTCTCAGCTACACAATAACGTGTGGTTATTTAGCCTGGTCATTCAGAGAGAGACAAAGGAGAATCAGGAAACACTGCACAACATTGTATACAAACCCAAGTTTTTTTCACCCAAACAAGGAACAGTGATTTATTGGATCCTTAAACCTTCTTGAGCTAAAAGAGAAGCTAGAGCTTTTGTGCATGCACAACCCATAAAAGCAATTCACTGGTTCAATAAGCCTGCTTGAGAAACAAGAAAACTTGAGCTGCAGTGTGCTCCCTGTGTGTGTCCAATGGGGTGGTCATTGGATCAGGCTCCTCCCTGAAATTAACACATGAAGGTCTGATTACACATCGTTGTCACACCACTTCATTCACCCTGTGAACTGTTAAGCTAACATTTTGCTGAGCACAGGTACAAAGATTTAGATCTGCTAGCCAAAAAGAGACTGAAGACCCTTCTTCCTCTTTCCTTTTTTTTCAGCTACACATTAAAGTGTGGTTATTTTGCCTGGTCATTGACAGAGAGACATAGGAGAATCAGGAAACACTGCACTACATTGTTTACAAACCCAGGTTTTTTTCACCCAAATAAAGAACAGTGATTTATTGGATCGTTAAACCTACTTGAGCTGCAAGACGAACAAGAGTTACAGTGTGCTGCAAAGTCCAATGGAGAAACCTTTGGCACAGGCTAATCCTGGGCTATTCTATATTGAAAGGAGCTATTCTTAAAGTGCCATCATATGAAGGGGTACAGCAAAAAGGACTAGAGAAGAACATTATACGCAAATTCAGCTTTCAGATTTATTCCTGTGCACCCAAACCAGCAAATAATTCTATGTTTCATCCTGCATTCTATGTTTCAAATAAGACTCACACCAGGCTAATCTATGAGCAAAGCAATGTCAGAAGTGGGATTCGAACCCACGCCTCCCAGTGGAGACTGCGACCTAAACGCAGCGCCTTAGACCTCTCGGCCATCCTGACGACACACATTAAATAGCCAAATAGAAGCCGAGTACTTATTTCTGGCCAAAAAATTAGTTTTTCTGGAGGCATGCTAAATCCTGTGGCATGCATCACAGGCTCAGACATGCCTCGTTGGCGCAGTTAGGCAGCGCGTCAGTCTCATAATCTGCCTCACACGGGGCAGCACTGTGCTACATTTTAGGACAATTCCAAACTTTGCAGTCTGGATTCACTTCCTTTCCCTAGATGTTACTGTCTACACCCCTCTCAAAACATATTGTGTCATCTACCTAGGAAAGGAATATGCTGTGTGCCTCTTCCTTAACAATGATAAACGTACACACAACTCCTGTTGCCAGATGACAGTTTCCCTGGTGGTCTAGTGGCTAGGATTCGGCGCTCTCACCGCTGCGGCCCGGGTTCGATTCCCGGTCAGGGAATTTTTTAGGATGCTATTGGTCTATATTTGCTGGACTAGCAACAACCAGGATTTATAACCCTTGTGGTATTTTTATATGTAAATGGGCTCAAACCATGACTTACCTGCTATTTAGAATAACTTGGGAGTGCCTCTACAGTGATGAAGTCTCCATTTTGGATCTTGAACCCACTGAGATTCTCCAAGTAGAAGCTGTTGCATTTAAAAGAGAAATCCTTCGAGCCGGATTCGAACCAGCAACCTAAGGATGGCTGATAGAACACCTACAGTCCTCCGCTCTACCATCTGAGCTATCGAAAGACCATGGTTAATTTCACCAAAGGGGCACTTTCGCATATCCTTGGGCTTCCAAACTTGACAAAGGACATTGAAGGCAGAATATCCTTTGTAAAGGACCGAAGCGAGCCAGCCAGGAGTCGAACCTAGAATCTTCTGATCCGTAGTCAGACGCGTTATCCATTGCGCCACTGGCCCTCCGACATGCACTCAGTGTTACTGTGTCAAATAAACAGACTAACCAACAGAGGGTCCGAAATCTTTGATCAATGTTTGCAAATTAGCCCCAGCTTTTGTGCATCCACAACCCAGAAAAGAAATTCACTGGTTCACTAAGCCTGCTTGAGAAAAAAGAAAACTTGAGCTGCAGTGTGCTCCCTGTGTGTGTCCAATGGGGTGGTCATTGGATCAGGCTCCTCCCTGAAATTAACACATGCAGGTATGATTACACATGGTTGTCACACCGCTTCAGTCACCCCCTGAACTGTTAAGCTAACATTTTGCTGAGCACAGGTACAAAGATTTAGATATGCTAGCCAAAAAGAGACTCAAGACCCTTCTTCCTCTTTTCTGTTTCTTCTCAGCTACACAATAACGTGTGGTTATTTAGCCTGGTCATTCAGAGAGAGACAAAGGAGAATCAGGAAACACTGCACAACATTGTATACAAACCCAAGTTTTTTTCACCCAAACAAGGAACAGTGATTTATTGGATCCTTAAACCTTCTTGAGCTAAAAGAGAAGCTAGAGCTTTTGTGCATGCACAACCCATAAAAGCAATTCACTGGTTCAATAAGCCTGCCTGAGAAACAAGAAAACTTGAGCTGCAGTGTGCTCCCTGTGTGTGTCCAATGGGGTGGTCATTGGATCAGGCTCCTCCCTGAAATTAACACATGAAGGTCTGATTACACATCGTTGTCACACCACTTCATTCACCCTGTGAACTGTTAAGCTAACATTTTGCTGAGCACAGGTACAAAGATTTAGATCTGCTAGCCAAAAAGAGACCCAAGACCCTTCTTCCTCTTTCCTTTTTTTTCAGCTACACATTAAAGTGTGGTTATTTTGCCTGGTCATTGACAGAGAGACATAGGAGAATCAGGAAACACTGCACAACATTGTTTACAAACCCAGGTTTTTTTCACCCAAATAAAGAACAGTGATTTATTGGATCGTTAAACCTACTTGAGCTGCAAGACGAACATGAGTTACAGTGTGCTGCAAAGTCCAATGGAGAAACCTTTGGCACAGGCTAATCCTGGGCTATTCTATATTGAAAGGAGCTATTCTTAAAGTGCCATCATATGAAGGGGTACAGCAAAAAGGACTAGAGAAGAACATTATACGCAAATTCAGCTTTCAGATTTATTCCTGTGCACCCAAACCAGCAAATAATTCTATGTTTTATCCTGCATTCTATGTTTCAAATAAGACTCACACCAGGCTAATCTATGAGCAAAGCAATGTCAGAAGTGGGATTCGAACCCACGCCTCCAGTGGAGACTGCGACCTGAACGCAGCGCCTTAGACAGCTCGGCCATCCTGACGACACACATTAAAAAGCCAAATAGAAGCCGGGTAATTATTTCTGGCCAAAAAAATAGTTTTTCTGAGGCATGCTAAATCCGGTGGCATGCATCACAGGCTCAGACATGCCTCGTTGGCGCAGTTAGGCAGCGCGTCAGTCTCATAATCTGAAGGTCGTGAGTTCGAGCCTCACACGGGGCAGCACTGTGCTACTTTTTAGGACAATTTCAAACTTTGCAGTCTGGATTCACTTCCTTTCCCTAGATGTTACTGTCTACACCCCTCTCAAAACATATTGTGTCATCTACCTAGGAAAGGAATATGCTGTGTGCCTCTTCCTTAACAATGATAAACGTACACACAACTCCTGTTGCTAGATGACAGTTTCCCTGGTGGTCTAGTGGCTAGGATTCGGTGCTCTCACCGCCGCGGCCCGGGTTCGATTCCCGGTCAGGGAATTTTTTAGGATGCTATTGGTCTATATTTGCAGGACTAGCAACAACCAGGATTTATAACCCTTGTGGTATTTTTATATGTAAATGGGCTCAAACCATGACTTACCTGCTATTTAGAATAACTTGGGAGTGCCTCTACAGTGATGAAGTCTCCATTTTGGATCTTGAACCCACTGAGATTCTCCAAGTAGAAGCTGTTGCATTTAAAAGAGAAATCCTTCGAGCCGGATTCGAACCAGCGACCTAAGGATGGCTGATAGAACACCTACAGTCCTCCGCTCTACCATCTGAGCTATCGAAGGACCATGGTTAGTTTCACCAAAGGGGCACTTTCGCATATCCTTGGGCTTCCAAACTTGACAAAGGACATTGAAGGCAGAATATCCTTTGTAAAGGACCGAAGCGAGCCAGCCAGGAGTCGAACCTAGAATCTTCTGATCCGTAGTCAGACGCGTTATCCATTGCGCCACTGGCCCTCCGACATGCACTCAGTGTTACTGTGTCAAATAAACAGACTAACCAACAGAGGGTCCGAAATCTTTGATCAATGTTTGCAAATTAGCCCCAGCTTTTGTGCATCCACAACCCAGAAAAGAAATTCACTGGTTCACTAAGCCTGCTTGAGAAAAAAGAAAACTTGAGCTGCAGTGTGCTCCCTGTGTGTGTCCAATGGGGTGGTCATTGGATCAGGCTCCTCCCTGAAATTAACACATGCAGGTATGATTACACATGGTTGTCACACCGCTTCAGTCACCCCCTGAACTGTTAAGCTAACATTTTGCTGAGCACAGGTACAAAGATTTAGATATGCTAGCCAAAAAGAGACTCAAGACCCTTCTTCCTCTTTTCTGTTTCTTCTCAGCTACACAATAACGTGTGGTTATTTAGCCTGGTCATTCAGAGAGAGACAAAGGAGAATCAGGAAACACTGCACAACATTGTATACAAACCCAAGTTTTTTTCACCCAAACAAGGAACGGTGATTTATTGGATCCTTAAACCTTCTTGAGCTAAAAGAGAAGTTAGAGCTTTTGAGCATGCACATCCCAGAAAAGCAATTCACTGGTTCACTAAGCCTGCTTGAGAAACAAGAAAATTTGAGCTGCAGTGTGCTTCCTGTGTGTGTCCAATGGGGTGGTCATTGGATCAGGCTCCTCCCTGAAATTAACACATGAAGGTCTGATTACACATCGTTGTCACACCGCTTCAGCCACCCCCTGAACTGTTAAGCTTACATTTTGCTGAGCACAGGTACAAAGATTTAGATATGCTAGCCAAAAAGAGACTCAAGACCCTTCTTCCTCTTTCCTTTTTTTTCAGCTACACATTAAAGTGTGGTTATTTTGCCTGGTCATTGACAGAGAGACATACGAGAATCAGGAAACATTGCACAACATTGTTTACAAACCCAGGTTTTTTTCACCCAAATAAAGAACAGTGATTTATTGGATCGTTAAACCTACTTGAGCTGCAAGACAAACATGAGTTACAGTGTGCTGCAAAGTCCAATGGAGAAACCTTTGGCACAGGCTAATCCTGGGCTATTCTATATTGAAAGGAGCTATTCTTAAAGTGCCATCATATGAAGGGGTACAGCAAAAAGGACTAGAGAAGAACATTATACGCAAATTCAGCTTTCAGATTTATTCCTGTGCACCCAAACCAGCAAATAATTCTATGTTTCATCCTGCATTCTATGTTTCAAATAAGACTCACACCAGGCTAATCTATGAGCAAAGCAATGTCAGAAGTTGGATTCGAACCCACGCCTCCAGTGGAGACTGCGACCTGAGCGCCAGCTGCCGAAGGATCGTCCGGGCAAATGTTGAAGAATGTTGAACGTACAGCCAATCGCGTTGGGTCGCTTCAACATTCGCAACCAATCACGTTTGAGCGCTTCAACATTTGCATCCAATCACAGAGCGGCAGCTTCAACATTTTCAACATTTCACCAATCAGAGTACCAGAATGTTGAGGACACGCTTACGCTGGTCGCCAGTGGGTGGCGTAAGCGGTTGAGATTGCCGAAGTCATCCGAAGGTTCACGAGTTTTGACGAAAGCTATGAAAGAGGTCAGGTGAGTGTCAGAGGTCAAGAAGGTACAGTAGACCGTTTAAGACCTTCAAAGAACATCACTGCCACGGACCTCACCGGTTTATACAAACAAAAGGAACATTTGTGACAGCAGTATTAACGGTAAGAAATATATTATAACAATTTGTGCAAGACCAGTGTATTTTTTAATCATTTTTAATTACTGTGCGTTTTGCAAAACAGTTTAGGACTGAAAAATGTCGACAAAAAGGTCACACAAAGCCATGTCTGATGCTGAATGGGTTTCTCGTCTGAGAAAGTTTGCCAACACTGGAGTTTGGCCATCAGATGAAGGCAACAGACCAGCACCCAGGCAGAAGAAGTGGCACGAGATTTTTCAAAGGGTAAGAGTTTGTTTATTTCATTTTTGCACGATGGCACATTGTTTATTTACTTGGCATGGTTGACTATTAAAAGTTGTGTACTGTATGTACAGGGTTCAGGGAAATGATAACCCATATGAAAAAATTGACTTTATATTTTTCTCACTTTTCAAAAAATTACTCTTTGAGTTTACCAAACCAAGGTTTAGCGGGTCTCACTTAGCTGCAGCAAAGCCAAATGTAACTGTGCCTAGAAGACCTCAGGTTAATGACCCATCAAGTGCAGCAGTGTCCAGTGCCCCTTTACTAAGCACCGATGTCTCTGTAAGTATTGGCATTATCCACAATGCATTCTATTAAAACACTTTACACTCACCATCACTTTGTAGAGAACATATTTTACTCTAGGAGGCCACCTTGTAATGAAATAAGATCAGTACTACATAATGCTTCCATTAAATAAATTTCATATACTTTACACGCTGAATTGATAAAAAAACAACACATTTTCCTCACTTTATTAACAGTTTATTAACTTTATTTTCCTCAACAATTTCAACAGTGATTTTGAAATCTCTCAATATTACTCATTTTATTTTTATTATCATACAATTGCTACTTTGTAATATTCTAAAGCATCTTTGGTCACACACCTCCGACCAATGGTGTTCTGTTCCTTCTAATGATTATAGGACAGTTGTGCTTAATGTGGTATTATTCACTGCATGATTTTATAGACACAAGTCCCTGGAGTTCCAGCATCTGTCCGAAAAATCACTGAGGGTGTGACCAGTCCTGCACAGTAATGTAGTATTGTCTCGGTAAGTTATCTTATATTTTATCATTTAAAATATTTCAATATTTAAAAAAATATAAATGTTTGTAAAACTACAAAAATATATATTCGCGGATGTCGATGTTTGATATGTTACTCTGGGCTATTACACAATTGACTTGCTGAACAAAACGTTTTATTTCTTCTCCTTAATAGGCTGCTCCATCTGGGGATTCACTGCAAGCTCCTTCTTCAGTTTTGCTTCCTCGGTTGTGGTCTGAGACCTTACCAACAGAGGATCACAGGTGGATTGCAAGCAGGCTTTTTAGAATTGGCTCCAAAGGAAAGCCAGAGCTCCGTGACAACCTTCAGCTCTGGTATTACCCTCCACAGCCAGCACTTACCTACAATCAGGCTCCAGCTCCAGACAGATTTTTTTCACATGCTCTTTTGCTATGGATGCCATATAAGCTGTGGGGGGTCAAGGTGCTCTGTCCCAATGTGGCCTGTGGACAGCATCAGCTTACAGGAGGTGGTCTGCACAAGTGGTTAGTGGTGGATTTGTGTTTACGTTTGCTGTTGTCTGTTATATGCCAGCATGTTATTCTATTTGAGTTCTACATTGTATGGTGTTTTATTGCATTTAATGCACTCTACCAATTATGTCTATTGTAGATCACCAAAAAGCAATGACCACCCCATTGGACACACACAGGGAGCACACTGCAGCTCAAGTTTTCTTTTTTCTCAAGCAGGCTTAGTGAACCAGTGAATTGCTTTTATGGGTTGTGCTGAACAAAACGTTTTATTTCTTCAAAATAAAGGGATTCACTGCAAGCTCCTGCTTCAGTTTTTCTCTAAAAGCTCTAGCTTCTCTTTTAGCTCAAGAAGGTTTAAGGATCCAATAAATCACTGTTCCTTGTTTGGGTGAAAAAAACTTGGGTTTGTAAACAATGTTGTGCAGTGTTTCCTGATTCTCCTTTGTCTCTCTCTGAATGACCAGGCTAAATAACCACATGTTATTGTGTAGCTGAGAAGAAACAGAAAAGAGGAAGAAGGGTCTTGAGTCTCTTTTTGGCTAGCATATCTAAATCTTTGTACCTGTGCTGAGTTTTCACCGGGGAGTTTTCACCGGGGAGGAAGACCCAGCCTCTTCTGTGTTGTGTCCCGTACGCGCCCTGCAACTCTACGTGGACCGCACGCAGAGCTTTAGGAGCTCTGAGCAGCTGTTGCTGTTGCTAGCAGTGAGAGCCCTTTCCACTAGAAGTTTGGCTTCCTCGTGGGCACTGGCGCGTGGCGTCTCTCTGGCAGATATTTGTAAAGCTGCGGGCTAGGCTACACCCACCACCTTCGGAAGGTTCTACAACCTCCAGGTGGAGTCGGTCTCTACTCGGGTTCTGAGGAGTAGTCCTTAGGACTTGTGGGTGTATGCCTGCGAAAGCAGCGCCTCCCCTACTTAGGTGAGCGAGAGCGCACTTCTTAGCCTCCCTACTCCCCCCGCTTCAGGGCTGAGTATACCTACCCTTCACTAGCACACCCCACAGTAGCCGGCCGAACAGAGCGGCCTTGGCTTCTGCACCAGTTGGTAAAGTTCCCGACATATGGTGGCCCCACACACTGTAGTATGTCACTTAAGGTCCTCACAAGCAGTGTACCGGGTGATCTCCCCAGGTGAGCGTCCACCTACAGCTGTGCCCCCCGTGATGTGGGCTTGCGCACTATTTTACCATGATTTCTTCCCAGAAGGCGAGAATCATGAGGTAATCTCCACATAGTTACCCCCCAAGTGTGGGATGTTGTCTCCGTACGCAGACCCTCGATTAGAGGGATAGCGTTCCCCAGTTATCCGACGATGATGGACGGCTCCGAGGTAAGGTAGGAGTAAGGCCACGGTCCGGGGCATCGTAGGCGAGATTCTCTCAACTTCTAGCGAAGCTCTGATGACGCCTTGCCAAGACTCACTGGAGGGTCGTGACTGGTGGAGAGTGAGTAAGTCGCTCCGTTGCATGTCAGGACGTGGCCTGGCAACGTGGCAGGATTGAATTGGTCCCCCTTTCAGTCACAACGTAGAGAGACCGACTGAAAGGGAACGTCTCCGGTTACGTATGGTAACCTACGTTCCCTGAAGGAGGGAACGAGACGTTGTGACTTCCCGTGCCACGTTACCCAGCCACCGCTGCAGTGACAGGGAGAGGCTTCCCAGGTTCCTCAGCACAAACGGTGATGACTGATCTCTTCCGTCCCCTTATATACCCATCATCACGGGCGGGGACATGAATTGATTCATTCGCCAATTAATTGGCCTTTTTTATTAGGCTCGGAGACAATGGGTTCTCAAGATCAAACCCCCTTTCAGTCACAACGTCTCGTTCCCTCCTTCAGGGAACCTAGGTTACCATACGTAACCGGAGACATTCTTTTGCTATTCCTGTCCCTACCCCTATTCCTATCCCTATCCGAATCCGAATCCCAAACCCTTAACCCTAACCGAAACCTTAACCCTAACCCTAATCCGAACCCATTTCCCTAACACTTAAACCAAACCCTTTCCCTGATCCGAACCATTAACCTAATTAATAACATTTATTCCAACCGTTGACCAAACATTGATCCTTAACTTTTAACCCTTAACCCTTACCTACCGTATCTTAAACTCTTAACCCTTACCATAAACCTAACCCTATCTATAGCCCTAACCCTAACGCTAACGCTTGACCTTGACCCTGACCCTAATCATAACCCTAACCACAACCATAACCATAACCATAACCATAAGCCTATCCTACCCTACCCTACCAAGCCTAACCCTAACCCTTCCCTAATCCACCTTCCCTTAACTCATACCATTACCCTAACCCCAACCCTAAAAATAACCTATCACTAACCCTACCAATAAACCTATTCCTATCCCTATCGCTATATCTATCGATACCCCTAACGCTTTACCCTTACACTAAACCTAACCCTTACCCTAGCGCATAACTCTAAGACTAAACCCAGCCCTAACCCTAATCCTAACCCTGACCTTAAACCATTAACCCTAATACTAACTCTAAACCTAACCCTAACCCTACCATAAATTTAACCATAACCATAACCCTTACTCCTACCCTAACCCCTAAACCCTAAACCCTTAACACTAAACCCTAAAATCTAAGCCCTAAACCCTAAACCCAAACCTAAACCTAACCCTTAGCCTAAACCTCACCCTAACCCTAACCCTTACCCTTACTCTAACCCTAATCTAACCTATCCTAACCTACCCTAACCCCTAACTCTTACCCTTACCCGAACCCTAACCCACTCCTAACCCATCCTAAACCTATCCCTTTCTATTAGCCTATCCTAACCCTATCTCTAACCCCAACTAACTTTAACCTACCATAACCCTAACTAAAACATTCCCATCAAAATTCTAAACCTTAATCTGGAACCTTTAAAGTCAAATTAACACCCTTACAACTAAAATTAGACCCCTAAATTAAATTCATAACTAAAATCTTGAGTCCCCATAACAAACCTCGACCCTAACCAAACAACCCTATGAATATTCTAGACCTTAATTTAGACTTCTAGACCCTCTCCCTGTCCCTCTCCCTCCCTCTCTCTTTCCCTCTACCTAACGCTTAACCCTTACACTAACCCTAACCCTTAACCTAAAACTGACCCTAATACTATTCCTAATCCTAATACTAATCCTAATCCCTGACCCTAACCATAACCCTAAACCTAAACCTAAACCTAAACCTAACCCCAACCCCAACCCTAACCCTAACCCTAGCCCCAGCCCCAGCCCCAGCCCTAGCCCTAACACTTACCATAAATCTTTCCCTAACACCACCCTAAACCTAACCCTTACTCTTATCCCTAACCCTAATTTTTTCCCTAAACAATAACCCTGATCCCTAACCCTTTACCTAATCCCTAATAACTAATCTTATCCCAAACCCTTACCCATAACCCTGATTTAAGAACCCTCCAACTATAACTCTAACCATAACCCTAAACCTTGACCCTATCCATAAACCTACTCTTACCCTATCCCTATCCCCATCCATATCCCTTTCCCAAACCTGTACTCTAACCGTTACCTTAAACTCAACCCTAAACATAACCTTACACAACCCTAAACCTAACCCTAATCCTTTCCCTAACCCTAACTCTTTGCCTAAACATTAACCATCCCTAACCCTATCCCTTAACCTAATCTCTTTCCCTAACCCTATCTCTATCCTATTCCAAACCATAAACCCTAATTATTACACTTACCCTTACCCTACCTCTACCCCTAATCCTACCCTAATCCTTAATCCCTAATTTTATCCTAAACCTCAACCCTATACCTAACGCATAATTTCAACCCTAACCCTTACCGTTGACCCCAACCCTAACAAACTCATAACCCTAACCCTATCACTTACGCTTAACTCTTACCCTATCCTTACCTTAACCCTAACCCTAAACCCTTGACCCTAAACCCTAGACCCTAAACCCTAAACCTTTAACCCTAATCCCTATCTCTATCGCAAACTCTTAAACTCCTAGACCCTAACCAAATACTAACCCTATCCCTAACTCTACCTCGATCCCTTATCCCAACCGCAAACCGTGAACCTATCCTTGACCCTAACCCTAACCCTTACCATTACCCAACCCTAACATTAACCCTAATCCTAACCCTAATCCTAATCCTAACCCTGGCCTTAAATCATTAACCCCTAACCCTAGCTTTAACTCTAACTCTTAACCCTAACCCTACCATAACCATAATCATAACCATAACCAGAACCCTTACCCTAACCCTAACCCTGTCCTAATCCACCCTAACCCTATATCTTTCTATTACCCTAACCTAACCCTATCTCTAACCCCAACTAACTTTAACCTACCTTTACCCTAACTAAAACATTCCCTTCTAAATTCTAAACCTTAATCTGGAACCTCTAAAGCCAAATTCACACCCTTATAACTAAAATTAGACCACTAAAATAAATTCATAACTAAAATTTGGATTCCCCATAACAAACCTTGACCCTTACCAAACAACCCTATGAATATTCTAGACCTTAATTTAGACTTCTAGACCCTCTCCCTCACCCTTTCCCTAACGTTTAACCCTTATACTAACCCTAACCCTAACCCTTAACCTAAGACTGACCCTAATACTAATCCTAATCCTTATACTAATCCTAATCCCTGACCCTAACCATAACCCTAACCCTAACCCTAACCCTAGCCCTAGCCCTAGCCCTAGCATTTACCATAAGCCTTACCCTAACACCAACCTAAACCTAACACTTATCCTTATCCCTAACCCTAACTTTTTCCCTAATCTCTAACCCTGACCCAAATCCCTATCCCAAACCCTAAACTGTAACTCTTACCCTTACCCTACCCCTACCCCTAATCCGTAATCCCTAATCCCTAATCTTATCCCAAACCCTTACCCATAACCCTGATTCTAACTCCAACTCTAAACCTAACCCTAATCCTAACCCTGACCTTAAATCATTTACCCTAACCCTAACTTTAACTCTAACCCTAACTCTAACCCTAACCATAACCATAACCATAACCATAACCATAACCCTTACCCCAACCCTAACCCTAACCCCTAACTGCTAAACCCTATACCCTATACCCTAACCCCTTACACCTAACTCTTACCCTAACCCTAACCCAGTCCTAATCCACCCTAACCCTATCTCTTTCTATTACCCTAACCTAACCCCAACTAACTTTAACCTACCCTAACCCTAACTTAAACATTCCCATCTAAATTCTAAACCTTAATCTGGAACCTCAAAGACAAATTAACACCCTTATAATTAAAATTAGACCACTAAATTAAATTCATAACTAAAATTTGGAGTCCCCATAAAAAACCTTGGCCCTAACCAAACAACCCTATGAATATTCTAGACCTTAATTTAGACTTCTAGACCCTCACCCTTTCCCTAACGCTTAACCCTTACACTAAGCCTAACCCTAACCCTTAACCTAAAACTGACCCTAATACTATTCCTAATCCTAATACTAATCCTAATCCCTGACCCTAACCCTAACCCTAACCCTAACCCTAACCCTAACCTTAACCCAAGCCCTAGCACATACCATAAGCCTTACCCTAACACCACCCTAAACCTAACACTTACCCATATCCCTTACCCTAACTTTTTCCCTAAACAATAACCCTGATCCCTACCCCTTTACCTAATCTCTAACCCTTACCCAATCCCTATCCCAAACCCTAAACCGTAACTCTTACCCTTACCCTACCCCTACCCCTACCCCTTACCCTACCCTAATCCCTAATCCCTAATCCCTAATCTTATCCCAAACCCTTACCCATAACCCTGATTCTTACTCCAACTCTAAACCTAACACTAACACTACCCCTAACCCTGACCCAGACCCCGACCCTATCTCTACCATAATCCCTAACCTCTAACCCTAACCCTAAACCATGACCCTATCCGTAAACCTACTCTAACCCTATCCCTATCCCCATCCATATCCCTTTCCCAAACCTGTACTCTAACCTTTACCTTAAACTCAACCCTAAACATAACCTAACACAATCCTAAGCCTAACCCTAAACCTTTCCCTAGCCCTAACTCTTTGTCTAAACATTAACCATCCCTAACCCTATCCCTTAACCTAATCTCTTTCCCTATCCATATCCTATCCCAAACCCTAAACCCTAATTTAAGGATTATCCTTAATCTCTAACTTTATCCTAAACCCTTAACCCTAAACCTAACCCTAACCCTAAAGCTTGATCCTTACCGTATACCTAACTATAACCCTATCCCCATCCCCATCCCCCATCCCTATCACTATCACTATCCCTATCCCTATCTCTATCTCTATCCATATCCCTATCCCTATCCTTAAACCTTAACTCTAACTGTAAACCTAACCTTAACAATAACCCTACCCGTACCCTTATCCCTAACCATAAACCTGACCCTGTACCTAACCCTACCCGTAACCCTAACCCTAATCCCTAATCCCTAATCCTATCCCAAACCCTTACCCATAACCCTGATTCTAACTCCAACTCTAAACATAACCCTAACACTAACACTAACACTACCCCTCACCCTGACCCAGACTAACCTGTAACACCTAACCCGTAACCCTATGTAACCCTAACCCCTAAACCCTAACCTTTTCCCTAACTCTAATCCTAACCCCTAACACTAGCACTGCCCTAACCATAACACTAACCTTTAACACTAACCTTTATCTCAAACCATTAACATTAACCCTAACGTTACTCTAACTCCAACCCTACACTATTCCCTAACACTACGCTAATCCCTAATCTTTCCATGAATATTTTTCCTAATCCCTAACCCTTAACCTAATCTCTAACCCTATCCCAAACCCTAAGCCCTAACTATTACCCTTACCTTACCCCTAACCCTAAACCTAACTCTACCCTTATCCCTAACCCAAACCCTAACCCTATCCCTATCCCAAACCCTAACTCTTAACTCACACTAACACTAACCCTTTACCTCAAGCTTAATCTTAACCCTAACCCTAACCAAAACCCTTAACCTAAAACTAACACTTACCCTAACCCTGAGCCTAAGCGATAGCCTAAGCCTAATCCTAATCCTAAACCTAAACCTAAGCCTAAGCCTTAGCCTTAGCCTAAGCCTTAGCCTAAGCCTAACCCTAACCCTTACCGTAAACCTACTCAAACCCTAAAACGAAATCTTAACCTTAACCCTAACCGTAAGTCTAACCCTACCCATAACACTAAACCAAATTCTAATCCTAACCGTAACCCGTAATGTAACCCTAACTGTAACCCTAAACCTTAACCCTAACCATAAATATGAACCTAACCCTAACTCTGACCGTAACCCTAACCCTATCTAGTCCCTAACCTCTAACCCCTAACACTAGCACTTCCCTAACCATAACACTAACCTTTAACACTAACCTTTAACCCAAACCTTTAACCTTAACCCTAACGTTACCCTAACTCCAACCCTAACCTAACACCTTACACTTACCCTAACCTTACCCTAACCTTACCCTAATCTTTACTCTTTCCGCAAATATTAATCCTAATCCCAGCCCTTAACCTAATCTCTAACCCTAACTCTAACCCTATCCCAAACCCTAACTCTTACCTCACACTAACCCAAACCCTAACTCTGACCTTAACTCTAACCCTAACTAGTCCTTAATCCCTAACCTCTAACCCCTTACCCCTAACCCGTAAACCTATCTAACCCTAACCCCTAAACCCTAACCTTTTCCCTAACTCTAACCCTAACCCCTAACACTAGCACTGCCCTAACCATAACACTAAACTTTAAAACCAACCATTAACCCAAACCCTTGACCCTAACACTAACTTGTCCCTAACCCTATCCCAAACCCTTAAACCTAACCATTACCCTAACCCTAAACCTAACCTAAAGTTACCTAACCTAACCCTCGCACTAACATTAACACTAACACAAACACTAACACTAACACTTATCCTAACCCTTACCCTTACCCTAACCCTAACCCTAACCCAACCCAACCCTAACCCTAAACTTAACCTTAACCTTAACCTTAACCTTAACCCTAACCCTAACTGTCATGATTCTGCCTCTCTTGGTCATGTTTTTCCTGTTTTTGGCAGAGTCATGGCAGACCTGTGTTTTGTGTGAGTGTCACATGGTATTGTTTTCTTACATGCCATGTGCTCTCTTGTCTCGTCTCTTGACCCCGCCCCCTTGGTATCCCGTCTAGCTTCCCATCATTGTTTCATTCCCCACACCTGCCTTATGTCGTTATCCCTTGTTATGTTTCCCTATATAAAGCCCTTGTGTTTTCTGTCCTGTGTCGTGGCATTACATGTGTTACTGGTGTTCTGGTTCGTGTTAAGGTCTTGTATTGTGTTTCAAGTTTCATGTTCCTGTTTGAATTGTCCCTGTTTTGCCTTGTTTTAGTTTTTTTAGTACTCCTTGTTTTGTGCCCCATCGTGGGAAGTTTTTTGTTTGCCCTTGTTATTGTGTATAGTGTACTGTTTTCCCCATCGTGGGTTTTTGTTTTGTGTTTTGTGAATTAAAGTCTGGTTGTTTCACTCTATCTCGCCTGCATTTGGGTTCTCTCTCCTTCACCTCCATCCATCCCATTCCTGACAGAATGCCACGACCACACCTGAACCCAGCAGGCGAGAACACATGGCTGAGGAATGCGGAGTCCCGCTTGTTGCTTGGGTTTCGCCAGGGAGACCGAGGGATCCGAGCCTTCGCCCAGGCCTTCCAGGCGGTGGCGGCGGAGACCGAGTTTGGGGAGAGGGAGAAGGCGGTGATATTTAACAGCTGACTCTCCAAGCCCCTCAAGCCCAGGGAGATGTCAATGCTGAGTCCCCTCCCTTTCTCAGACGTGGTTAGGTACGTGATCAACCGGGATGATCCGTGGTCAGCAGCTACAACCTGGGGTTCCAGCCCGCTGGCCGCGGTCCCGGAGGATTGCCTCATGGCCACGGCCACATTGGGGGACTCAGCTCCAGTGCCGCCAGCTCCCTACTCCCCGTTCCAAGTCCAGTCGGTCCCCCTGTCACCGTCCAAGGAAGAAGAGCCAGGAGGAAGTCCTGGGACTCCCCATCAGAATCCTGGGGTCCAGAGATGGTCCCGCTCCCTCCTCCAACTTCTACTCTCACCCGCCCCTCGAAGAAGAAGAAGCGGCGGGTCCAGGTCGCAGCGCCGGTCCCGGATGCAGGTCCTGTCCCGGGGTCGGATCCAAGTCCTGTCCCAACGTCGGTTCCAAGTCCTGTCCCGACGTCGAATCCAAGTCCTGTCACGGATCCAAGTCCTGTCACGGATCCAAGTCCTGTCACGTATCCAAGTCCTGTCACGTATCCAAGTCCTGTCACGGATCCGAGTCCTGTCACGGATCCGAGTCCTGTCACGGATCCGAGTCCTGTCACGGATCCGAGTCCTGTCACGGATCCGAGTCCTGTCCCGGATCCGAGTCCTGTCCCGGATCCGAGTCCTGTCCCGGATCCGAGTCCTGTCCCGGATCCGAGTCCTGTCCCGGATCCGAGTCCTGTCCCGGATCCGAGTCCTGTCCCGGATCCGAGTCCTGTCCCGGATCCGAGTCCTGTCCAGGATCCGAGTCCTGTCCAGGATCCGAGTCCTGTCCAGGATCCAAGTCCTGTCCCGGATCCAAGTCCTGCTTCAACGCCGGTACAGCCGGCATTTCCCACGGCTTCAGCGCAGGTACAGCCGGCATTTCCCGCAGCTTCAGCGCCGGTACAGCCGGCATTTCCCCGCGGCTTCAACGCCGGTACAGCCGGCATTCCCCGCGGCTTCAGTGGCGTTACAGCCGGCACTCCACGAGGCTTCAGCGCCGGTACAGCCGGCATTCCACGCGACTTCAGCGCCGGTACAGCCTGCATTTTACACCGCTTCAGCGCCCTCGGGGGCATCAGTGCGGGCAAGAACTCGGGTGCCCAAACCCAGCCCTAAGCCCGCACGGACTCAAGCCCCAAGGACTCCCCCTCTCACACCCTTGTCTCGTCCCCCTCAGTTTGGACATTTTGTTCCCCCCCTACATCCCGTCTATGTTATTTTAATTATGTCACCCCAACCCTTTTATTGTAATGTCTGTGTTGCCTTTGATTTGTTCTGTTATGTGTGTGTAGTGTATGTCTCTGTCCTTGTCTGCTGTGTCCCCTTTTAGATGTTCCCCTTAGGGTCGACAGGTGGCGCTCCCTAAGGGTGGGTATTGTCATGATCTGGTTCTTCTTGTGAAAGATCCTGTAGTCTTGTGGACCGGATCATGACAATACCATGTCCGTGTGTTTTGTTTTGTCTGTTTGCCCCTTATTTTTTTTTTCTCGTGTTATGTGCTTCTGGTCTTGTCATGGTCTTTGTCTGTTGTGTCCCCTTTAGGGTTGCTGTGTGTTCCCTGGGAGGGGTGCTGTCATGATCTGGTCCTTCTTGTCATGTATTCTCTAGTTTGGTGGACCAGGTCGTGACAGCACCAGATCTGTGTGCTGGTTGTGTTTATGTCCTGTTCTGTTTGTCGGCTCCCTTGAGGAACGCCAGGATGTCGTTCCTTAAGGGGGGGTTCTGTCATGATTCTGCCTCTCTTGGTCATGTTTTTCCTGTTTTTGGCAGAGTCATGGCAGACCTGTGTTTTGTGTGAGTGTCACACGGTATTGTTTTCTGCCATGTGCTCTCTTGTCTCGTCTCTTGACCCCGCCCCCTTGGTATCTAGCTTCCCATCATTGTTTCATTCCCCACACCTGTCTCGTGTCGTTATCCCTTGTTATGTTTCCCTATATAAAGCCCTTGTGTCGTGGCATTACATGTATTACTGGTGTACTGGTTCGTGTTAAGGTCTTGTATTGTGTTTCAAGTTTCATGTTCCTGTTTGGATTGTCCCTGTTTTGCCTTGTTTTAGTTTTTTTAGTACTCCTTGTTTTGTGCCCCATCGAGGGAAGTTTTTTGGTAGCCCTTGTTATTGTGTTTAGTGTACTGCTTTCCCCATTGTGGGTTTTTGTTTTGTGTTTTGTGAATTAAAGTCTGGTTGTTTCACTCTATCTCGCCTGCATTTGGGTTCTCTCTCCTTCACTTATATCCATCCCATTCCTGACACTAACCCTAACCATTACCATTACCCTAACCCTAACATTAACCCTAACCGTTAATCTATCTCTTACTCTAACTCTAACACTAACTCTAACTATAACTATAACTATAACTCTAACCCTAACCCTTAACCTAACCCTTACTCTAAATCTAACACTAAATCTAACACTTACTCTAACCTTAATCGTAACCCTAACATTAATCCTAACCCCTAACACTACCCAAAATAAAACAAAAAACTAACTTTTAACCGTTACCGTAACCCTTACCCTATACCTATCCCAAACTCTTAACCCAAACACTAACCCAAACCCCAACCCACACCATATCCCTAACCCTAAACCTAACTCTAACTGTAACCGTTAACCTAACCCTTACCCTAATTGTAACCTTAACCCAAACCCTAATTGTAACCTTAACCCAAAGACTAACACTGCCCAAACAATAATACTAACCGTTAACCCTAAACGTTACCCTAACCCTATCCCTATCCCAAACTCTTATCTCTAACCCTAACCCTATACTAATCCCTAACTCTAACCCTATCCCCTTACCCCTAACCCATAACCCCACACTTACTCTAACACTACCCAAACACTACCCTAATCCCTAATCTTTACTCTTTCTATGCATATTAATCATTATCTCTAACTCTTAACCTAATCTCTAACCCTAACGCTATCCCAAACCCTAAACCGTAAAGATTACCCTTACCCTAACCCTAACTCTACCCTTATCCCTTACCCTAACCCTATACCTATCCCTAGCCAAACCCTAACCCGAACCTCACACTAATCTTGACCCTAATCCTATGCCTAACGCTTAATCTTTACCCTTAACCTAACCCTAACCAAAACCCTTAATCTAAGGCTAACCCTAAGCCTAATCCTAAACCTGAGCCTAAGCGTAAGCCTAAGCCTAACCCTTAACCTTAAACGTAGACCCAACTCTAACAATAACCATACCCATACTACTAATCCTTCCCTAAACATTAACCCTAACCGTAAGTATAAGCATTACCATAACCATAACCATAACCATGACCATGACCATGACCATAACCGTAACCGTAACCGTAACCATAACCGTAACCATCACCCAAGCTCTTACCATAAACCTAACCCTAATCCTAATCCTAACTGTGAACTAAAGCCTTAATCTAACCGTTAATCTAACCCTTACCCTAATCCTAACTATATCTAGCACTAATCCTATCCCTAACCCTAACCTTTACCCTAATATATTACCATGTCCCTTACCAGTCGTGGCCTGGTAAGGGACATGGTAATATATTATTATATTGTCGTCGTGGCCTGGTGGTTCGAGTCTTGGACTTGTGATCCGAAGGTTGCTGGTTCGAGACTCCGAACCAGCGGGAATACCACGACTGAGGTGAGTCCCTTGAGCAAGGCACCGTCCCCCCCACTGCTCCCCGGGCGCCGTGGCATGGCTGCCCACTGCTCCGGGTGTGTGTTCACAGTGTGTGTGTGTTCACTTACTGGATGGGTTAAATGCAGAGCACAAATTCCAAGTATGGAACACCATACTTGGTAATACGTCACGTCACTTCACTTCACTACAGTGTGTGCCTTGACCTTCACCCTTACCCTAACCCCAACACTATACCTTACTCTTAACCCTAACCCTGACCCTATCCCTTACGCTTAACCCTAACACTGACCCTAACCCTAACCTTAACCCTACCCTTATAGCAAACCATATCCCTATCCCAAACTATTAAGCATAACCATTACCCTGACCACAACCTTACACTACCTCAAACTCAAACCCTAACACTAAACGTAACCTTACCCTAACCCTTGACTCTAACCATTAACCTAAACCTTAAACTTAACCTTAACCTTTACCTTTACCTTTACCTTTACCTTTACCTTTACCTTTACCTTTACCTTTACCTTTACCTTTACCTTTACCTTAACCTTAACCTTTACCTTTACCTTTACCTTTACCTTTACCTTAACCTTAACCTTAACCTTAACCTTAACCTTAACCTTAACCTTAACCTTACCCTTAACCTTAACCTTAACCTTAACCTTAACCTTACCCTTAAACTTAAACTTAAACTTAAACTTAACCTTAACCTTAACCTTAACCTTAACCTTAACCTTACCCTTAAACTTAACCTTAACCTTAACCTTAACCTTAACCTTAACCTTTACCTTAACATAAACCTTAACCTTAACTTAACCTTAAATATAACCTAACCCTAAACCTTATCCTAACAATAACACTAACATTAACATCAAAATTAACACTAAACCTAACCTTAACCCTAACCATAACCCTAAACCTAAACCTGAACCTGAACCTGAACCTGAACCTGAACCTGAACCTGAACCTGAACCTTAACCTTAACCTTAACCTAAACCTAAACCTTAACCTTAACCTTAACCTTAACCTTAACTTTTACTATTTACCTTTACCTTTACCTTAACCTCAATCTTAACCTTAAGCTTAACCTTAACCTAACAATAACACTAACACTAACTCTGCCCCTAACCCTAACCCCACCTTAATCCCTGACCCTAATGCTTAACCCTCACACTAAAAATAACCCTAAACCTAACCTAACCCTAAACTTACACTAAAAATGACCCTATCCCTATCCCTTACACTTAATGAAGTGTAACTCATCGCAGCTACAGATAACTATTTTCAAGCATTTGGAAACGGCGCTACGTCAAACTCAGTATATTAGTCCAGCCAATCGTCTACAGGCCTATTTAAATGGTTGTACCACAGACGCCGTACAAAATGGCGGAGCTCTATCACCCCGTGCCGCCGTCACAGAACCCCCTGCCGGTCACGCCGGTGACGACAGTGCCTCTGCAGCCCGTTCAAATATCCAGAGCAGAGCAGTAATCGAAGCATTGAGGCGCGATGGTGGGTCGATAAACGGCTACAACGTTTTACCGAGACCGAGGTTCAATAGCGTTGAATTAAGAAGACCTATCAATCTCAGAGAAATTGCTTCCACAGATTTAGCATCCTTTCATATACGCTTGCATGAGACCATGAACGAAATAACATAATTTGCTAGACAAATCGGTGGTGATGGATCTATTGTAAATTTAACCCTGAGAGGCCCCGGTCTCAAATCCGATGTTTCAGCAATTTTAACATCAGGAAGTGATTATGAGATAAATTTATTTACAGATCAAATTGAAAAGATTTTACAGAGTGACGACAAGATATTATGCGACGATACGATCAAGATAATTGCTACGGTGGCGTCGAACAGACAGGGAGGAGGCAGACATAAACTAACGGATTTGGCTCGAAGTCAGGTGATAAAAAAAAAAGGTCCAGTTTATTTTGTCCAACGAATATCTCTAATAATATGTGCTTTTCCATCTGTCTCGCACGATTTCTGGAACCGGAATTACCCGAGAGCGAGCTAGAGACACGCGCCGCTGCCCTTCAGAACAACGCAGGCTTTTCTACTAGAGACAAGATAGGACTCGATGCCGTAGGAAATTTCGAAATGCTATTAGGCATCAAGATAGTCATTTTCTACAGATCTAACGGCGGCGCGTTACAAACTTTCATAAATCAGGCCGAGCATCATCCAAAAACGCTGTTCCTTTATTTACAAGACCAACACTTTAACATGATTATCGATCTGAAGAAGTTCATCGGGTCAAGCTATGTATGCGAGTTTTGTTATAAAGGCTACAACGACGTTAAACATCATCACTAAAGCCGCGTTTGTAACGTGTGTTTTGATCCCGAATGCTACAAACATCCTAAGCAAACCGTACATTGTTCGGATTGCCTCCGATTCTGCAAATCCGACTTCTGTTACAACATGCACAAGACACCCGGATGTGATAAAGAAAACGCTCCGTGCGATTTTATAAAATATTGCAAAATGTGTAACAGACGATACCGAACTGTAGGCACAAGCGGAGCGAGACAAAACGTATGCGAGCCCGGTAGATGTAAGCATTGCAACGAAGATATACCAACAGACGGTGACCATAGCTGTTTCATACAGCCATATACCCCGGACGATCCTAGCGTGAAGTATATTTTCTATGATTTTGAAACCCGTTATGAGAACGGAAAACACGTTGCTAACTTTGTATGCGCCATTACCTTCAAAGGGAAAAAATTTGAGAAAGCGGGACCCTCATGCGTTTCGGCCCTAATTAATCCATTCAGGCAGCCCAGATACAAAGGATACTGTTTCATAGCTCATTACGCGTCCAAATTCGATTATTTTCTAATTTTGGAATATTTATGCAAAGCGGGTCTCACTCCGAAAATCATCATGCAGGGGTTGTAAATTATTCTTTATGTATGACCGTGTGTTTGCCCAAAGATATATCGACAGCTACTCGTTCATCCCCGTGGCGCTCTCAAAGATGCCGGAAGCTCTAAACTTGACCACGGCCGAAAAGGGGTTCTTTCCCCACCATTTCAACAGGGTGGTAAATGTGCAATATGTAGGCCCCTACCCCGACAAAAAGTTCTACGGATATGATGACATGAACGATACAAAGAAGAGAAAGTTCGATGAGTGGTACAGCGTTGTATCTGGCGATGTGTTTGACTTTCAGAAGGAGTTACGCGAATATGGTGTAAACGACGTAGTCCTATTACGCGAGGGATGCATGAAGTATCGTGCGTCGTTCCTAGAGTACACCAAACTAGACCCGTTTAACTATACTACGCTGGCTAGTTGTTGTATGGCGGTCTACAAAGCTAATTATCTCGAAAGATCAACATTGGCCTTGACCCATAATCATGCTTACGTTCAACAAAGCAAAGCCTACTCCAATGTTTCAATCGAATAGCTTGAATATGTTAAAAAGAGTCGAAACGTCGACATCCATCACGCTTTAAACCACGGTGAAGTCTCAATAGGTAATTACTTTTTAGACGGCTACTACGAGCAGAATGGGGATAGATTCGGCAAAGAATTCTGTGGTTGCATTCACCATGGTTGTCCGTTTTGTCTGGAGCCTCACCACACACATCCAATGTCGTCGGTCGCGTACGGCGTTCTTAAAAGACAATTCGATGACAAGATCGATATCCAACAGAACGCTTATGGGATAAACATGGAAGTCATGTGGGAATGCGAATGGCGCGAAATGAAGCGCAATGATCCCTCAGTTATAGAGTTTATGAATACCTATACGCCCCCCGCGAGACTGAGACCGAGGGACGCGCTTTTTGGAGGGCGTACGAACTGATGGACCTTGTAAATGTCCTTACGTGCTCAAAAATCGGAGATCAGACTTGTAGAATAAGTTGAAACTTTTATTGATCAGAATAAACACAACGGCCGGGTTGTTCTATTTACGCTTCCTCTCCCAGGAGCAAACAACCACGGCCGGGTTGTTCTATTTACGCATCCTCTTGTAGGAGTAGGAGTAAACAACAACAACAACCCCGTGCAAATGTGTTACAGCATATTTATATGTATGTGTAAGGTGTGTCTTCTTTCTTCGGGACAGCCTCCCAGTTCCAAATAGATCTCCTCCTTTCGTTCTCTCTCCAATCAGCTGCTCGTTTTGGTTCCCTGTAACACAACACTCATGCATATTCTGCACAACTGATGACCCAGTGCAACTGTCTCCCCCCAGGAAGCCCCGCAGGAAGACCCCCTCTCCTCGTGCCATTTGTTCTTTCCCCCAGGAAGCCCCACTAGGAAGACCCCCTCTCCTCCTGACAAATGTTCTTTGTTCTTCCCCTCAGGGTGTCCCCCAGGAAGTCCCGCTGGAACGACCCCCTATCCTCGTGTCAACATGTTCTTTTAGTACACAAAGTTATATTCCTGTGTCTTAATTAATTCACACTTGATTATTACAAACATAGACAAACATAGAAAACCCTTTAATCCCTCTCTTGACCTCTGATTAATCAGAGGTCAAACTTCGTTCTCTTCGTTGTCATCACCGTCATTTTCATCACAGTATTCCATTCCCTGGCTTGCCAATAAGGACATGGTGTACGGCGGAGGATTGACATCTTTCTTTTCTATAGACAGGACTCTCAGACCCTCCAGCGGTTTGGTCACTGATCCATCAGGAGTTTGTTGTCTGTATCGATGAATTCATCGCAGGTATATTGATGAGGAGACAGCAATGGGTTTTCAATGTCTTGCTCTAGCACCTGCAATACAAATTGGAAAACACAAAAGAGCAGTACTCTGATACTACATTTCATGTTTTAACTTCCTTGTAACATACTAGTGATAGAATATATTTCTATGTCAGTGCCCAACCTAACATAACAATGTTGTTGATCGTACAGATTGAAAATAAAATACCTTTAAGTTAAAAGGTTGCTGATCGTATATTGGTTTTTCCTTCCTTACCCTGATTAATGACCATTTTGACACCTAAAGACCAAGTGAGGTGGGGATAAACTGTAAGGGGAAATCCTATAAGGGAGTCTTCACCTCAGGGTTGGCCCCCGATGCATATTGCACTTCGGTTCTTCCCTGTGCTCCTCACCGGTCTGTGTGTCCTACTCTGTCCCTGTGATACCGAACACACTTTACATATTAAATGTAAATGTTACTAGCTTTGAGCTAATACCCAAAACACCACATCTGACTCCATATGTCTTCCCAAACTTTTGTTTCTTTCTTCTGATATTTTCCCTCTGTCTGCGCTGATAACATCTTAACAATCTTGTCCCATTGGGACTTTACATCCAGATCTTTTCCTTCTACCTCGCACATCTTATGTGACTCCATTTCTAAAATAAAATACGACCTGCCTTTTAAACTTTTAACTCAAAGAAAATAACAAAACTTTAGAGACCTCGTCCTTTAATCCTTTTAAACTTTTAACTCAAAGAAAATAATAAACTTTAGGGACCTCGTCCTTTAAAATAACAAACTTTAGGGACGCCGCCATTTTATCCTTTTAAACTTTTAAACTTTTAAACCAAAGAAAATAACAAACTTTAGGGACCTCGTCCTTTAAAATAACAAACTTTAGGGACGCCGCCCATTTATCCTTTTAAACTTAAAATACCTTACGGGGACGCCGCCCGTTACTTTTATTTCTTTAGGGACGCCGCCCTTTTTACCTTAAATAACTTACGGGAACGCCGCCCGTTACTTTTATTTCTTTAGGGACGCCGCCTTTTTACCTTAAATATCTTACGGGAACGCCGCCTGTTACCTTTATTTCTTTAGGGACGCCGCCTTTTTACCTTAAATATCTTACGGGAACGCCGCCCGTTACTTTTATTTCTTTAGGGACGCCGCCCTTTTTACCTTAAATATCTTACGGGAACGCCACCCTTTACTTTTATTTCTTTATGGACGCCGCCCTTTTTACCTTAAATATTTTACGGGAACGCCGCCCGTTACTTTTATTTCTTTAGGGACGCCGCCCTTTTTACCTTAAATATCTTACGGGAACGCCGCCTTTTACCTTAAATACCTTACGGGAACGCCGCCCGTTACTTTTATTATGATCAATAAAATTTCAATCATTCATTATTTTATTCTACACAAGAATTAGTTTTTCAATTCCAACACATTTAATTTGACAATGTCCAATCTGCAGAATTTGATATAACAGGTTTCTGCTAACCTTTTATTTACTGGTCAGTTTGTGTTGAAATCGAATCCTCTCCGTGTGTCCTCTTCAAGGAACGGTCTTTATGAATTCTTCCTCTCTGCCTATCACGTTGTCTCTTCCGATCACGTCGTCTCGTTTTGTCAGGCCAGAAAGACATATCCAATAGGACATTCTCAGATCATTTTTAGTGATTTCGAGCCGATCGAGAACTACTACGGTCTTATCAAGGCCACGGTCTATCCGCCGCGTAAATTAATCTTTCCCGTGCTTCCGTACAGATGCGGGGGCAAGCTCATGTTCCCGTTGTGCCGAACGTGCGCTCATACTCAAAACCAGAGAACTTGCTGCGACCATACGGATGATGAAAGGGCTCTCTCAGGTTGCTGGGTCAGTATCGAGCTTGAAAAAGCCATAGAGAAGGGGTACGTGATAGCCAAGATTGACGAGGTTTGGCATTTTCAACAGACGTCTGATACGCTGTTTTGTGATTACGTGAAAACATTTTTACGATTAAAACAGCAAGCGTCCGGATATCCTTCAAATGTTGTCACGGCTGACGACAAGGAGTCGTACATCCAAAATTATATGCGTGTCTCGAGCTCTATGAACTTATGGATAAACTCGGCGATCGCTTGTTGTACTCTGACACAGATAGCGTCATATTTGTGTCTAGGGAGGGCGACTGGGTACCACCTCTCGGTGACCATCTCGGTGAGCTGACGAGCGAATTGGACGAGGACGATTATATAACAGAGTTCTGTTCCAGCGGCCCGAAATCTTATGGTTACCGAACGGCTAGGGGTAAGGCGTCCATGAAAGCCAAAGGTATAACTCTGAATGCCAAAAATTCTCAAGCGATTCGATTAGACACTCTGATTGGTCTGGTTGACAGCCACGTGACATCACGTGATGGCCCTAACTTTATCCTAGACTTGCCCATACCGAAAACATTGTTAGGAATAAAAAACACCTCACTCTGCACAACAAATCAGTCGTCAAAAGGTTTAGGGTGGTGTACGATATACGCAGGCTTTTGCCCGATTTCACCACACTCCCATATGGCTACTGAACACAGGGGTATACGTGATGCATCAGACTTTGATTTCAGGCTGCAACATCCGTTTTCAGCCGTGATCAGCGGTCCGAGCAATTCAGGAAAGTCATATTTTGTAAAACTGTTGTTGGAAAATGCTGAGAATGTGATTTCTAAAAAAGTGGAACACATTATATTTTTGTATGATTGTTGGCAACCTTTGTACGATGAATTGATTAAGCTGTATGATATTAAATTTGTCGAAGGAATACCTCAGAGACTGAACGATGATCATTTACTACCCTCCCATAAGACTTGTCTTTTGATAATCGACGACATGATGCAAGAAGCCAGTTCAAACATGGAGATTCAAAAGGTTTTTACACAGTACGTGCACCATCGTAATCTCAGCGCTATTTACATTGTGCAGAATTTGTTCGTTCAAGGGAAAACCAGCAGGACCATAAGCTTAAACACCAATTATTTGATATTGTTTAAAAACCCCCGCGATGCTAATCAGATTGCTCTGCAGAAGGGTGGATTTCTCTTGCCACTCCTAAGTGTAGCCGTACCCTTCATATCCAGTTTAATAGCATCTAGACAAAGTTGAGAATGGAGCATGCAGAGAAAATGTATCTAGTACCGCGACACCAACTGGACAAGCTAAAATCCGAAAACCCCCAGGAAAGCATACAACAAATCATGGAAAATTACCTGGATACATCCGTACGGAAAATATTCTACTGAGGAATGATCTGGATCAGTACGATAAAGCAAAACTTTATTCCAGCATTCTGACAAAGTTTTTGGATGTTGTCAGGCGAGGCGAAAGAGAGAGTGGCGTTTTAACGCTGTCATTACCTCAACCCCCAGCTGCAGCCGACCGTAAAGAAGAGAAACAAGAGCCCGAGATTGACGACGTAGCTGACGAAGTGGTGAAGAACGTGCCCTCGAGAAGCGTGAAAAACAGTCGATACATATTAGAGAAAATGTCTAACGCTAAAGACGTTGCCGGGTGGAACGCTTCGGGGGAATTTGTGTTTAAAGGTAATGCGGTGCCGGGTTCGCATATGCTGGACTTGGTAAAAAACGTAACCAATCCGCAAAAGGTCAGGGAGGATAGAAGACCTCCCGGATGGAAGGAGTTTCTACAGGCATTTGCCGAATTAAACATACCGCTTTCTTCCGTGCCAAGTCATCATATTAGACAAAACATTAATTCCTTAAGAGGAACACTGTCGAGGCCCAGTGTGTCTGTAACTCGGTCTAAAATGGCTAAGAAGCGCTTGATCACAACGACGCCTCGATCCGACGTTTCACGGCCAATGTTTAGATCACCTTCTATCGACTGAAGCGCGTGGTTAGAATTCTGATGTTCGTCGTGTACGGAACTAAATAAAATCAGTAAAAAAGCCACTGCTGTTTTAAAGCGTTTTTATTTAATCATGCAAAGATTGACACGTTTGTACACACTGAATGCAAGGAGAGATGTTTTCATTAATATGTTTTGACCGTAGGTTTTTAACAAAGAGTGATACCTTTTTATAATTTTTTATATAATCGTCGCTATACATCATCATCACTTTGCTGTAGTTCCAACCTCTGACTACATGATAGAGAAAGAACAAGCAATGCTGCCCGCAAACATCCGAAGTCAAATCCTGTACGCGTATGCATGAATATAACACGTCGTAGCTGTTGGATGCTAGAAAGTTTTGAATAGCTCGCGGGAAACGGTCGTCATCTGGAGGATGGCCAAAGCTGTCGAAAAAACAAGCGGTCCCCTCTCGATCGATATAAACGGCTAGCCAGTGCTCGCCGGTTAACTCGGAAGGATGCGTGTTGATGATAGTCATTGCAGGCAAGCTTCTGATAGGTCTTTCAGGCAGATGATCGCTCGGGAGAACCCCGAGAAAATTAGTGTTGCAGGAGATTTTATTCATGATTGCGGTGAGTTGTAACGTGTTCATTTTAGATCAATAATAGTCAATCAGAATCTGTCTGCGGTTAGAAATTTGTATAATTGAATCGTAGACAGCATAAACTACCACGGCGATGGTGTGAGAGAGTGCCTTTTTAAACCGCGCTTCTAACCTAATGCTTCCTGATTTGACAAGCGAAAGGTGATGTCCGCATTCTTCGTCGGGGGTCAGGTTAAACGAGTACAGCGTGTATCCATTTAGAAATTCGTCTCTGTTGAAAGGTAACGGGTGGTTTTTCAGATGTCTCCGGGTTGACGTGACAAGCTGGTAATATTCATGTACCGCCCAGCCGCTCTCCAAATCAGGTTGTAGTGGTTTGGCAGGCAGTTGTTGTCCGTCGACGTAGATGGCCAGGAACTCCAAATCGTAATGATTGAAAACGAATGGATTTTTATCATAGGATCCACTGAATGCATCATTATCTACCATACCCAGAATGATTGATTTTGGCAGGGTTCTTAAAAACAAATTTTCTTGATTCGAGACACGGGCACCTGCCGGTATGGACAGGGTCTTGAGACATACTCTATCTATCGGGTACTTTGCAGTGGCAGTGAGTAGGGCCTGGGCATGACCCAGTCTCACAGATGGTGACACGGTCACTTTCTTGACAAAAAGCGAGGCTGAGAGGATTTTAATTCGATAGGACACATCGTTGCTTCTCGTCAGGCAGAATTCGTCTTTGGCTCTGATCAAACGAATCTTTATATCGACACCGTTGAGCATTAATTTCTCTTGAAAGAAAATTTCGCTGTGCATGGGCGCTAGTAACTCGACAACCTTGCTGCCGCTCGTGTACAGAGACCTTGTCATCAGACCTCTGTTTCGACCTAAGGGATCGCAGTCATCCATGTGACCCGCAGTATCTTTGTGATACAGTCCCGGTGTGAAAAGCGTCTCCAAAGCATCTTTACTGTAGTTCATAAGACACTTGATGAGACATCAATAAGGATACGTGCTTGAACTCTGAGAGATCAGCCGGTCACCAAGGCTCACATCGACTTGAGAAAATATGGTAGCTCCCGGGTAATTAATCAGACCCACTGGCGATGGGTCAGCGATGTTACCACCGTTCGGTTTCGTGATTTTTAGCCTCAGAAAGAGCAGGGTGTTATTTAAGTCCAAGTAGTCTTCACCCGTCCCTGGGATGAAAAACTCCAAAGGACCAGACTCTGAAATAGCTGACAGCGGTGGTACTTCTAAATAGGTGTTTTTCTCGAGAACCGTTTGAGTCGGCGGAATTGTAAATAAATCCAACTCCGACTTGATACACTCCCCAGACATGTCGTGCAGTAATGCCATGTTAGAATATGGTCTTTAGAGACCTCTTTACTGACGCGCGACGCTTGGGCTTTCTATAAGATACTGAGCGTTTCTTCGGGCCGTTACTTGTTTTCTCAGTGAAATGACCACGCCTTCTTAACCCCGGAGGCTTAGACGTTCTTTTGCGTGCCATGACCATCAGCCCAGAGCCGTCTTGCCTCTTATCGTTTTCACCTCTAACTCTCGACATCACGATGGTGACGACGTCGTTGGCTATATTTTTCGCCGAGTTCTTAAGATGCGGCTTAGCGATGCTGAAGCCTTTTTTCAATATGGGCACCGCCATTCTGAATAATCCTCTGAAAAGACCTCCGAGACCGGCTCCGTACATGACGGCACCCCCTGCATATCCGGGTAACCCGCCGCCTGCCTGATTACGATAATAGTCTATGTAATCGACTGTATTCATAGCACCGTGGTTGTGATATCTCATTTTCAAAGAACTATTTTCCACTTATTTCGACGGTTCCGACGTCCTTCGTAGACCGAGTAGTAATGAAGTTTGACTCAAACAGCGCGGGTTATTATGGTTTAAATAAGGGTCTGTTTTGAAGGTTTAAAATGCAATTTCACAATAACTTTTCCGTGGGAAAACTGTATTTCACGGTTTTGGTCGTCCTTCAATTCTACAGCTATGTCCGCGATTGACGACTTGTTAACCGTGACGTAATGAGGCTTCTCATAACGAACCGTTATTGATTCCTTATCTTTACCGGAAATGTGAACGCATCTCAACAGCGGCACATAAGAGTCACCCACCGTCTGATATTCGATAATGTCTGTGTAAACGTAAATGGTATAGAAACCAGCGTGGATATCCAATTGATGAGGGGCTTATGTGACAACGTCTTTTTCAAAATCAGCTTTTTCGTTTTAAATCAACAGCTTTAAATCGATGGATGAAGCTAGTTTGGTTCTGTAACTAGATATGCGATTTTCCTGGTACATCGACAAAGAAGCGTTGCACGGTAGCGTAACATAGAAACCGTCGTCTTCCATGGAAGCAATTGATCTGAATGACGCGGCAAACTACGATAGCAGAGTTTTAAGGCTTCTTTAAGTCCACCAGAGCTTTTTTGTTTACGTAGCTATTAAATTTCGAGGGCCAACCAAGCCATTTCACTAAAACAAGAGTGTTTTGCCCCTGTTTTTTCTGGCCTAAGACCTTTTCCACCTTAAACACCTTTTCTTTACTCACAACTATTTTTTGTAACTCTTTCTTGTAAAAAACCCCATCTATGATTTCGCCGTCATAATCAGACAATCTGTAGACCGGCGGATGACGAAGTATGCACTCCTCTATAGTAAAAAATTCCTCAGTGTAATTTTGTTCATATCCTTTAGCGAACGGCCCTCTCACTTTAGAAATCCTCACAACGTCTCCGACTTTAAATTTAAAGGAGCGCTTTTCATTCATTGTATTGCAGTACAGGTTTTGAAACACTGTACCCTCATTTTCTCTGCTAACATCGTCCGGGCTCATTTTTATACTTCTGTGATAAGAGGCATTGTAACCTCTTGTGATGTCTGGTAAAACATCTATGTATCGTCGGGAATTAGTGGCCGTTAAAAATCTCCACATCCGACTTTTTAAAGTTCTGTTGAAACGCTCAACTACGCTGGCTTTCAAATCGGTAGATGTAGCAAAATGATATACATTGTACTTTTTCATCAAATCTTGAAAATGTTTGTTAAAAACTCTGTTCCTCGGTCCGTCTGCAATTTCTGGGGCACGCGTCCCTCTTCCAATATAGATTGAACGGCTCTAGTAACCTCGGGCCCGCTCTTAAGCACGCGCGTCCATGCATGCTTACTAAATACGTCTATGCAAGTTAGCAACAATTTATGATTATCGTTCTCCTTGGCATAGGCGGTCATGTCAACGAGATCCGCCTGGAATTGCGTAACCACACCGTAGACTATGACTCTATTACGTTGGTATTTTATAGGAGCGGTTCTATGCAACGTGTAAGCATCCTCTCCTGACAGCCATTTGGAAACCTCCTCCTCGCTCAGCTTAACGCCGGTGTCTTTGAGAACGGCGTCTTTTAATCGTTTCATACCTAATGAGCCAGGGTTAGACGGCGTGTAATAAGCTTTCTTCATGAGCTCCGCCATGTTACCGCTTTCCCTCTTCGGCAATGAATGGCAGACAAAGACATAGCGTTTAAAATTTTATTTAAAAAGTTTATTAAAGAAGAGAATACACACACACACACACACACACACACACACACACACACACACACACACACACACACACACACACACACACACACACACACACACAAAGCAATATAAAAGCTGATATGTCACATAGATGGCTAAAGAGCAGAGAATATAAGGTCTTTACATATTATCCAACCAATAAAGAAAATTCATGCAGGTCAGTGTGTTTTGTTCGAGTATATAGTCAACTAGAGTTTAAATAATTTTAACAATCACATCTTTCTCATTTGTTGAAATCAACAGTTTGCATAGCTCTGTTACGTACGTGCACATACAAATTACGTCTATAACATCTATCTCGTTGCTAGATTCAGCCACAATCTCCAAAACTTTTCTAACTCTCGCACAAACCGGTTCGAAGCAGTTAACAGTATAGTCGATCATATCTGTCCATATATTTGAAGATCCTCTCACGATAGACAAGGCTTTCTGGAAATTCGATAGACGCTTTCGACGGTGCCAGAATCGTTGATTATCTTACGCATCAGACCCATCAGCTTTCCCCTGCAATGTCGTTTAAATATAGCCCTCATGAGCATATGACATCCGCAGGAGTTACCCATCCTTATTCGGCAGCGGTTCGCCAGTCATTGACTGCTTCCAAAAACTTTTTTTCTGATTTCTTTTCCTGGAGACTTCTTCTAGTTTAGCCACGATATATGGCTCGTCTTTTAATTCGTGAAGAATGACGCCGGCTGCCCCTTGTATCGTATGAGGGTCTGCCTTGAATCCGTAGCGATGCAACACCGATGCCACAACTTTGTGAAGTATGGGGTTGAACAGCTTGCGGGCAAACACCCCAAGTGCAGGCCGAAAAAGTATGCGGACGGTTCGAAGAGACAGGTATGTTGCAGTTGACTGGGATGGTGGATCTCGCATCTGACACAGTCTTGCTTGAGTTTAACATTAACTAAATATTGAAGCAGCGAGACAATCACCCCTTTAATGACTTTGTATCCGAGATCAGCGAAACATCCGTCCGTGACCTCAAACACCTCGGCATGAGTGGAGATGGCCCTCGCATCGGTTAACAAAATCGAGTCATCTTCGGTCGTCTCCTGAGGATCGTTAGCCAGTATGTGACAAACTGCGTTGTCGTCGTAAGAGTCCGGAATGTGAAGGGTAGAAGAATAGGAGATGTTATCTGAATCACAGGCTTGAGACATTGTTGACGCTGGTTAGAACTAGGGTTTTTTATAATGGCTGTAGTAAATGGGCGGGGATGGTCCTATGCTCCAAGCGCTGCGTGCGCATTTCTCTGGGTGGAGCAGCTGCACTTTGACTTTACAATATCAATCACGGATATCGCACCACATGAACATTCTGTTTATGTTTGAAAAAATGGTATCCAGGATTGTTAGATCGGCCCACTTGAATAAAAACTGCATATCGTACAGGTTGTGATGTTCATCGGGAAGAATACTTCCGCAGCGGTCACGAAGCTTCGTGCTGTCTTTGCAAAAGAAAAAGTAAACCCAGTCTTGAGGCTTCTTTTTAGAATGATCACCGACCACTCGGTACCTTCCATTCGGCTTTATCGAATCCCACTCCGTTATGTATAAAGGCTCTTCACGACAGTCTTTCAAATCGTTCCAGACGTTATTGTAAAACAGCATCCAGTCCTTGTATGAGAACCTGATGCAGGGGTCCTGCAGTAGAGAAAATTGGTCCTTTTTTACAGCGCTGTACAGGGTCACGACTTTGGTCTCTTTATTAAATATATATCCGATGACACGATTTCTCTCGATTACGATCTCCTCCTTCATCATGGTTTTACTTTCATGAAAAAACTTTGTCAGAGTGAGGTGTCCTCGAGGTCTCGCCGGAGCCAGAGTTAGACGGTCCATGTCTTCGTAACATGACATCTTTGGAGTTTTAGGCGAGGCATTAGGGCTTTGCATGTCAGCGTCTGTCTGTGTATGTTTTGAGTGGCGATGTTTTGCTGCTTTTATCAAGCCTCGACCACGTGTTTACGTTCATACGTGACGTAAGCACACATCTGCCATCGCATGCGAAACAGGAAGACAGTTTGTGGAATTGATTGCCATATGCCCGGCTAAAAGAGCATAGATTAATTGTATAGCGACAGGCATGGCAAGTGTTTAACATAAAACCGGACGAGTTACAACCGGTGGCAAGGTCCGCGATCCTATTCCCACAACCCTAAACAAGGGCTGCACAGAACACACCTGCCACCTGGGCGCATCCACAATCGGTCACACACAGGACAGCTGTCTAGGGAATTCTGTGCCTTCCGTGAGACAGGATCTCTCCCAAACCCACACGAAAGCTCCACAACACGAGGTACACGTGTAAGTTTTATCGTACACCGTAACTTCATTATTTTATTACTTATAATCATTATTTTATTCAGTATTACATTGTTTTATTTCTAAAATCAACAGCTAACGTATTAACACTCATTTCGCTTTATCAAACCCCGGAAATGTCATCACCACAGCATAAGCATCAACAGCTAGTCACCCCTCCCATGACAAAACAGGAGAAAGGGGAGGAGGAGGAGGAGGAGCTGACGGTATGCGTCACAAAGGTCAAAGTTAAACACTTTTTAAACTTCCACCGGAAATTACATCATCAAAACACATAGTTAAATACTTCCTGAACAACCAACGGAAATGACATCATCAAATTCAAAGCCAAGGGCTTACAAAACACCCACCGGAAGTTACATCATCAATACCCATCAATCAACTTGACACATAGTACCCCGGAGGTCAAAGGTCAAACAGGTCGTAAATCATCTTGACACAAGGTATCCCATACCTACTACTCGCGCTGCTTGCTGGGCTCCCGATGTGTACAACTAAACCTCTGCAGATGATTCAAAATGCAGCAAGAGTGTTGTTCAAGAAAAACAAAAGCATTCGCATTTGATCTGTGCAGTTTTATTAATTGTTATGGTAAAAATGAACATTCAGGTATAGATAACCCCATTAGTGATTGGATGGATAAAGCATTAGATAAATTTAAGGCACTGGTGATGTCTATAATTATATCAACAGCGGTATTTCTAGCAATTTTGATAACATGTGGATGTTGTTGTATACCATGTTTTAGGTTACTGTGCAACCGATTGATTGTTGCAGCAATAGAAAAGAGAGATCTTGGCCCACCACCTCCGTATAACATGCCCTTGTTGGCTAAAGAACACATGGAAAATGATGATGAGGATGAACAAGATTATGTGTGACCTCTTACGAGGTCAAGACAGGGAATTGTGAGAATAATACAATATTATGCTCTTATGTTTTATTAATTGATGTTTTATTAATCATACTTTTAATACAATATTATGCTCTTATGTTTTATTAATTGATGTTTTATTAATCGGTTACTAGCAATAAGTGCATTAAAATATAACCATATGTCTCCTGCTATGAATTGTGTGTGTGAGTGTAAAAGGGAGGAAAGCTAAGGGCTGTAATGTCTCAAGCTGACCTTATAGATGGGATAAGAACTAAACAACAAGATTTAAGATGCACTCAGACTGAGAGAGTGCTGATCAAAGACAGGCACACACACACACATTCCATGCCATAGAAGATAAAAAGTTGATAATATATTGTTTATGAAAAAACATAGAAACTTAGTTGTTTAACAGAAACTCAAGAAGAAGTCTGCCATTGACTAAAGGAGACGAAGGACTGATCAGCCATTGGTGGAAACCAGGGAAAACCTCCAACCACTCAGAAGATAGACCGACGATACATACTATATAAATATTGTGTTATTCTGTTACTGGTTTTTGGTCAGTGTGGAAGTCGAGGCTTACAACCCAGAGTTGTATTTATTTTATTTTTATATCTGAATAATAAAAATCATTATAATTAGAGATTGTTCTTTAATTATTTATTACTCTTTTGACTTGACCATTTGAATGGGGATGATATCCTAACGTTAATGTCCAATTGACGACAAAAGGCTTTCCATACCTGGGAAGTTAACTGGGGCCTCATTTATAAAACTGTCAAAACCACTCGTCAGGATCCTTACTGAACTCTACGTATGCACAAAAGCCAAAAATAGCAGACACAAAAAAATATTAAGATTTATAAAACCATGAGTACACACACCTGCACGCAATTTTCACTTTATAAATCACAGCCTACCTGATAATTCGCGCACGCAAAAAAATACCATTTACCGCCCTTTATCCGCCCACATTCAACCACATATAGACAATTCAAACTATCTCATTGGCCATGCATATTAAAAGGAGCAAGGAAATTTGTGTTTTTTAAAAACAAAATCATGACAGCAATGAAGAGCCAGGGCAAGAAGCTAAATTTCTCTGAGCCAGGAATAGAGGTTCTTGTGAGTGAGGTGGATGAAAGGAAGGCTGTTTTGTTTGGTGGTCACAGCAGTGGAATTACCAATAAAAAAAAAATTAGAGTGGCAACACATCACTACTGCGGTAAACACATTGGCATCTTCAAACAGGACGGTTCCAGATGTAAAAAAGAAGTGGTCTGATCTTAAGGTAGGAGCAAAGAAACGGCTTGCCTCTCACCGACAGAGCGTGTGTGTGACTGGTGGGTTCCAAATGGAGACCCGAATGTCCTCGATTCTCGGCCAAACCAGTGTGTGTGGCATTGTCACATATAATTTGCACATGTATTGAATGCACATATTTGCGATTCACATAAATGAAATCATCAACATAGGGGCCCTTATACCAATATGAGTGCAGACGATTTCGCTTGTTAAATTTGGGAAAACGGACATTGCTGCAAATTGCCTTTTGATATTAACCTGTTCTCCAACAGCGTTAGGAAACTTTATGTATCGCTTGTTCATTTGAATAATCCCTTTCAAAACTGCAGGCATTAATGAGCTTAGGGATGGCTGTGAAATCCCAGACCTATGACAAATTAACAGGAATGTTAAAATCAATAAGGTTTTGCTTAAAAAAAAGTATACTTAGTTACTTGTCGCCTATTTCCCGCTTATATGTCCCGGTAGCCAAAAATCCTAACACAGAAAGTACTTGGCTTGGTACCAGGATGGCGCGGTTCCATGTTGTTGGTCTTTGTAATGCTGGGCCAAGTTCAGCACACAGATCCAAGAGCATGGCTCAAGGAAATCTAAAGCGGCTTATTAGCCAGTCATCATCGTAATGGGCTAGGAAATCCTCACGGTCCCTGAATACTCTTTCCCTCCGAAGCCTGCCATTGTCATAATCTTCAAGCTGTGCCAGGGCATCCATCATACAATATGCATTTAAGTGTTGCTGTAGTAGGCTATTTATGTTTTCAGTGATCATATTTAATCATTTACACCTTATCACATTAATCACATAATGAGTGATAGGCCTACTGTCATGATGGGATGAGGTGAAAGGAAAGGAGAACCCAATTGCAGGCACGAGTGGAGGGAATAACAAGACTTTAATAACAATAACAGAAAACAAAAACCCACGATGGGGAAAACAGTAACACTTAACACTACAGAAATGGCAAACAAAAACTTCCCACGATGGGGCACAAAACAAGGTGTTACTAAAACTAAAACAAGGCAAGAGGACAATCCAAACAGGAACAAGAAACTGGAACACTAACAAGACCGTAACACGAACACGAATTCAAGACACTGGAAAATATGTAATGCCACGACACAGGACAGAAAACACAAGGGCTTCATATAGGGAAACATGACAAGGGATAACGACACGGGGCAGGTGTGGGGAATGAAACAATGATGGGAAGATAGACAGGATATCAAGGGGGCGGGGTCAAGGGACGAGACAAGAGAGCACATGGCATGTCATAACAAACAATGCCATGTAACCCTCACAAAAAACACAGGTCTGCCATGACTCTGGCAAAAACAGGAAAAACATTACCAAGAGAGGCAGAATCATGACAGAACCCCCCACCCCCCCCCCCCCCCATTAAGGAACGAAATCCTGGCGTTCCTCAAGGGGGCCGACAACAGAACAGGACATAAACACAACCAGCAAACGGACCTGGTGCTGTCACGACCTGGTCAACCAAACTAGAGAATACATGACAAGAAGGACCAGATCATGACAGCAGACAGCAAACAAACACACGGACATGGTATTGTCATGATCCGGTCTACAGGACTACAGGATCTTTCACAAGAAGAACCAGATCATGACAATACACACCCTAAGGGAGCGCCACCTGGCGACCCTAAGGGGAACATGTACTAGGGGACACAGCAGACAATGATATGGACGAAGACATTTACAAAACACAAATGACAGAGCAAATTATAGGCCACACAGAGATAACAATAACAGGGTTAGGGTGACATTATAAAAATAACATAGAATGGATGGGAGGAGGTGGAACAAAAAGTCCAGATAATGGGGGACAAGACATCGGTGTGACCGTGACTTATGGCTGGGTTTGGGCACCCAAGATCTTGCCCGCACTGATGCACCCGAGGGCGCTGAAGCAGCGGAGAATGCTGGCTGTAACCGCGCTGAAGCCGCGGGGAATGCCGGCTGTACCGGAGCTGAAGCCGCGGGGAATGCCGGCTGGACATATATGGTATATGGTGCAAGGTTAGACAGGATTTATATACACAAAACTGAAATAGATAATTTTTTAACAGCAACATTTCTCCCAATACTTTATCAGATCATTACTTTCTGACTGTTAATGTCACCACTGCACAGAGCACAGAGCAAAGAAATTTAATTGCAAGCTGTTGCAGGATCAGCAGTTTGTTCACTCTTTCACTTTTTTCTGGGAGGTCTGGAGAGAGAGAAAAACACATTTTAAGTCCCTGGGTCAGTGGTGGGACATTGGCAAAGCCTAGATTAAGTTATTTTGTAAGCAATATTCATCCTATAATAAAAGTATCCTCAACAAAAAAATGGCAAAGATTGAACAATAATTATTACATCTGAATTTTGAAGGAAACCCTGCAAATGCGACTGAGGCCTTGGAGCACAACAAGCTCCTTCTGTCGGATCTATTGGAAGATAGGGCACAAAAGATGCTTCTTCGTGCAACAGTTTTAACTTTTAATAACATGGATGCTCCAACTTCTTAGGAAAACTTCAGATTGAAAGATCTTAAGCTGTTTGAAACTTCCAGCAGCTTGACTTTTGAGGAGTTATTCCTAACGGTTGAAGAACTGTCTGCTGGTAAAGCTCCGGTATTAGATGGATTAAATTCAGAATTTTATAAATGTTTTCGGCCCGTCATTGGAAGGGATTTGTTTTTGGTTTTTGTTGAAAGCATAAAAAGAGATACATTACCAATGAGTCTACGGAGAGCTGCTACCAAAGAAGGGGGACCTTGAGGACATCAGATGCTGGCGTCCCGTCTCATTACTTTCAAACTTTCTAAGGCTCTAAACAACAGGATTAAACTTTGTATTTCCTCCCTGATTCACACAGACCAGTCATACTGTATACCGAAAAGGACAATTTTTGACAATCTCTTTTTGATTCGTGACATGAATATCTTTTGCAAGGAAAAATAAGCTTGATGTATGGTATTTATCTTTGGACCAGGAAAAAGCTTTTGATCGGGTTGATCATAGCTTCCTTTTTAAGTGTTTTAAGGCTTTCGGTTTCGAGCCATCTTTTACTGCTTATGTTAAATTGTTGTATACTGACATTTTTAGCATTTTAAAGATTAATGATTCACTTACTAGACCTTTTAAAGTAAGCTAAGGTATACGCCAAGGTTGTGGTCTCTCAGGTATTTTGTATGCTGTTGCCATCGAACCGTTATTGATAACATTGAGAAACAAGCTGAGTGTATATCAACAGTGTGTCCGCTAACCCCAGACTATGACACTGTTGTCATTAGATCCACTGAAGATGTAGTGAACCTAAAAATCTCTCTTGAGGTTTATCAGAAAGCATCTACCTCTCTCATAAACTACCCAAGAGTGCTTCTTTCTTGCTGGGTGAATGCGAAGATAGAGGTCCTCCTAAACTTCCTCAGCAATGCCCATTGAGTTCTGAGGGGTTTAAAGTGCTGGGAGTTTTCCTTAAGACAGAACTGTACAATCAGAAAAACTGGGAAGATGGATTTTGCATCAGATGTCATATAGGGGAAGGGTGCTCATAGTTAACAACTTAGCAGCCTCTATGTTATGGCATTGCTTAACTGTTCTTGACCCACCAAGAGGACTGTTACAGCGTTTACAGAAGATTTTTGTAGACCTTTTCTGGGATGGTTACCATTGGCTTCCACCTGCAATTCTTTACTTGCCAGTGAATGAAGGTGGCCAGGGGTTTATGAATCTAGCATCCAAGCTCAAAGCCATGAGGTTGAAGACAGCTCAAAATCTACTGTGGTATTACAAATTTAAGAATCTTTTTCAGATATTCAGATCCTATGCTTAGACATAGCATAACATGAAATACTAAGGTAATGTGTATTGTATTTGACATTTAAGGTAAACAGCATGACATCAGACAAATGGTGATCTCAAACAGAGTTTGTAGCAAAAGGTTCATGCCAGTTCCTCTTGTCCTATTGTAAGTCAAATGAGCCTGATAACGGAGACTGTCACCTTGTGTCTATAATGGCTTTTGGTGCCGGCTCCCTGGTCTTTAAGTAGTTATGATAATTGAATTAAGACTGGTGTAAAGGGGGCATTTGGCTATCCCTGAATATTTAATTTATGTGCTTTGTTTGGGACCATCACCCAGGTACCTAATCTCCATTTCTGGGGCATGCCCCCTAAATGTATAAAATACAATGTATCACTGCCTTAGAGAGACTTTTGATGACTGCAGCGCCACGCAGCGCGTTCTCAATAAAGAACTCTGCTGAAGATACCCAAGAGTCTCCTGGTCTTCGCTTCTGAGTTTCCAACAGTTTTGGCACCGTGACCTGAATAGAGCCAAGAGCCTAAGGAAAACTTTATAGCTCCTCACCTGAATTCAGATTGGAATTTCAAGCTCAACCAAAATCTCATTTTGTTCCTGACTGGATATTTCTCTACCAAGGATTGGTGAGTGTCACTCTCTTTGAAAGAACCTTTAAAGGCCAGTACAAAAGTGTTATCCTCTGTGCCGTCAGAGAAGAGTTAACATACAGCTGCAGGGTTTGGTTAACTAAGTAACCCTCTAAAAATCTTCCTTTAGAGATGAAAGTTATCCTCCGTTTAGGCAGGGACGTTTAGCATTTTGTGCTAGAATTGGGTAGCCTCTGTTTTTGGCAGAGAGGAATTTGAAGTTTAGAGTAAATTGCTTGTAGTTTTTGTTTGTCCTTTGCATTGCCAGGGAAAGTTAACAATAATTGATCTGTGTTAACAATCGTACCCTGTGTTGATCAGAGAAGTTGTGTTGTTTTGTATGGTAAAAAAGAAACACACAAAATGTTCAGGAAAAATCCCGACTGATCCCCACAACTGTAAAAGGTGGACTTACAACTCCTTTGAGGTCAGATAGTGAATTAAAATCAATGTTAGAAGTGCAGATGAAACGAATAGTCACTGAGAAAGTTAGACAAGACCTAACTAAGAAACATGAAATCTATCCAGACAAAACTTGATCTCTAGATGAGTGTGAAAAGGTATTGGGAGAATGTATTCGCAAGAATAATTTGAAGGGCATTATTTGCTGCCACAGAGAATTTGGTTTAGCACTAGTACACAACAGAATCAGCGTATCTCAGAGCTGAAAAACAGAACAAAGAACTCCATGCTAGAGTATCCTCTTTTACAAAGAAAATGAACCTCAAAACTTCAGTGAAAACTGATGTTGAACACATTAGTCAGCCTGATAACAAATCATCAGACTTGCACACACATTTTGAAACAGACTCAGGCGTTCAAGCAGTAACTGATGTGCCTATGGAGTCAGTGAAGGTATGTGGTGCTAGGAGAAGATCTCAGGGAATGGAAGGAATTAAGAGTGTTCTTACAAGCTCTTCCCGTGTCCAAGTACAAACTAAAGTGTTAGGACCTAAAGATATAGAGAGACTATCCCAGCGCTTACCTTCAGCCCGCACAAATTTAATCTAAAGTGTTAGGACCTAAAGTTATAGAGAGTCTATCCAGAGCTTACCTTCAGCCCGCACAAATTTTTCTGAATTTAGAGAGCCATTGATCAGTAAAATGCGCTTCTACGATATGTCGTTATCAGAGGTTACACAGCTGATGTCACAAATTCTAACTGAATCTGAATTCATAGGTTTTGAATCCGCTGTTACCTTTGAACTGTAACATGCAAGTAGGGCCGATTTGAGAGAAGGTGTTCTGAAAATTCTGAATGTAAGTGTACACCTTGAGTGTGCACATGTGACATGATATGCAGCCCTATGATAACATGAAGAAATCCCTCAAAGTAATCTCACCCAATCACGCACAGAGACTTGGACATAGGCTTGGCCAATCAGTGATTTGCATGCTGATGCTCTGGCGAATGAGAGGAGAGGGCGGGACAAAAAGAGAGAAGAGAAGATGGCGACGTCCCAAGAGGTCTCATGCTGACGGAGGTTCCGGTAGGATAATTCAGTAAAGTACAGTTTAGCTCTTAGTTATTGCGTGTGCTACATCCTTTAGTCTGAGCTATGGAAGAGTTATCCGTTGAGTGACGTGTGTAAGACCGGAAGACTCCACGCCATCAGCACTGAAGATTCATCCGTTTTATTACCCACTATAGTTCGTATAGGGCGAGGCACACGTCCTCGCTAGGTAGTGCAAAGTGTTTATTAATTAGATATATTATTAGCTCGTCGCCTCGTTGGGAGATTGTTTAAAAACAAAGGAGGACAATCAGCCAGTTCATCGCTACAGCCGGGACGTGTCTGTGGCTCACCTCACCTCACCGGCTCTCTCTCCTCCCCCCTCCCTCTCTCACTCCACGTCATTAATACACGGACGGTTGGTGAATAATAGGTTACCCTGCCACACATCAATTCACTATTGGCATTGGATAGCAACGTGCTCTTGATGGACATTTTCTGTAGATTGGTGTACGGTCAACACATAATGTGGACAACCGAACCAAAAGGAACATTGAACTCGAAAGTGGACATTGTGTGTTACACAGTGTATGATGCAAAACTGTGCAAAACTAAATTCAGAGTTTACCTGAATTTACCTGAATGTTACTGTTGTGTTAACTACACTCAAGCTTTTCATTACTTTTATTTACAGTTATGTTTATGTTTGCAGTTTATACTATGTTATATGTGTAGAACTCTTAAAAGGTTAACTGTTATTGAGCCATTCCAGTGAGGTGGGCTCTCAAATGTTATATGGTGATTAGAGGTTAACATAGAAGACCAGTCATATAAGTTCTACATTTGATTTCTAAATATACTTTTTTTTATTTTTATTTTTTTATTTTTCATTCTATTTTATTCTAATATTGTATAATAAATAACCACGCATTTTTTTACTTTAACATTTTTGTTCTATTTGTGAAGCTTTGTCCTCTTTCCTGAAGTAGGGGTGTCTCATCCTCTGTCTGTAAGGTATAGTAGTTAGGGGGAATACCAGTTTAGTCACAAACACTGATTCTTAGACTACTGATATTCTACACTTTAGGTCTTCACCGTGATCGGCCCAAATCCTAAAGCCTAGCTATTGTGCCTTAGTGAGCAGGTAGAGTAGACACGAGACTATTAGGCCTGGGAGTTAGGGACCTAGATCCTCTAAATTCCGGCCATTCAGGGAAGAGTTATTTACCCCTACTAAGCGGACGTAGATCCCGTCTGCTACATGAAGAACATCATAGGACCCAAACTAGACTGGTCCAGAATCACAAATTGTGTGCAAAGGAAAGAAGAAACTGTGAGTGAATACACTGAAAGGTTTTGTCAGACAGCTGTAACTTACAGTGAAATAGTTAAAGATGCTGATCGTGTGCTAGAGGATAAGGGACCCCTAGTCCGCATTTGGTCAGATGGCCTTGAAGCCGAGTACAGATAAGCATTGCCATTCCTAGATCTAGCTTGGTCTAGCACAGTGGTTTTAAAACTGGGGTGCGCGCACCCCTAGTGGTGCGCAGACTGACCCTCGGGGGTGCGCCAGAGAATGTTTGTAATGGCGGGGAAGAAGATTGTCTCTTTATTATTTTTACGCAGACATCCCAAGTCTCCCGGAAGCGCCTCCCTGATGCCCGCAAATGAGTTAAAATGTACCGGAATCTAGAGCAAGCGCGCGCATCCGAGAGTGTTTCAAATCGTGCAGTGCGCGCACGGTAGAGATAGAGAGGGAGCGAGAGACCTTGCGCGTGTGCGCTAGTGTGCGAAGTGCTCGTAGGACAGAGAGCATCCTGATTGGCCTGTTTCTGCAAATCAACCCAATCAGTTGTCAGTGTGGGCGGACTTTGATCTCTTCTCAAAGCTGTATTGAGAGAAGTGAATCTGCAGGAGATAGATGTGAGCAACCCTGAAATTCACTGTCCAGATGAAGAACTTTGGTTGGGTTCTTGACGAGGAGATTTTTGTTAAGTGAGGAAGAACTCTCCACTCACAAGACAAAGCAATTCTTCAAAGATGCCAGAACATTCTATGTCAGAAGCTTTTAAAAGTAAAAGAAAAGTTCACAATGAGAGACCAAATGTTGACAAATCTGTCCATGGTCAATCCAGAGAACCCAGATTATGTGAAACCAGAGCAATTTCCAAATGTGATGAAGGTAGATGCTAGAGAACAACTCAATTTGGAAATCCTGGATTATGTCTCAACTAACCCGGGAACACTGGTACCAAATGACAAGAATTTACCAGTGGATGAGTTCTGGTAAAAGCAGTAGAAGCTGTCCAAAGTAAGATCTGTGATCTCAGGACAGTTGAGATTTATGGGGGTTTGTGGGGGGAGTGCTTCGGGATACCTCCCTGAAATGGCTTTTTGCAGGTTGGGATGTCTGTTTACGTATTTAAGGAAAAACTTCACCCACGAAAATTTTATTAAGAAATAAAATTTCATGTTACAAGCTTTAAATTACTCATGATTTAATTTCATTTTACAAGCACGTCTGTGTCACAATGGCCCCGCCCTGTTCCTGTTAGGTGCTAACTGATAATTCATTCATCAAAATGGACAGCTGGTTAAAAACGTCAACAAAGACTAGATGCTGAGAATGATTTGAGAGTAAAACTGTCATCCATTACCCCGAATTTTGATGATCTGTGTGCAAACATGCAGGCCCATCCATGTCACTAAAAAAAGGTAGTAATCTTTTGTATTAATAACAGATTTTTTTATGTTTTCTTATCTACAATACAATAAATATTTGTATTTAGTTGTTGCAATTAAAAATGTGAAGTTTAACCGGAGTAAAGTGTTGGGGGGTGCTTGACAGGTGTCAAACACTAGAAAGGGGTGCATGCTGCAAAAAGTTTGGGAACCGCTGGTCTAGCAGAACTGTAAGAAGTAACCTAGATTGCTTAGCTTCATGGGAAAAGGATACTGATGTTAAGGCAAAGGTGAGAGTAGCAGCAGCTACTTTTAAACAGCGAATCAAAAGTATACGTATTCTAGGAAGAACATCAAATGTCACTACTGTGGGAAACATGGGCATTTTGCAAAAGAGTGTAGAAAAAGCAAAAAGACCTCCAGAGAAATGAACAACATTTCTCAGCTCCTGCACAGCCTGCTTACAATCTTAAAGCAGCCCCTCCCCTCCCCACTTAACTTATTGGGCAACTTGGTAAGGGTTTAGGCTGTGAGTTTACACAGATGAAAGAAATCTCTTTAAGTTTTGTTTATTGTTTTGGCTAATAATACATCCTCTTTTATGATGTCTACTATGACTGATAATTTGCTCAAGGATTTAAATTTTTGATTTGCTGATTTTGTTTTGTTTTAGGTATAAGCTCAAAGCTAGAACATTTTACATTTAGTATGTAAAGTGTGTTCAGTATCACAGGGACAGAGTAGGACACACAGACAGGGAAGAACCGAAGTGCAATATGCATCGGGGGCCAACCCTAAGGTGAAGACTCCCTTATAGGATTTCCCCTAACAGTTTATCCCCACCTCAATTGGTCTTTAGGTTTCAAAATGGTCATTGATAAGGGTAAGAAAGGAAAAAACCCTATACGATCAGCAACCTTCTAACGTTAAGGTATTTTATTTTAAATCTATACAGTCAACACCTTTTAACGTAAAGGTATTTTATTTTAAATCTATACGATCAGTACACTTTTAACCTAATGGTATTTTATTTTCAATCTATACAATCAACAACATTGTAATGTAAGGTTGGGCACTGAAATAGAAATATATTCTATCACTAGTATGTTACAATCAATCAATCATCAATCAATCAATCAATCAATCAATCAATTAATCTGTTACATGCCGTGAAATGGCACCCCTCGGACCATAAGCACATATCACATTCAAGGGAAGACAGATCGGAGAGGTAGTAAAGAGAACAAGGAACAACATGATACACAAGGAAAGTTGGCTCAAAAAAGAACCACTACCTTCAGTAGGGCAGTGTTAGACCCGGGAGACAAAAAAGCCCTTGCATTAAGAACATAAACTGGACATGACATTGCAATGGGGAGGGGACAGGGTATGTTGAGGTGTCCAATGTGGGCAACAAACATTTGCCCCTGCAGCTATGAACAGCGCTGGATCCAGACCCGCCTGCCCACACCAGAGGATATAAGCATGCGAAGGCATGAGATGGGGGTAGAGGTAATGCCCTTGGAATGGGTACAGGAAATCAGAGAGTCTCATTATCTTGCTCTCGTGGGGGTTGCTTATCTTCAGCACAGGCCTTGGCCAAGGCTGTCTGAAAGGGTTGTCGCCGAAAACAAATTCTTCTTCTTAAAATTTGGGACGATATCTGCTAGTTTTCGCAGTTATCTAATGTCCATCACTGGTCGCCATTTCAGCCAAATTCCTTTGCAAAGTTGCTAGTCTCTCGAATATGTTTTCTATTTTGCGGTCGATGTTTTCCATTTTCCGGTCCATAGCCACCCCGTTGTTATCCATTTTGTGGTCTATGGCCACTATAGCCGCTCCGTTGTTTTCCAGTTTTCAGTCTATGACCACCGTGATGTTTTCCAATTTCTGATCCATTGCCGCAGCATGAGTACTAGCAGCTTTGCCCATCTCAGTCTCAATCCATCTGGTCAACTTGCTGGGGCTTTGAACATTGACCGCTTTTATCACTCGTCGGTTCCACAGGGTCCCACCTAATCCAATCAGTAGAATCCCTGCTACCAAAGCTCCTAATAGGTTAATACAAGGAAGTTTAAACATGAAATGTAGTATCAGAGTACTGCTCTTTTGTGTTTTTCTGTTTGTGTGGCAGGTGCTAGAGCAGGACAATGAAAACCCATTGCTGCCTCTTCATTAATATCCCTGCTGTGAATTCATCGATACAGACTTACATCTTGTTGTGGACAAAGAAGTAGTTTACTGAGGGATCCAGAGTTTCGCCAATCAAGCACACGAAACAGTGGAACACAACTCCTCTACATCCATGGACTTCAGTTTGAATGACACATATCGTCATTAACTTTTACAAGAAACAGAATCTAGATATTCTGTGGCAATTAACCAACATGTGCCTGTAACAATCACAAATTACAAGAATGAACTTTAAAATGTCTAAATTTGTATTTTGTGAGAGTTATTAGAACTCTCAAAGGGGGGATTGTGGGATTACAAATTTAAGAATCTTCTTAAGATATTCAGATCCCATACTTAGACATAGCATAACATGAAATACTAAGGTAATGTGTATTGTATTTAGCATTTTAGGTAAACAGCCTGACATCAGACAAATGGTGATCTCAAACAGAGTTTGTAGCAAAAGGTTCCTGCCAGTTCCACTTGTCCTATTGTAAGTCAAATGAGCCTGATTACGGAGACTGTCACCTTGTGTTTGTACTGGCTTTTGGTGCCTGTTCCCTGGTCTTTGCGTAGTTATGATAATTGGATTAAGACTGGTGTACGGGGGGCATTTGGCTATCCCTGAATATTTAATTTACGTGCTTTGTTTGGGACCATCACCCAGGTACTTAATCTATATTTCTGGGGACTGCCCCCTAAATGTATAAAATACAATGCATCACTGCCTTGGAGAGACTTTTGATGACTGCAGCGCCACGCAGCGCGTTCTCAATAAAGAACCCAAGATACCCAAGAGTCTCCTGGTGTTCGCTTCTGAGTTTCCAACACTACTCTACCCAGTTGATTTAAAACCATGGCTGTCTTTTGGTTTGGGTTTACTTAGAACTTTTGGTGGGTTTGGTTTTGATAGACAACTGTTTTTAATGTCTTTTTATGGTGAATGTGTTTTATCTGATGTTAACTTTTATGGTTCTGTTTTAGACTCCTGATCAGATTTTAATTAATTAAGACTTGAAGACTACCATTTCGGTCTTGATGAACCACTGTTTTACAACCTCTTTTACACTGGCAATATTTGCACATCTAATAATTTTGTTCGAACTTTCATGGCCAAAGGATTGACAAAGGTCTCATATTTGGTTGACTCTTCGTCTAAAACATGGAGATCCATTGAAGATATTTGTTTTAAGACTGGTTTTAGATCTACCAGGATGATTGGGAGCTTTGTTGACCAATTGAAAGCTGCTTTTCCAACAACACTTCAGTATTTTGTAAAAAGTTTTCTGGCTGGAGGTCCTTCCAGTTTCTCAAGTTAGTTGTTTCTCCTAAAGTTTTTACAGAGCATGATGGTGACGGAAAACTTTTGACAGTTATTAGATTGCAAGAAGTGAACATTCAGGTAGTTGAGAAACAGGACATTTATAAAATTTCTGTGTAAATTGATTTCTTTAACAAGATTAAGAACATGATTGATACAAAGTGGAGAGAATTTTTATCTGTGTCATCAAGCCTTGCCCCTTCTTGGAGGCTTTTTTACTAGGCGCCTTTACCTAAATAGTCTGGGGCCTCATTTATAAGGCTTGCGTACGCTAAAGGGTTTTCTATGATTTTTCCTAATGATTTCAATGATGGTTTATGATTTAAGTATTATATCTTCTATATTCAATGATGGTTTATGATTTAAGTATTATATCTTCTATATTCAATGATGGTTTATGATTTAAGTGATAACCCCTATGTTTGATGATTACTCCTATTGATTTATATATGAACAGTGAATTACTTATTAGGATTAGTAGTAAAATCATGATTTAGTTTTTAAGTGTGTGGAATATAACCTTGTGTGTGAACTTTTGAGAGTAAGAACAGAATGTACTAGAAACAGGATGATATGCTGTGTACGTGCATAAAAAATGATAAATGTGTTGACTTCAATAAGGAGCAGGGTCAACGTGACTCCTATAAGTCTAGCAGATGTACCAAATTACTTATAACCAAGGCCATAGTGTGTGCCCATGTGTCCTAGGCATGTGAGAGTGTCGGAAAATATCTATTCTGGGGTAGAATGTGTGTGAAATGTTATTTTACAGGGAACCAAAACAGCAGCTGACTAGAGATAGAAGGCCAGGAAGGGACATCTATGGAATTGGGAGGCTGACCGGAAGAAAGAAGACACACCTTACACATACACATATATATATGTAGAAAAATCATTCATAAGGGTTGTTGTTTGGTGTTTTGCTCCTGCGAGAGGCATAAAGAACAACCCGGCCGTTGTGCACATTTCTGATCAATAAAAGTTTCAATTTATTCGACAAGTCTGATCTCCAATTTTTGAACACGTAAGGACAATTTTTCAACAAGTCCATATACGCACAAAACGGAGCTGAAAACACGCAACACGCATACGCCAGTTCCTGCGCAAAAGGATCGATATATAAAGAAACTTGACGTGAAAACATGCGTACCTACACGCAAACTCTGACCCACGCGTACGCACATTTTGAAGACAAAGCAGTTTGGCGACACTGATGGTGAGTTGAGGAACTGACTGCGGATGAAGGGAATTAACCCTTTGCAAAATTTACTTTGACATATTTCAATATTTACAATATTTACCAGTTCCTCATAGTTCCCGGTTACAAAAAAAAAAAATTCTAATAACATTAAATCACCATTATGGGTCCTATAGATACATACAGGCATGTTTAGATTAAAGACATAAAAGCAACTAAATGCTGAAAGTACGTAAATGTAATTTCTTTCACTTCTATTCTTAAATGGATGTACGCCTATGACTCATTATGTGATTAATGTGATAAGTTGCATATTCCAGCTTTGCCATACGGTCGGAACTTCCGCACTTGTGCTGGGGACCTCGGGAAACTCCAAAGCCTCTGCAGACTCTGCACGAGGGGTTTTAGTCACACTGGACTCCCGCAGACTCTGCAAGAATAAGGACTAAACCAATTGTGTAATTTATATTGTTTAATTGAGCATGCAAGCAATAAAGTTATTTACCTGGTTCCCCTGTATTAGCACATGTGTGTCTCCCTCCCTCTCAGACACAATGCCACACACACTGGTTTGGCAGAGAATCGGGGGCGCCTTTGCGCCCCCCCCCCCAGTTGCACATTCTGTCGGTGCGAGGCAAATCGCTTCTTTATTCGCATCTTAAGATCAGACCACTTCTCTTTTATATCTGGATCGGTTCTGTTTACCGCAGCAGTGATGTGTGTCCACTCTAAATATTATTTTTATTAGTAATTCCAACAAACAAAATAACCTTTCTTTCATCCACCTCACTCACAAGAACCTCTATTTCTGCCTTGCTCTCCATTGCTGTCAGGATTTTGTTTTTAAAAACACATATTTCCTCGCTCCTTTTAATATGCATGGCCAATGAGGTCATTTGCATTGTCTATATATGGTTAAATGTGGGCTGATAGAGGGCGGTAAATGATATGTTTTTGTGTGCGCAAGTTATCAGGTAGGTTGTTATTTATAAAGTGAAAATTGCGTGCAGGTGTGCATACGGATGGTTTTATAAATCTGAATCTTTTTTTGCGTACGCTATTTTTGGCCTTTGTGCGTACGTAGAGTTTTAGTAAAAATCCTACGCACTGTTTTATAAATGAGGCCCCTGGTGATTTGCAGTGGAGGATAATGCACTGTGCATTGCACACTAACAGCCATGTATCAAAGTTTAATATGTATTTTTCAGGGGTTTGTTCTTTTTGTTCTGCACAGGAATCCGTCTTTCATATTTTCACAGAGTGTTTCAGACTGGTCCCATTGTTCACGTTACTGGAAAGATTAATTGGAGATTTGGGTTTTGTCTTCAGCAAGGTACTCTTTGTTTATGGTTGTAAATATACAAAAGTGCAAAGACAGCAATGTACCATGGCAAATTTCGTGTTTGGACAGGCCAAATTGGCCATTTGGAAGTCCTGTAGGCTAGCTGCCGAAGTACGAATGGTTGATGTCTCTAAACTCTTTACTGCCTTTGTGGAAGCCAGAATAAGGGTGGAGCACAGATTTTTTCAAATGACTGATAAGTTACTTTAATTTGATTCTAAATCGGGACTAAAAGGGCTTTGCTTTCACTAGGTGAGGATGGGGAAATATAATTTAATTGGTGATCCAAAATGAGAGTTAACTAATGATTATTATTATTTTTATTTTTAATAATTATTTATATATATATATATATATATATATTTTTTTTTTATTATTATTTTGTTCATTAATTTATTCATTTTGTTTTATCTTCTTATAGTTCTTGATTGCTTTGCATTGTGAGTTTATAATGAGCGTAAAATGATTTAATAAAGTGTGTTTAAAAGTCAAAAGTCTCTCTGTATCTCTCTCTCTCTGTATCTCTCTTTCTATCTGTATCTCTCTCTCTCTCTGTATCTCTCTCTTTCTCTGTATCTCTCTCTCCCTCTCTGTATCTCTCTCTCTCTCTCTCTCTCTCTCTCTGTATCTCTCTCTCTTTCTCTGTATCTCTTTCTCTCCCTCTCTCTCTTTCTGTATCTCTCCCTCTCTCTCTCTCTGTATCTCTCTCTCTCTCTCTGTATCTCTCTCTCTCTCTCTCTCTCTCTGTAAGATGAAGTCATACATGTAATGCAACCGCACAGGACAGCAAACACAAGGGCATTATATAGGGAACATAACAAGGGATAACGACACGAGGGCAGTCAGGAGGCGAGAAAAGAGAGCACATGGCATGTCAAAACAATGTCATGCGACAAAAAAAAAATACTTACATACAGTAAGGTAGGAACAACAGTAAAAAAGTTTAATAAAGTAATACAAAAAGTGGAAACAAAAAGGCTAAGCCAGACATGTGTGGTGGCCCGGGTTTGGGAACTTGGGCCTCTTGCCTTAATGGCACCTCTCTTTGGAACGGGGGATTGACTGGGCCGTGCTTGAGGAGGGCCTGGAGGCAGTCTATCTAACTATTTAATATCAACCTCTTGATCCTCAAACCTCCTACTAGATTAAATGAGTTTATTTCAAATATATTTAATTCTTCTGCTTCAACTACTATTGTTATTATTGTTATTTTTAATGTTTCAATTAATTGTTTCCCTCTTTCATTAATGATCATCTCATATAAAATGAAGTGAGTGTAAAGTCACTATCACTACAGCTTTTTCAATTATGACTTCCATCCACACTCTCCATCCTTCAAACTATGTTAATTATACAATTTGCAGCATAATTATCATTTTATATTTAAATAATCTTTGTTGTACTTTTCAATTTGTTTCCCTGTTATTGTACTTTCAGCCCTCCAATACAGTTACACCACAAACACAAAGACTCACATGCCCACAATAAAATGTTTATGTCTGTTATGCCATGTCGTTCTTTGTAAATTGTGTATTGTTTGGGGTAATAAAAAAATACATAAAATTGTAAATATCATTCTTCAAATAAACACAAACACGGACTAATGTACAATTTATGCTAAGTTTATGCAAGTAGTATTTTAACAATATAAGTTGTGCTGTAGAGCTCTAACGACTAAGCCATGTTGAAATAATAAACTGAAACTGTTAAATACATTTGCATTACATAATGTGTTACCCGGCACTATTCCGTACAAGGGACTAATTAACATAAATACACATTTCATTAAAAAGGTCTATCAGTGTTTCATAAAATAAATTATGTAGGAGGTGTAATGGATAAATGTTTAGCTAGACGCCAAATCGGTCAAATTTCTTTAACTCAGATGACAGTCCTAAAGCATTGCTACAGAAAACAACTGTTGATAAAACTGGACGTGATAAAACCTTTAGATTAAACATGTAAGAGAACAATGTTCTCAGAATAATAAAAACAAACAAAACGATTTGTTAATACTTATTGGGCAGCAAATATATAATTTAAATGATGTGTGAAGGGTGGAGAAACACGTGCAGGATCGTCATTACGTCTGCAGTCGGAATTGTCTTTCTTGTCTTGGTGAATTCTAGCACTACATATGTATCAGAGGACTTATTGTTTAGGTTAAAACCATTCAGAAAAACTTATACAAGCGATTAATTATTACAAAATATATACAAAACACGAGGGGGGTTATGTCTAGTTAAAAGCTTACTTTCTACTTTATTACTCTTTTCGTAAAAATCCACAATATAGATCTAATTAAAATATAATTTCTGATTCATCCACCCGCATTTCTATTTCACACGGCAATCCCAGCCAGTATAAGGAAACGCTGAATATTCATTTACGCGTCACCCAGGGCAGCAAATATCGCAGGAACTGAATATAAATGATGTAACACAGGATGCAGACCATCGCCCATCACACGGAAATCCTACATGACGTCACGTGAGCAGTTCCTTCCGTCTGTCACTGTGTGGCGCTGATTCTGCTGCGCACTGTTTACGGCACAGGAGACAAAGCAAACACAATTACCCCACTGGATCAGCCATACGCGTTATTAACCATTTCTAAACCAAAACTTACTCAAGTAAATCTCATGACACAAAGGTGGGTGATGTTTCTCTTTCTCTTACGCTGTGTGTTGTATGAATCGGATACGCTGACGCGTTTAGTTAAGATCCAGTGATCGGGCCGGTTCTACGAGCTGCTCTGTTTTGTGAGATCAGGATCCGGTTCTGCTTCATCAGCTTATGTCTGTGTGGCCTAACGTAACGACACCATTGAAGTGTCACTAAGCTCAATCACTTTACACGAAGACTGCCTAAAACGAACCGATTTACGCATTTTGAAATCATAACAAATACAAGCCAATACATTTCTATGGAAACTGCAACGAAGTAACGAGACTCGCGTATATAGTTCTGACACATGGGGCTTTTCCTGTTGTTTTTGTCTGCGAGCTAATACAGTAACGTTAGCCGCTAGCATGTGCTTTTTACTATCGTGAGGTCTGAAACGCGTGTGCTGATAAGGGGCTCGTGCATCTGCTCTTATCAAACATTTTAGATTAATCAGATCATGTGTATGACATTTAATTATGCATATTTGTATGTCCGATTTTATCTAGTTTTAATTGTTTCATATACGCCATATTATATCGTTTGTGTATTAGTTGTAACTGAAAATGTATTTATAAACCTTTTTTATCTGATCACTGCACATATTATTAACTAGCCTATACGTCTTCTTTGAGGCCTGAATATGCTCTTAATTTTGATTTGCTTTAAAACCAAAAAGCTGACCTGAGCCAGAACGTTTACACAAAAATGAGACTACAGTCATGTATGATCATTTAAACAAATTAATATCTGTGGGTAGTTTATCGATTTCAGAGACACAATATTAGGACCTGCACATTTCATGGCTCACTGAAATACACTTAAACTGTTACTTTTAGCTGTGCAGAAGTTTTTGTAGGATTTGTGTGAATTTTATCGTGGACTAGGAATAAAGATATTTTCTTGATGTTATAAAGTACTAGTAGTTGGCTGAAACAATAGGAATCTATATTTCTAAATATTTTATCTTTTATTATTTGCTTTGGCAAACAGAGCTTGGCCTTCGGTTTGAGTTAAACATTTAGGAATGCGTGAAATTCTACAAAATCAGGAGTTAAAAAAAACCATAAACAACGGGTAATGAGAAAAAATGTAGGGCTGTACAACAATAAGTTGTAACTTACTTTTTGCAGAATAAACGCTTTTGTTTAGTTTTGTTGGGGGTGAGGTTTATGTTTGTATTTATGTATGTACAGTGAGGTCAATAAGTATTTGATCTGCCTTTGATTTTGCGAGCTCTCCTTCTTAGAAAACATAAAGGGTTTAGAATTTTCAGCAAAGGTGCATTTCCACTTTCCGAGACAGAACCTTAAAAGAAAAATCTGAAAATTATATGTATGATTTTTAAGAAAATGTATTTGTAAATTAATATGTCAATTGAATATTTGATAATTTCTGTTTCAGGCAGATTATTGACACTGATAGACCTCTTATTTGCTCTTATATAGTCCAGCTCATGATTCTAAAATTACTAGTTGCTGTTTGAGGTCATTAGCTGTCATAAAGCCACCTGTGCACCCGACAGTCATTCAAAGTTGAACTAGTAACATGGGCGAAACCAAAGAGCTGTCAAAAAACACAAGAGACAAAATTGTAGACCTTCACAAAGCTTCAAAGGGCTACGGGGAAATTGTCCTTCGGTCTAGGGCCCAAAAGTAGATCTCTCCTCTTGGGGTATCAAGAATTTTGAGGAATCAGCTCAGAACTAAACGGGAGGAGCTGGTCAATGTCGTGAAGAGAGCTGGAACCACCGTTTCCAAGGCTACTGTCAGTAATATATTAAGAGGTCATAGTTTTAAATAATACATCGCACAAAAGGTTTCCCTGCTTAAGTCTGCCCATGTCAACGCCTGTGTTTACCAAATTAAAACTTTTTGGTCTTAACCCCATTCAACATTTTTGGAGGAAGAAGAATGATGAGTATTAACGGAATAATGCCATACCAAAAGTGAACCATGGGGGTGGAAGCATCATGCTCTGAGGGAGTTTTTTTCTGAACAGGACAAGACGCTTGCAATGTATTAATGAGGACGAACGGGGCCACGCATCGTGAGATATTGCGCAAATCCCCCTTCTCTCAATCAGATCATTTAGGAGGGGTCGTGGCTGGGTCTTCCTACATGACAATGACCCAAAGCAAACAGCCAAGAAATCCAAGGAGTGTCTCTGTAAGAAGCGTATCAAGGTTCTGGAGTTACCTAGCCAGTCTCCATACCTAAAACCAATTGAAAATCTCAAATAAATTATAAAAAAAATAATACAATGTGATTTCCAGATTTTTCCGTTAGGTTCTGTCTCTCACAGCGGAAACACACAAATGCTGAAAATTCTAGACCGCTTTGTGATTTCCAGATTTTTCTAAGTAGGAGAACTTGAAAAAACACAGGGTGATCAAATACTTATTGACCTCCCTTTATGTATGTATACGGTAATATAAACACACACACACATTTATGTATACATATATGAAATATTTACATGTCTATATAAGGGCTGAATGATTTGAAAATCCCATTAGTTTAGAACATTTTATAAATGTGCAATATTGATTGTCTACAAAGATACAACTTTTTATATTGATACTATTATTAATATTGGTAATAATTATAAGGATAGAATGAAAATGTTATCAACATTGTGGTGAAAGCGTTTCACAGGACTGTTCCAGGCTCAATTCCATTTTGGGACATCTTTTTTGGGAGAAAACAAACTTCTTAAGATTGATATAAACAAGAAGCAATAATATCCAACAAATATAGAATGGCTGCCTCTTCATAGAACATTAAATCATTTCTTTATTTTGATTTGTTTTGTAAGACTTCTTTAATGTTGGCCTTAGAATTGAGTAACTGTGTTGCATAAAGACATCAACAAAAAGTGTAAATTGTTACTTAAATTTAGGATTTAAATCCGAGTAAGATGGATAGCACTCCATAACATAAGAGGAGCCGTTCACTGATGAGGACCGTCGATGTGTCGACTACTCATCTCGCTTAGTATACGTTGACTCTAGGCTAAATAGTGGGACTTACTTTAAAACAATGCTTTCCATATCTCCCTCAGTGGAGTATTCTCTGGTGTAACTGAACTAAGCCTCTGCCAAATGTTAGTTTTCTTTCAACGAGAGATGAAATTATATGTCAATCAACACCAGCACCAAAAAATTGCTCCGACACTGGATCATCAGTGGCTATTATTTTAAATAAGCCTTAAAGATATGATGTATCAACGCATTTTTCATGTCAACGTATTTACATGCATCTCTATGCATCACGGCAGCTCTACATCATTGTCAATAACAGTTACTCGAAATTACATGATGATTGAGTTAGAGGTCATGCACGTCCGGGGATCAGAAAGGCTTTCTACTTATTATGTATCACATGTGAAATCGTTCCGCCAGCAGAAATAATACGGGTAAAGGCTGTGCCTTCTTCATGCTAACTGTGTCTTCTGATGTAGAGGGCTATCGCTCTGGTGTAGAAGAGGCCTTGACACAGGGATACTTCTATGGCAATCCAGCCAGCATTGGTATTTGGTCCCGCCTACCTGTAGATGTTGAAGCGGATGTCATCGTCAAAGCCACAATTAATGTACACAGTTTTTTCCTGATTCTTTTTCATGTTTGTTTTAAGAATAGTTAACAGATTACGAACCTACAACAAGCTGAACTAATGCTACCGTATAAAAGTACAGACTTGACCAAAGGTATTTAAGAATATTTTAATCAAGTTAAGATTAAAGGTTCCGTTCTTCCTGTTTTTCATTAGCTTTGATTGTGTTTACAGTGAGCAGTATAACGTGGTATGTTTTACATGTAAAAAACTGTATTTTTCACACAATTTACTTACCTGTATACCGTTTTTTCACTGATGATGACTAATAACTTCCTTGTTCTAAAGAAGTCCCTCCTTCAGTAATACGTAACGAGTTATGTTTGTGCCTGTGATTTGTCAGCAAAGTTGGAGCATGTTGTCTGGAGAGATTACGCCTCTCACAATAACATGGAGATGCATGCACTCAGTGTTATTGTAAACGTGTCTTTAATTTGATCAATTTGAGCCCAAATCAGAATCTGAGAAAACAGATGAAAAGGATCGAGCACGACTTTTGCAAATGCCTAAACATAGAACAAGATAAGTGTGGCTGCAGCTAAACTTTACCCAGATCTAAACCAGCATGTGGATAAACAGTAAAAAATAGATTACATAATTTAACAACTTAAATTATGAAATAAACTTCCCGGTTGCGGTCCATAAACAACACCTTCTCCATACAGTGAGCGAAGTGCTCAATTTAAAAAAATAATAATTTTACTGCAAATCTGGCATTTAATTGATAGAGATTGAGGAAACTGTCCTCAGGAAAATGAACTACATGTGGATTATAATTTGGGGAACCGAGTTTAACAAACATAAATTGTAAGCATTGATCTCTACGTACAGATCCGGGATGAAAATAAATGGGTTTAGATGACAAACACAAACGCAACTCCTTCTCCTTAGGAGCCCAACAAGACCACACCCCTTTTTTTGTATTCATGTGGCCGAAGGTTAACCATTATACTTATGTCATTAAAGAAGGAAGTAGATGTAGTCCAAACCAAGCGTTTTATGTACGGGTTTGTGTTAATTTAAATCTCTTTATTGGTATTGAACTTTGAGATTTATAAATTAATCAATATTATTAACACTCTAACAACAACATTATACACTTATTAAAGTTTGAAACATGGAATCACGAAGAACATGACCTTTAAATGCCACTGCAATCTGCGTGTACAGTAAAACCATTTAATAAGGCTTTCATTACAATGAAAGACTTCATTACCATCCTAAAATTAACATTGGTTTAAAAATCTAATATTGATAGTGATAATATCATAACCCTAATATATTTCGTTCAAAACTCGCCACCACCTAAGTTACATGTATTAACAGATAAAATGTGTTCACATGTCCAAACAGTCATTTAGGGCTGTAGCACAGGTCTTCTGTCAGAGGCATCTGTTGGCGTGGACATGGGAAGCACAGGGTGGAACACATACTAAAAACACCTCCCTGTAATTTGTGTATACTGCCGTTTAAGTGAGAGAGATTCAGCATTAGATAGAAAGGCGGAGAGAGAGTGTACAACAGCTTCACACTTGCTCATATATTGAGCTGTTTACACAGACCGCATCACTTATCCTAAATGATTCTATGAGCAAGATACACTGTGTGCACAATTATTAGACAAGAAGTAATTTTGAGGATTAATTTCGTTACTCTACAAATACAGTGCTCTTGGTCAATATAAATATTAACTTAAATCTGAACATTTAAGTAGCAAAAGGGAAGTTTTGGCTTTCTTAAGAGAATATCTACTTTTTTGCAGAATCTACATTCGTGTGCAGAATTATTATGCAACTTAATGAAAAACATAGTTTTATTCATCTCACTATTTTCAGCTGTTAAAGGGAAAATAATAAATAAACTAAACATTTACAATAAAAACTCGTGGACATATTGGTGAGAATCAACTATTGTGCTGTAGCAACCACTGCCTCCCAGACACTGCAAAGAGAGGTTTACTGTTTACCTTCACACTAATTTTGCTGCTTTTGAAGACCCCTAATGTTCTCAAGTCAGGAGAAGGTGCATAAAAGAGTGGCATCTTGGGATCAAAAGGTCTCCATAGCAACCATCAGACGCTATCTACATTTTCTCACTAACACTCACAAAGTAAACGGGGGTTTGCTTAGCGGTACTGGGAATTAAATTCGAACTGTCTGCTTTGGTCAGATGAGACTAAGATAAAGCTTTATGGCAACAAAGATAGTGGGTCTTAAGTAAATTTACTGCTCTGTTTTTGGAAAAAAGGCAGTTTTACAATGTATTAACATCAGGTTTGCCATTAATTTTGGGACACACAATTTCATGATTTATTTTCTTCATGTGGGATTTCTTTTCGATTAATGTAATGAAATCAAATTTAAGGTTGCCTTTTTCTCTTTGGCCTTTTGCTTCTATGTTGATTAAAAAAATGTTTTTTTTAAGAAGTTCATGATCACATCTTAGGGCTGACAACACTAGGCAGTTTGAACCGGGCCCAAGTGCGTTTTACCACCAAGGCTAGGTTTGTTTGACCACCAAAGCGTGGTTCATGTAACTATTGTAAGTATTCCAAATCTAAACCGGCTCGTTTAGCAATCTCTGGTCTTCTTGAAAGAGGTGCTGTTCACATGTAGTGTGAGCGTTAACCATGTCTGAGTGTTAAACAGAAAGCATGACTTACATAATGCGACTGTGTAGTCCTTCGTAATTTTCAGCTGTCACTGTAATTGGCAGCTAAAATACACATCAGACATCACTTTTACATGCAGACGTGTGGCTCAGTGCTCAAATCTATACCAAATATTACTTTCGTCAGTCATAATGCAACACTCCTTATAACGGCATTATGATATTACGGTTAACGGGATTGATGTTGTGATAACACTCTGTGTCAAGTCCAAGACACACGGCAAATAAATTGAAGATTTCGATGGAATCTATTATGCTTAGAGGGATCTCTTTGTTCTATGTTTAAATTATCAAGCTATCGCATTGTAATGATGGAAGCATGCTCGGGTATCTATAGATGGATAGATAAATATAAATATTCCACAGATTTTGTTTTTCTTATCATGAAAGTTCAATTCATTGCTGTATAATATGACATTTGGAAGAAAAAAATTAACATATGAACACAGTTGTGCAATATTAAGTTTTATTTTAACTCTTTAAACCTCTGCATCTCTAAAAAAATGCATCAAAAGTTTTTTTTTCCCTTGAGTAATTTTAAGGGCCTGCAATAACACAGTATTTTCACTTTTGTGATATACCGTATTACCGAACACTGGCACATCTCTAACTATATTTGTGTTCCCATTATATTTTGCAGATTCAACAAGCTTTTCATGTCGTCCCAAATGGCTATGAATATGTTTAACGCAGCTGGACTCTGGAAAAGCATACTAATGTAAACGTCTGGATGGAGGACAGTTAAAAGACCCACACCCATGAAATTTGAACACTTTAAAAGATCCTTTCAATAAAGGAGGTTTTCTTTGCCAGCAGAAATTATTTCTGCAATAATGGATGTAGAAGAGGACGGCCCCTCACAAAACGCTGAGAATGCAAGCCAGAAACAAAATGGTCCCAAAGATGATAACAAGAAAACAGAGGCCAAAGGAGCCTGTTTAAAAATAGAAGGGAAAGATGGCTATGTGTTCAAATCATACAGCATTACTCCTCACGAGATTATGGATGCAGGACTGCCTCCCTGTCACAAAGACTTACTGGCGGATGACTCTTCCTTTGTGTATCTGGATGAAACACAGGAAGATGTATCTACTCAGGTTGATAGTATATCAATGACCGATTCAACAGCAGCAACTTGTGATGAAAAGCATAACTCTCAAACCTCTCCAGCCATTTCAAAAAAGAGCCACAACACTGAAACGAGTAACTCGTCAGAAATTGAAACAAGTGTTAGTATAAAAACAGAGCCAAATGAAACGGGTGAAATAACTCAGGATGATGAAAAGTTATCTTTTGATGGAGCTTTTGGTCCTTTTGCAACGAGAGGTTATGATGAGGATTATGGTAGCTTGTTAAGTGGATACTCAAGTACCCTTTATGATGTTGCAATGGATGCTGTCACACAAAGCCTTTTGACATCAATAAGGAGTCCACTTAACCCTAGGAAAAAATCTCCTGCTTGGAACCATTTTTTCATCTCACCACGTGATAGTACCAAAGCAATCTGTATGTACTGTATGAAGGAGTTCAGTCGGGGAAAAAATGAGAAAGACCTTAGTACTAGTTGTTTAATGAGGCATGTACGAAGGGCTCACCCCACTGTTCTTATGGGAGACAGTGACTCCCTGAATCAGTCTACCAATACTTCCTCATCTTTAACACCTTCTATTATATCACCAAACAAGGGAGACTTTTCTTTGAGCATCAAGTCCCACAAGGACAATGTTACTCCACTGTCTACATTTTTAGCTGAGGCCACAGATTTGTTGCCCAAAGATTCTTTGCAAAAGGTTATACCAAAAGCAGAAAAAAGTGTCAAGAGTGACTTAAGTACAGTTCCATCCCCACATTCCTTCAACAACTATAATGATGATGCCATAGACCAGGGAACCGAATGTCCTGGATCAGCTCCTAAGAATTCCAGTTCTCGGCGACGCTCTGCCGTGTGGAAACACTTTTATCTTTCACCTGCTGACAGTTCAAAAGCAGTATGTATTCACTGCATGAATGAGTTCAGCCGGGGTAAAAATGGAAAAGACTTGGGAACAAGCTGCCTTATACGCCACATGTGGCGGGCCCATCGAGACATAGTTATTGAAGAAAATGGACAGGGCTCAAGCATTCCTCCACCTTACACCACTCCACCAACATTGCTGTCACGTACACAGGTTCAGGACTCAACTGAGGTTAAAAAGGAGTTCCTATGTATTTCATATCCCTCCGAAACCTTATCAGATGAAATACCCAATGAAGGTGGTGACACCATTACGGTCAAAGAAGAGGTAAATGATGCAACATATCAGTTAGGACAGGAATCCTCGCTTGACGCATGTTTTAAATTGAAAGGAGAAAATATAACTCGTTCATCATCCCCAGAGGAGCATGCTGACGTGCAGAACATATCACAAGATCCAAGCTCAGTTTTTCAACAAAACAAGAAAATAATGAAACGGGTCAAATCAGAGGTATGGCATCATTTTATTGTCTCTCCTGTTGACCAGCTTAAAGCCTTGTGTCGATACTGTCCCTGTGTCATAAGCCGTGGTAAACGAGGGGACTTTGGTACAAGCTGTTTAATGAGGCATTTGATGCGGCGACATCCTGATGTCCTCAAGACCCAAAAAAGCACAAATGACAGAGTATTCTCACCTCAGTCACCCCAAACTATTCCTACTGCAGAGGACGACATGTTAGCAAATGTAACAAAACACCCTGCCATTGAGAACAAATCCCACACTCTGCCTGTTTTCAGCAAAAAGACTTCAAAGCTGTGGAATCACTTTTCTATTTCCTCCACAGACCCAACAAAAGTGGTCTGTTTGCACTGTAGCCGGACAATTAGCAGGGGCAAAAAGACAACCAATTTAGGCACTAGTTGCTTATTTAGGCATATGCAGAGGTTTCATGGACATGTGCTTGAAAATAATAGTAGTATCTCAGGTGACGTGTCATCTGCTGAAATCCAAGTTAAACAGGAGCTCATGGACATTTCTACTTATGAGGAGAATACAGAAAAATTAAGTGAATGCCACCCAATTGCCAAAAAAATAACCAAACTCATTGCAGAAATGCTTGCACTGGATCTTCAGCCATCAACTCTTGTGGAGAACGTTGGCCTGAACAGATTACTAGATTATCTTCAACCACAGTATTCTCTACCTTCGTCATCATATTTTACCAGCACTGCAATCCCAGAAATGTATGAAAGCGTGAAAGAGGTAGTTCTGACCCATCTCAAAGAGGCTGAAGGTGGAATCATCCATTTCACTACAAGCGTATGGGTGACTAACCAAACTCAAGAGTACTTGATTCTTACAGCCCACTGGGTAACATTTGAGTCTCACGTTGTGCCTCAGGGACAGGATTTCCACTGCTCAGCCCTTCTTGGTGTTTCTTCGATTGACTTTGACTACAATATTCAGAACATACAAAAGCAGCTTGAATATCTTTGGGACAGCTGGATTGGTTCATCTGGCCTTAAAATTGGATTTACTGTAACGGATAATCAAACAATTGACAGCATTTTAGCAAGCCGCCACCACAACACCATGCAGTGTTTTGTTCACAATATAGACCTCATTGTTAATGAAGCCATAAAAAGTCAGAGGATGGTCCAGAACCTGCTAAGTATTGCCAGAAAAATAAGTGAGAGAGTGCATCGTTCTGCTAAAGCTAAAGAGAAGTTGACAGAATTGCAAAAATCTTACCAGTTGCCTGAAAATCAACTGGTCCAGGATGTTCCCTCCAAGTGGAAGACCTCATACTTCATGCTTGAGCGATTAGTTGAGCAAAAAAAAGCTATTGATGAGATGTCAATAGAGTGCAGTTTCAGGGAATTGATAAGCTCTGATCAGTGGGAAGTGATGCAGTCAGTCTGCAGTGCTCTTAAGCCTTTTGAGGTTGCTTGCAGGGAGATGAGCAATCGCACTGCAACACTAGGGCAGGTCATTCCACTAATTCACATACTCAACAGAAAGATAGACATGCTTTTTGATGAGACTATGGGCATTGACAATATGCTAAAGTCCTTAAAGGAATCAATGGTGACCAGATTGTCCCAGACACTTCATGACCCAAGGTACATATGGGCAACCATGTTGGACCCTAGGTATAAGACCTCCCTCTTTACTGAAGAAGAAGCAGAGCAGTGTAAGCAGGACCTCATACAAGAGCTGGAGTCTACATGTACCTCCACACTGAGTGATCCACCACTGTCTAATGGATATAGTGAGCAACAAGCTTCAACAAACACTTCAGCCACAAACAAAGATAATCTCTGGGCACTTATGGATGATATAAGACAGAAAATTAAACAAGAAGAGAGACCGAAGTCATCAGAGGTTGCTGTGATGGAATATTTGGAAGAAGACATCCTTGATCAGAGCTGTGATCCCCTAGATTATTGGAACCTGAAGAAATGTTTATGGCCTGACCTTGCCAAAGTAGCTGTGCGTTATGTTGGTTGTCCACCCAGCACTGTACCAGCAGAAACTTTATTTAGTACATCAAGTCTTGGTTGTGCCCTGAATCAATCACGACAGAAAATCGAAAATCTAGAAGGACTCATATTTTTAAAGGTCAACCTCCCTTTGATATATTTTCATTACTGAAAATACCTTTGCTTTTCTGAGACTTTGTAAAGCCCATGGACCAAATATTTTTTCTGAGAAAGCCCATTTACATATTTTATGTATAAGGATGTGAAACAGGGGTGCGTAAAAAAACAGCATCTGAATAGTTAACTGCAAAAAAGGTTGTCTTTGACTACTACTGTTGTACTGAACACTTGATAACTGGCGTTTGAAAAGTGTTTTCAGGGAGGGAGCGTTAGCTAGCTATAGAGATAGTTGTTGTGTGATGCTGTAATTTGGTTTTACTATATTTTTTTATTGACAAGTTCCTTTCCTCTCTCTCTCTCCTTGTGCCTTATATGAGCTACTTCAGGTCAAAATGCTGTAAATATAAACTGATGTGCAAAGCAAGTCATAGTCTTCTGATTGAAATAATTTTGCAAGATGAAACTACATGCTGAATACTGTTTTTTTATATGAACACATGGTCCAATATAAATGCTGTGACTGATATGTTGAAATGTATTTTATTTAAATCTTTCATTGTGATTTTGTGGCTCATGGTACTGTTAGAAATAGTTTATTTGCTGTTTTTTACAGATTATGTAAATACTACTGTACTTTCAGGTTAAAATCTGTTGGAAAATGCATTTGTCTTTTAAGCACAAATCTGTTTTTATATCTAAGGAATTAAATTATGAATATCATCAAACAAATGTACTGTACATTTTATAAATTATAATTTGATAGAGGAAGCATTCTGACTGGAAAAAGTGCATTTTTGTGTTAAATAAAATGTTTATCCATTTGAATAAATGTCCTCAATCACTATTAACTCATGATATTCAACTGATGTCATCAGCCCTAATATGTATTTGAAGATAAATAACTGTATGCCAAGATCATTGTTTCCCTGAAGTCATAGCCAGTTTATGTCGACGGCAAAATTTATAAAATATTGTTTAATCGTTAAGACACCGAATAATATGTAATGGAATCTGAAACTGAAATATATTATACTTAATCACATTAATTCATACTAGTACCAAAGAGCACACCATTAAAGTCTTCTGCAATGTACAACTGCTGCCAATGTCACGAAATGTAGTTTACAAATAATTTCTTTGTTTATACAAAATAAACCCATTTTATTTAAACTGATATTGTTTATTATATTTTACATATTTTATGTTAGAGATAATAGAAGAATACTATGAGAAAAAATACAATATTCATTAATATGGATAATTTAATGATTCAGCCTTTCTAGAACCACTAGTTTCTTTACAAGATTTATATGAAAAGGTGGAAAATGGGACAACTCGTATACAAGACTTTGATATCCTGGAATGAAAATCAAAGGCTTGTGAGAATCCTTGAGCAAGAATATCTTTGTTGCATTTGCTTCCATTAAAAGATGTGAATATGTATTCATGATTAGATCCTCAAGAGTCAAATCTTCCCTCTTCTCATACCTAGGAAATTGAAAAACATATAATATTAGAGTTTGTCTATATTAAGCTGATTTTATTTTGATGTTTACTGACCTCCAGTTACTATTAATTTCCAGAAAACGTGATACTCCCGTTTGTGCAGCAAGTACATCAATGTGTAATGACACATCTGTGTAAAAAGTATGCAACATATTGAAATTGCAGGCATGGTAATAAAACAAACTAAATAATAAATAACCAATCAAATAAACATACCTGCTGTTTCCGGCACTAAACTATGAAGCTCCTGCATTGCTTTCCCTCCTGGGTAGTTGTAATGGGAAGCATACAGTGAAATACTTGAGTATAACCCATTTATAATCAAATGTCCTATCACAACTACAGAACAAATTTTATGCATCCATGATTTGTGGAAACTGTTCAAACTGTAAGAAACAGAAGCAAAAATAAAACAGACTGCATGTGAAAATTCTTGAAAATGCAAGTTTCTTTTTAAGTAACAAAAAGGTAAATGGGGTCAAATTTGAATTTCAGGTTAATTACAATTACAATTACAGTGAGACAATAAAAAACTGTAAATCATACATAAAAGAGCAGCCACGAGCAGCAATTAAGTTAAACACAGGAAAGGTGTAGATGATAAAACGGAGCTCCTTATGTGGTAAAATGGAGTACAGCAGAATGAAGCCTACAGCTGGGATTAACAGTGTTCTTGTCCGTCTGTCCAACAGGCCAAGTGGGATAAACAGTATAGTGCTGCCAAGAGCTCGAGGAAGTGCAGAGTAGAAGTACCACAAAAAAGGAGAGGTTTAAGCACTGAGGAAGTCAAGGACATATAAGAAATCTTACATTTAATTAAAAGGGTTTCGACAACATATCTCGTGCAGCACATGAAGCTATAGTACAAGTTCAGTTAAACATACGTGACCTTCTTGTGAGGTACACAAAAGAAAAACTTTTAAATGATGGTCACTCTTTTCAATGCAATAACAACTGAACTAGAGCTTTTTTGCTTCATCAAATATGGTAATATTATACTGCTGAGACAAAATAGGCCAGAACTAAAGAATTAAATTAGTCAGATAACCACTCTGCTCAATGCTCAAGGAAAGCAGGATGAGTGATGTTAACATGAACCAAATCTCAAAAACAACATCTCTAAAAAAGCCATTGTATGGATGCCGAAGAAAAAAGATGTAGTGCATGAAGAGTGTTCAAAAAAGCTCTAGTAGCTCTAGTTCTTATTTGTGTTATGTATGCATAAGAAATAGCCTTTTTTGTTGCATTTTGTAAAAGGATATTCCCCAGTTGGAGCTTTTATTCAGGACTGTGTTGTACCAGAGTACCTGACCCTCAGGCCAGATTAGCTTATTCCAGAATATTGAATCAACTGTGACAGTGAGACCTACAAAAGAAACACAAAATTTTGTTTTTGTGAGGTTTTCTATACATGGATTTTGTGTAATGTTTCTATACTGGATGCGAGTAATGTGTTGTAGAAATATATCCATGCTAAATGTAAAACTGGTTTAAGAAAGTCATATAAATCACTAGAAATATTTAAAAAAATTAATTACTGAATGACACAATGTCCTGACTGACACACTTGATGCAGGGCTATGTGACACAACAAATCCATTTAGAACATGTCAGTTGCCTTGACAAGTTAGGACATTTTTTTAATTATAATGCCTCTATGAGGTCCGGTGTAGACAGAGTGTTACAAAGTGATCTTAAAAAATCTTTTCTAATTTATGATTTTCTTAAACTAAACCCAAAAACCATCAAACTACAGACACTAAATTTAAATATGCCAACAAATTGATCATTTTAAATCTCACTCTAATTTGTCTTATGATGATGTGTGTTGTATGTCCTATGTGCTTTTTTGGATCAAATATATATGCAAAATTACCTAAAGAAACTGTTGAAAACAATACTAATAACAAGTGATGTATGTTTGCATGTACAAACAGCAACAGATAACATTAATACATCACTGACCCAAAAATAACATGCCAGCAGGAATGGCATGGTAAAGTAACAGTAGAACATGGAGTTTCCTGCTTAGAAGCGACATCAACAACATCAGCCCGAGAAAGAGACATACTTCAAAGCGGAAAACAATAATGACCAAAGCAGAAAGCCAAATAAAGTGAGAATGCCTCTGAGCCATCCAGGAGGTAAATGCCAGCAGAACTAGACAAAAAAAACATAATTAGAAAAAACATCATACTAAAATTTATTTAAGTTTAGCTGCTTTTTAAAATACACTGAAAAATGTATGAACTACCTATAGGTAGAGCGAATACATTAGGTAGCGTTCTGGTGCTGTAAAACATCAGGTGGAACTGTGTTGTAGAGATAAAGCAGAACAAACCGGCCACCGTTGACCCAAACTGCCTCCTGACCTCTTTCTGCATTTGCCAAAGAGCTAGGATCACACATAGTCCAAGAACTCCTCGCACTGAAGAACACAGAGGGCTGTGATGATATAATTCCATTTCACATCATTAAAACTACTTTCGCATTGTATTATATATAACAAGACACACCAAGAATCTGACAGTAAAATTTTGGAGATTGAAGGAGGGTAAGCACACATGTAATTGGTGCACTGAGAACAGATATAAAGAGAGGTCCAAGAAATGTACGTGGTACCACACCAGGAAATTCATGATGATCATACTGCAAAGACAGCAATAACAAAGGATTTACTATACCAACTTAACATGTTTGTAATCACAGTAGTTTATTTAGTTATTTATTAGCCTTTTAAAAAGTACAGCGGATTATTTTAATATGCTGTGGCATATCCATATGTCCTGGTAGAGAAAAGCCTTCTATAAGCTTTGTTAAAATAATCACAATCTCCGTCAAACTTTATAAAATAGAACATTATAAATAAATCGTATGCACTAAAAGTTGAATGCAGTTTTGTTTAGGTGCATCAAAGAAAACAAAGCAGCTGTTTTTCTTAGCTTACCTTTTCAAAATTCAATCGGTGGTATAAGATGTCATGAATGGCTTGTAAATTAAAGCTTTCCTCAACTTTGGTGTAAGGACACGTAAATAAATGGACATAAACAACACTGAAAATTAAACCCAAGAGCGGACGTTGATTTAATGATCTTCTTCGAGCCATCATACGCAAGTTCGAACTGTCACTTCCCTAGAGCACTGTTTTCTTCTTCTTCTTCTTCTTCTTCTTCTTCTTCTTCGGTTTCTTCGAGGTTTAGCGGCGGTTTACATCTACAGCCGTAGCACTACCGCCACCATCTGGTTAACTTCCCTGTCTCACAACTTTAATGCCTGTCCCCACAAACCCATTTCCACCTTTGCTCATCATAACTTCCACAAATTAACAGTTAATGTCTAACACTTTTAAATTCCTGACATATCTGATGCAAACCAGAAGAAATAGTTCGTTATATATATACTTTTCAAAGTTAATTTGTCCTTCCTTAGTCTAGTCATCACTATTAAATCATATAAACCAACAAACAAATGTATGTTAGACCCTATTCCTTCTAAGCTCTTAAAAGAGATGCTTCCAGAAGTCATAGATTCTCTTTTGACTATTATTATTTAAAAAATATTAAAAAACAGATTCCTCATTTTCATTCAAATGTGTTCCCAAAACCTTCAAACTGGGTATTATTAAGCCTCTCATCAAAAATCCACAACTTGTAATTTATTGGCCTACTAGTATCCTTCCCAAGTTTCTTTATTGGAACAATAACTGCCTCCTTCCAGCTCTTTGGCCTTCCCTCCTCCCACACTTTATTGTATAGCATCAATAATGTCTTCTTACCTTATTCACCTAACCGTTTCAACATACTATAACACACTTCATCTTTTCCAGGTGCCATCTTCCCACTTTTAGTCAAAGCCCTCCTTAATTCTCTAACATTAAATGGTAAACTGTCTTCATGTTCTTAATTTCCCAACTCTCCCAACACTTCGAAATGTTCAGATCTAGTTTTATCTCTGCCCCTCTTCCCTTCCTCAGATAGACTATTTTAGCTGTGCACCTAAAGAAATGTGTTTAGCAACAATTCAGCATTTCTTTAGTTGTCATTGCAAACTCATTTCCATTACACAATACTGGGTAGCTCAAGTCTCTCCTCTCCTCACCCATTCTCTTAATCATCATTCACATTTTTCCTACCAATTCACTATTGAACTGCAATACATTTCCCAACATGTATAATTTCTCGGATTTCTTTCGTCACTACATCTTGTGCATACTTATACTGAATCATATGTAAGTAGTTGTGACTTTTTTATTACTTTAAAAACTTTATTTAAACTCTAAACCACTTTCTTACATTCATTATTCCACCATGGCACTTCTTTTCTTTTGATATTACCTTGACTTTTTGGAATATGTTCTACTGCTTTAGCTATTATACTCTGCTTTACTTTATCACCAAAATCTTCTATATCACAGTTATATTCACTTTGACTCGGATAGTTTCTTCCTCAAATTTCAATTAAAATTTCGAAATAACGATTTCTTCTTTATAGACACTCCAACTACTTCTTGCTGCCATACTACTGGAAACCAGAGTGATATCGAGTATGCACTTTCTTCCTGTGTTCACCTCTTTCCTAGTTTCTGCTCCCTCATTTAAACATATTAAGTTTTTCTCTTCTAATAGCTTTTCTTTCACTTGCTCATTCATGTCCTTTATCACACTTTTCCACAGTGTATTGTGTACAATGTACAATAAGAAAACTCCAGCTGTCTTATTTGCAACTTCTACATGGATTATACAAATTTATGACAATAACCAACCCCCCCCACCCCCCCCCCCCCCTCTCAAAATTTAACAAAATCCCTAAAACACATATCATTTTACAACACTGTGCTAAAGAAACTTCTTTTTCCTCGAGGTCTAGAGTCAGCTTTCACAATCGCTGCACTGCCGCCATCTGCTGGGCATTTCCCTGAATTGCTACTCCAGTTTCCCCCATGATAACATTCTACTCTGCAGCCCAGTTCTACAAAAATATAATGTATTTAAACGTGGATCAATGTGCATTTAAAACACAATGCTTGTTAATTTAATAGTGTAAATTATTAACTTATCAATTTTAAAAAATGTGTAAAGTCCCTTGGTACATGCTACATTTTAAAGCGAAGATATAAATGGGCCAAATACATTCGCTTGTGAATATTGGATTGATGACAAATTTGCAATTCATATAAATTTTGAAGACAAATTTCTATTTGCAGAGGGAGCACTAACGTAAGCTTCTCGAGAGAATTAACCAAACGGTTAGTTGGGTGTAATAAACGGTGGAGTCCCGGGATAAACTGGAGCTTTGACAGGTATATATAACAATAAACATAATCATGTTCTGAACTTGCGTTTACTAATTTCTCTTTGCTTGAAACCTATTTTAAACATTATCAGTTTTATTAACACACACTACATGTATCGGGAAGAGCGGAACGTGGACTCCGTTCATTGGTCATACGTTGATTGACAGTGACACGTGTCCAATCACAAAAAGACACAATCGTGTCGGGGGGCAGACGCGGAAATCTGAATGTGCAGCTTTTCGAGAAGCCGGCATGGATACATACAGCTATACCAGTTTGCATAACAAACGACTTTTTACGCGAGACACTCGACTTTGATTCACTTTATTGCAACCAGCCGGTGCAAGACATGGACTTTGAGTAAAATAACGTAATTGTATCAGGAACATGGCATCCATATCTGATTTTTCTCATTTGTTTTGTCTTCTTTTGGTATTACCACTTGGATTTGTCTTTACAAAGGATTTTAAAGCTTTATGCACAACATGCAGACAAATAACTCACAATTTTGATAAGGTATGTTTTTTTCTGTCCATTAACCTTTATCTGTATAATCAAACGGGTTAGTTCAGTGGTTGTATTTCAGTAAATATTTTGGGTTTAATGTAAAAAAGCCACATTGTTTTTTAGCTGTTAAGATGATCATATATAACCGTATACCAAGCCCAGGCACTCCTAAATAGGAATAATTTCTCTTGACATCCATTGAACTAATTCTAATTTATTTTGACCACTAGCATGCAGTTTTAGGTCAACAGAATTAAAAGGCAGATTTTACGTTTACCCTGGAGAGTTTAAGTATGTCACTTTAGTGCAAGTATCCTGTTGTTCATGTTCTAATTGTGTACAATTCATTAAGTAAACCCATCTCCTCGTCCAGGGGTTGGAGAAAACAGCAAAGCTAAATTTTGGTGGTGGAAACACAGCATGGGAAGAAAGAAAACTCTCAAAATATGAATTAAGGTAAAGTAATAGATAATAACTACTTGAATAATTTGCAAACATATCACACACATTTTTAGCAACTCATGTCTTCATGAACTGGTTTGGTGCATTATATTCATTTTCTCCACTCACAATCATTTATTTAAATGGATGGTTTTCTTTAGTGAGATTCGGCTACTGGAGATACTGGAGGGCTTATGTGAAAGTAGCAGTTTTGAGTGCAACCACATGGTAGAAGAACATGAGGAGCACTTTGAGTCCTGGTGGTTCAAGAGGTGAGGACTAAAAATTTATGTTTCTATGTTCATGACTTTATTCGTATTATTTTCTTTTATTATACACCAGAAAACTAATGCGTTTAGCAAAATTAGCATTTATTAATATCTGTTTTGAATGCAGGAAAGAAAACCACCCAGATCTGTTTAAATGGTTTTGTATAGACACCCTCAAAGTGTGTTGCGCTAAAGGGTCATTTGGCCCAGACTGCAACAGTAAGTCAATTCAGATCTTTATTGCACAAGTCTAGAAACACTTATTATTGCGATAGCATACAGTAGTAATATTAAAAATGTTTGAATGATGTCTAGTGTTTCCCCCATGTATAAATCTAAAACATTCCATTTTTTTATTTTAAGCTTGCATTGGAGGCTTAGAAAGACCGTGCTATGGTAATGGAAAATGTGATGGAGATGGAACTAGAGATGGAAGTGGAATGTGCAGTTGTGATAAGGGTTATGAAGGAGAGTTTTGTATGGACTGCAGTGATGGATTTTATAGTGAATTGAGAAATGATTCCTTCTCCGTGTGTAAAGGTAAATAAAAGTATTTAATTTAGGATTGCTAAATTTTGGGAATTTTCAAGTCTGGAAACTTTTCTTAGGAATAAATGGGAATATGAAGGAATTAATGGGAATATCTCGTATTAAACTGTGAATTTACAAAAAGTTCAGCCTATAAAAAGGAACTTAAGTGCAGCTGCAGGATTATCTTGGTTAATTTAACCAGTTTAAGATTGAAAGATGTGATGTTAAGGCAACAATAAGTGTGTTATATAAAACAAAGGATATATTGAGGTTTTATTTTACTCTTTTTTTTTTTCTTCGTTTTAACATTTTTACTATTTTATTTTGGGATTTAGACAGGCTGTGGTATAATTAATTTAATTTATTAAGTAGATTTCTTTGCCATTTTAGTGATATAGATAGATAGATAGATAGATAGATAGATAGATAGATAGATAGATAGATAGATAGATAGATAGATAGATAGATAGATAGATAGATAGATAGATAGATAGATATATATATATGTATATATGCATTGACTGTTTGATTGTTTGTTTAGAATGTCACGAGTCTTGTTATGGCTGCTCTGGAGGTACCAGAAAAAATTGTAAGGATTGTAGAAAAGGATGGGATAAGGACGAAGAAGGTGCATGTATTGGTAAGAACAGGATTTCTAAAGTATTGAAAAAAAAGATTTTGGAAATGTGAATTCAAAGCTTGTAAGGTTATATCCAATATTAGTAAATAAAATATTTTCTTTTTTTTACATGTCTGAATAACGTTTATAAATGTGCATTCTCACATTTTTACTTTAGAGTGAAGTATACTTTAATTTTTTTTAAATAGATTTAAATAAAAAGGCTGGGCATTCTCCCAAAAAAAGAATATGACGATCTTACAAAGAATCTCGACCTACAATCTGAATTGCACTGTGCAACTTATGTTGAATTCAGCCTGTTTTTATAGAATCCGTTTAATGAACACTGACCTTTTTTTAATGAGATCCTTAATTGTAAGATCCTTTACTCTATCCATTACTGTATAATTAAGTTTGAATATGTATATAAATATGAAGGTTAATACGTTGTTATATTATTTAAAACGTCAGTTCATGTAAGAAGTCCTCTCAATCCTCACTTGCAGAGTTGTATTATAATATTCTCCTCTGTAATTCTGAGTTACATCTATTTAATTAACACTCTGTTTTTACTTATTTTCCAAATTAAAATATTTCAGACATTAATGAATGTTCCAAAGAACCTCTGCCGTGCAAGGATGATCAATACTGCATTAATACAGAAGGTTCTTTCACATGTCAAGGTTGGTTTACAAACCTTATTAAGCAGCTCCAAATAATTATGTGCTCTTAAAAACAAAGACTTGTTTATGTTTTTTAATTTTTTAGCCTGCAATACCAAGTGCTCTGGTTGTAAAGGACCAGGTGCTGATAGCTGCATCACATGTGCTGATGGCTATGTTGAAGCGGAAGGCATTTGCACAGGTGGGAATTGCGCACAAACCTTTTCATTCACAAACATTGTCTTTGCCAGAAACAGGCCCCTATTGCCTCCAATACACTTACCGATTGTGGTCCATAAACAGCACTTTCTCATCACACAGAGGGAACTGCTGTCCTCAGTAAAATGTGCTGCACATACTTATGTGTAGATTTTATTTTTCGTGAACAGAGTTGAACACAAATTTTAATAATTTATCCCCAAGTTCAGCTTCCATTGGATAGCCTAATAAAGGTAGTTGGACACTGGGATGAAATAACAGAGTTTCGAATACATGGCAAACAAACAAACACACTTTACAAAGGCATCTCTTCATCTGCTCCGTTGTAGCGCAACAAGACCACGCCCCCTTTTTGTATGTTTCCGTGGGTAAGAGTCACTTCAGGTATGATGTCATCAAAGCCGCAACTAGACAGGTGTAGTCCAAGCCAGCCGTTTTTTAGTTGATTTCTGTTTAATAAAATTTTTCGCTTGTCATTGAACTTTGAGCTTTAAACTTTACGATGTTATTTATACTCTAACAACAACATTACACACTAATTCGAGTTTGAAATATGGATTCACGTTGAATGGGATCTTTAACACAGAAGCTATTTTATTTTTCTATTCTTTTGTTCAATAGTACTATAGTCATTAGTACATTTAACCTGTTTAGTTAAATATGTGAATGCATTATTATTCATTATTATGTAATAATATATTTGTTGTTTTTGGTACACCTTTTCATGACTAATCTGGGTATACGTGATTTACTATTTTTAAGAAAACCATCCATAATTTATGGTTTTTGTGTGAACGCAGATGTGAATGAATGCAAAAAGTCAGAGGCAGTTTGTATTGGACAAAACCAGAAGTGTTTCAACACTGAAGGAAGCTTTATGTGTCAGTGTACCACTGGTTTTCAAGAGCAGGATGGTATGTGTGTGAAACGGCAAGAAAAAGGTGAGTTAAGATATAACCAGTTGTAAATTGTAGCGGTGTTTACCATGAATTTTGTAACTTCCCAAATCTACCAAGATTTTTTTTTACTGTACAACAACAGTGCTCTTGGTCAATAAAAATGTTAACAAATCCGAACATTAAAGAAGTAAAAGTTAAGTTTTAGCCTAAGAGAAAATCTACATGTATACCCTTATTATGCATCTATTAGTGTGCAGAATTATTTTGCAACTAAAGGAAAAACTAAGATTTTACAGACTCACTTTTTTACTTTCAACTGTTAAAGGTAGAAAAATAAACTATAAAATTCACAAAATAACAATTTCTGAAATTAAAAAAAAGACAGTCAGCCAGTTTCTTAATCTGTTTATGCTGCACATAGATATTACGGTCACATATATTTCCTGCTTTAGAAGGGCCCAAAAGTTCTCAATAGGGTTCATGGCAGGTAAAGAATGCATCCATTCCATTAATTTTTCATTAGCTCATCTTAACTAATACCTCCCTACACCAGTACCCCATCTACATCTTGCAGGAGTCGAAGTGGAGCTCTTTGTCCCGTTACTGATCTAACCACGGGCCTATCCATCTGGTCCGTCAAGAGTTACTCTCGTCTCATGAGTCCACACAACCTTTGAAAAATCTATTTTCAGGTATTTCTTGGTCCAAACGTTACGTTTTGACTTAAGTGTCTTGTTCAGTGGTGATGGGGTTTCTGCCTTTCTAACTCTGCAATGCCAATATCAGATGATGCGATCCTTAAAGTGTTTTTTTTTTTTTTGGGGGGGTACACCTACATGTGCATGCCCACATACTTCCTTCAGTGTTGAAACACTTCTGGTTCTGTCCAAAACAAACTGCCTCTGACTGTTTTCATTCATTCACATAGGCCATGTCCCTGTCAGGTGGTGCGATCCTCAAAGTGCAATTTTTTGAGGAGTATACACTTACATGTGCATGCCCACACACACATTGTGGATGTTAAATTTAAATGTTATACTTAATTTGGTAACACAAGTCGTGGGGTAAGGAAAGAAAAAATAACACTTCATTGTTACTCATTTTCAATACATTTTAAGCTAAAACTTTAACTAATAGCATGGACAGAATTTAACTTTTTTTAACAGCATCAAAAAGATAATATAATTTTAAACACAACTAAGGCAGCTGTAGTACATGACATGGCTTCTACAAACACTGGTGAATTAAACATATTAATCAACCTTAATTGGAGGGATTTTTTAAACACTTAATCACTACTGAGGCAACATATTTCAGGTATCCTTGATAATTCTTTAGGATTCAGACTCTCAGCGGCCACAAATCCCTGAGAGAAACATCTTGCTGTTCCTTAATTTATAGCTGGTTATAGTGTGTGCATAAATACTAGAGGTTGAGGTGTAATGGGGAGTCTGTGGTCTCTCCTTCTGTTTCAGATCAGGCTTTAACTGTGTCTTATTGTGCAGAGCTTTCTGTAACTTGTTTTACATTGTATGTGTTACCTCTATGTGGACCCAACCCTGGACATTTGCCTTTGTGTTGCGTTCATATCCTGTTTTTTATTTCTACTCATTCTCTAATTCTAAATTTTGTTGTGAATGTATCCTTTCATAAGCACTTAAATGCATGTTTTTGCATTTTTTGATATCCGTAATAATATTTCTCCTACTAGTGATGCCTATCTCGATCATTTACTATGGATTTTGCTACATGGTTATTCAAGATTCATAGAAAATTACGTGGCATGTTAAAACATAAATATTTTTAATCTTAATCTCTAAAATCCCTAACCCTTACTGTACATGTAAGATGGGGAAAAATATGCTGAAACACGTTTACTTAATAAAATATTATTTTCTACAGCCAGATGCTGTTCTAAGTGATTCGTGACTGCTGACAGTCTGAATCTCACTAAA